>CM040926.1:25228068-25710568 GCA_023029165.1 Gobiocypris rarus | reverse complement strand
GTAGAGAGCATGAAGAATTAAATGTTCTTGCATGTCTCTCTTTAGCTGCATTTTGTAAATGTTATTTATCAAAAAATAAATGACATGCAGACTATGTGTAAGCAAACTGTCAAGAGTGTACAAGATGTTTTGTTCAGAGCAGTGTTTTTTCAACTAGAGTGGCACAAGATGATTTGGTCATTTACAACGAGAAGAGAGAATCTGCTTTAAAATAAGCTAAAAGGCATACAAATATCAAATATAAACTGACATTGATATTTCTTCTTAAATTTGTTCCCTTTACAAATGTAATTTCTCAAGAACCAGAAGGATTCACAGGACAACCTAGATATGAGGGAATTTTGAAAGTGATTCCTAAACCTGGAAAAGCCATGGAAATGAATAGAATTCCAGACATATTTGGACTTAAGGAATTTAATTATTTATAATTATTATTTGCAGTTATATAATTAATACATTGCCACTCCTGGTTTTTGTAAAGTTTGAAAACGAGCAAATGTTGTCCTGATTTTGTCTTAAGAGTGCCATCTATATGTTAAGAAAATGAAATGTCTGTCTTTTAATTTATCAGTGTTTTATATACACATAACATTTATACATTCAGTCTGTATTTTGTGATAGACACCATAGATAAAGCAAATTTGCCCAGAATGAAATAATCCTGTGCCTTAAAATGAGAAGAAACAACCCTGTACAACAAATCCAGTTGATAACTAAGAAAAAAGCTATGTCTTTTTAATAAAATTACATTACAATTATTAGAATATCTAAAAATTTCCCTTTTCTTCTATTCTGACTAAACTAATTTAAAACATGACAACTTTTGCTTATGAGTATGGTAGGGAAAAAACAACTGCACAATGGCCCATTATTGAATCACTCAGGAAAACCCAAAAATCAGACTTCTAATTTCAAGTTCCCAAATGTCTGACGGTTTGTGTGGCAGTTCATTTAAGAGCATTCCATTCATTATGTTACTGTAAATCCAATTATGTGGTTGTATATCTTGGTGTATGTTATTTCATTCAGCTTCATGCTTCTTTGGTCTTGACAGCAACCAACACCAAGTTTCGTGGGGAAAAAGCAGCATCAAAGAGTGGGATGAGTTCACTCTGAAAACCTAAATATTGAAATACAAAGGTTTTATCTCTGTAAAAATATGCTATGTAAAGACTATTAATAATGAGTTAATCCAATATAACATTTTAATTATGTAACCAAAAATACAATACAATGGTGTCAGTTAGCTTGGTAATGTTTACAGTCTTTTTCCTCATATGAGAGACTGGCCCTGTGACACATACCTCTCTCCTGCAGGAAAATCATTCTGTCCAGTAACACAAGAGTCTCCACCACAGGTGCCAAGAGAAGAACCAGGCTGAAGTACACCACCACTTTACCCTGGTGTGCTAGCATCATATCCACACAGACAGGGTCATATGGGAGATCAGTGGGTAGGCCCACCCGTGGCAATGCCAAACGAGCATACCTGTGATAAAATACAAGATAATAGTATAATCCAACAGTCTAGTATCTCGGATGTACTTTCAAATAAGACAGCTTAACGTATGATTGATTTGGACTATTTCATTGAACAAATTTCTCAGGTACTTCTTGTTCCAGGAACTGAAGCTCAGGCGTGAGTCACAGATTTGCCAGTTCTTTAAATAAATTAAGACAATCAAATGTCACAATACAGAAAACTAACTCGGAAAATGACAGTGCGTGGGCTTTCTTAACGGTCTGAACTCCCGGTCTGCGCATATCGGGCTTCTCCGCTCTGATGATGCTTTCTAAGATGGCCCTGTAACAGTGTATTCGCAGTAACCCGCTCTCCTCTCTCAGCCGATGGAGATAGTCCTCTATTGCATGACACGCTCCCTCACGTGCCTTGTAGGACAACTGGTGCCCAGTTAATCCACGTACCCAGTCACTCATTGGATAACCGTAGTCTGAACAGGAATCCGTCACTGTGATATCTGAAGAAAATGGGGGCTGAAATACCCCTGGAGGGTTTGGGTTCTCCTGGGTGGAGATTTTCATGTAGCAGCAAGCCACAGACGTGATGACCTGAACCTGAGGGCAGTTGGCAAAATGGCGCAGAAGTGTGGAGCTAAGGTCTCCACAGGCGTGAAGACCTGTAAGGACAAAACTACCCAGTTCTTTGGCACCACAATTAATGGTTGGTATGCTTTTACAGGTAAGCATTTCTGTTGCCATTCCTGATGGAAAAGCCCCAGTGTTTATTTGGGCTGAAATATTTGTGTGAGTTTTTTGAGTATTTTGCAACTCTGCTTTGTCCTCTGCTTTGGTTTGGCATGAATGAGGCTCCATATGCAGATCTTCCACCCGGTGTTTCTTTTCATATGGCCCAGTGGTTGATCCAATACTACTGTCGCTTTCACTTGCTGTAACAAGTTGCTGGATGAAGACATCCCATGAAGCCTGTGGGTTGACCCAGCCCACCACATGACGAGGAGAAGGACCAGGTGCAGAATGGAGACAGTGAGCTTTTCCTGACTACAACAGAAACACCGATTAGAAATTTCACAGCACATCCAAAAAACAAAACAAACTGTAGGCCACAGTAAGACAATAAAATCAAAAATATAGAAAATAAAATAAAACATTGTCTATGGTTAAAGGAACAGAAATATATATAATTTAAAGGATAATATTTTACTATAATTCATCTAAATATATACAAAGATAATTTATATTTAAATATAATGTAAAATATAATATTTATTATATAATTATATGAGGGTCATACCCTTTGATTCTCTTTGGTGAGTGTCAATAGGAGCTGTCTATCAAATTTGTTAGCCATGGAAACAAGATTGGGATCAGCCTCAATTCCAGTGACATCTAGGCCGAGTCCAAAAGACAGAAACCGTGTCAAATGGCCCTGGAGGGATGGATATAAATAAAATGGGTAACTTACATATTCAAAATATAAAGATTGGCATATTTAAAATAACAAAATGAAGCAAGACATTACTGTACCTGTCCAGACCCAACATCAACCACACAGTTACAGTTAGCTTGATCACACAACTTCTTAACCAGCTAGGAGAGAGTACAACATTTTTCAATAATCTTTAGTGTATCAATGTTTCCACATTGACATGCATTATAATGTACCCATACCGTGCCTAGGCGGCGGATTTCGTGCTGCTTCTTGGGCTTGACGTGTTTACGGAAAATGTGTCCTAACAAAGAGCTCTGACTCTGGTTGGACTGAAACTCTTCCGGCACTGCTGCACCTGTGTCCTGACTGTGCCCACCTGGTGTTTTACGTGGAAACGACAGCACGTGTGCTGCTGTCCGCAATGCCAGTAAAGACAGAGGCCACACAGATGGGTACCTAAAAGACGAAATACATTTGAAAATACTTTCATTAATGTGTTAACGCAATAAAATCATTTATTTAAGAAAAGTTGAACATTGAACAAAAGAAGTCACTTTTACTCAAGCTGCTCATTGTAATATTAATTAATTTTAATATTTGATTTGAAGGAATTTACATTTGTTTTTAAGAAGTTTACATTTTTTATTATAGTTAACTAAAACCATGAAAATAATTTTAAACCAGATGTACTAAAATAATTATAACTAAAAAATAATAAATACTATACACATTTTGATGACTTGCTATTTTAAGGTGTAACTCATGATAATAAGTGTGTTCAACTATTTAATAGTTTTTGTGTTTATCACTTTATCTCAAAGCTTTTACTAAAGGAAAAAGCTCTTAAAAGATTACAAAGCAATGTTGTGATTTTGTAACGTTATCTTAATTTAAGGCAAGGTGTTGTTAACAACTATAGAGTGATACACAGAATAAACTCATTTTACCGCCTGTCCTTAATCTCTTTATCCAGCAGCAGATCAGCGATCTGTGGGGGTGTAAGATCACCGAGGGCTTCCTGCCAACTCACAGGCAGAGTATCCCACAAACTCTCACTGAAGAACTCCTGCGTGGACAGAGAAACACCGATACACTTTCACTGTTTCACATGCATATTTCAGTATGCTCACGCATGCTTAGCTGGCAGAAAACACATTTAAATGTGCGGGATTATTCGTTTACTGTTACACTCCACATGGAATCTGGACAAACGTTAAAACATATAAGTTCATAAAGCACAAACACTGAAAAAGTACAATAAGTTGTTGATTCATTACTATTATGTAGGAGTCTGATATGCGTCGGTAGGTTGACAGGAGCGATGTCAGCTTCTCGGCTAGCTCTCTCTGCTCCTTCTCTGAAAAAGTCGCCACAAACATTTTTACAACATTAAAAAACACCATACAGATTAAACTGGGTGCCCTTCAATACTACGAGTAGTCATTTAAGAGAGGAACTTCATTGGAAAGTAATACGAATTTTCTGTTTACATGTAACAATCCAACCACACGTGTTGGCGAAGAGCGCCGCCTACCAGTGATGTCCGATTCGTGAACAAATCAATGAATCGGTTGAACTGATTCACCAAAGAGGTCCACACGATTCATTCGCGAATCAGAGTTGAAATGTATTTGATTGCGAAAATTGTTATTTTTCGTTCTTTTATACATTTTTAAATATATAATTTATATTATTTATTTATTATTAATAAAGTTCAATTTATTATAATAAATTAAGTTAAACTTGTAAATGGGAGATATATTTAGGCTTACTTAAATTACTATAAACACCCTTAATAAATAACGACAGGAAAAAGTAATAAACAGTAATACTTGTCTTTTAGAGCATGGGTGCGTCTCAATCAGCTCCCTAGTCAGGGCACTGATCAGGACATTAGTCAGTGGGGCTGACTCCCTGATCAGTGCCCTGATTACTGAACTAGGGGGCTGATTGAGACGCACGCCATGTCTGTAATACTTAGGCCCTGTCCCAAATGGCACACTTCATGTGTACTTTCGGTCTTGTGGATTTACGTGTGCGCGTGCGCGTGCGCGTGTCCGTTAAATCCACAAGACCGTAGTAGGGTGTCCCATTCATCAATTAAGTTTAAAAAGGGTGCTCGTGAGTGCCCCCTTTGCGGCTGCTATGCGCCCTCGATGAGCCCTTCAACTGAGCCCGCAAGTTCACGAGCCACGCAGAGGACTTTTACCCGACAGTCAAAGCGGCATTACGTCGTGAAAGTGCGGACTCAGAGGAAGACCGTGAGGGTTTAGGGTGCCATTTGGGACAGGACCACAATCACTTCGCAGAATCAGGTTTGATTCGGTTCTTTGAAATGAATTGTTCGTAAGAGTCGAACTTCCCTAGCCCTCCGACCCGGAAGTACATATGCATTCACGCATACCGTGAGCTTGGCTTGAATACAGCAATAGAAAAAATATCAAATATCACCTTTTTGGGGGGCAAATAATGGTATGTATCCAGCAATTTGAAAGTATTATGTCTACCCGCAATAGAGTCGCTCAATTATGTTTATGTTTTCAATTTACACAGTGTGATACTTAACATAAAGTCGATCATGGACATGTGCTCTGTGAAAATCTAGATATTTTTAAGATTTTATTTAAGATTTACGAACCTGTTTCCCCTCAACTTTCAAGACTCGTGAACCGTGGTTGTACAGTTGAATTAATCCATTGATTACACGGACTAAAATTATTAGAACGAAAGTGAAAATGTCACGTCTACGTGGTTAGTAAAATTGTCCCTTTGATGTATGTTTATCCCTTATTTTGAAGAGATGCTGGTTATTTTAAAACCATTGTTTATAACAATTTTAGATACCACAGACTCAGTATAATCGCTAGAGAGACCCCAATCCTAAAAATTAAAAGGCAGTTACATATTTTAATTGTATAATGACTCAATTTATAATGTGAAAATTCAATATTAAAATATGTGTAAATTTTTTTTTGAAAAATATTTAGAACTGTGCTATAGTACTTAACTGTTATTATTTATTTAATTCGTTTTATTATAATATTTTCTATTTAGTTATATCTTATGTGTATATATATATATATATATATATATATATATATATATATATATATATATATATATATATACACTTATTAAATGTTATTTTTTTAATACTTATTTTCTTTTCTACATAACTTTTCTTCAGTCAGGATTCAAACAAGGTGCTTAAAGAACTTGAATTTGACTTTTTGAAATGTAAGTCCTGGAGAAACCTTCAAAACAGCCATATTTATGAAAAGGTACCTAAAAAGTGCTTGAATTATTAAAAGACAATGTATGTGAAATTAGTGTTTCATTTTATTGATAAAAGAAATGTTTGCTTTTCACGCAAAATGAATGCTGCTGCCTATAGAGCCATTTCGCATGGCTATGAGAATGATATTGCTCATATAAAATCATAGTATCCTTTCAATGGTTACCACAGTCATTGCATGTGCTACACTTTATTTTTACTGTTTTGTTTTATTGATTTATTTTTTATTTATGTACCTTTTTTAAAATTTGAACGACACATTGTTCGATAAGTGAGATCTCTGGTTGTAGTCCTTCTCCTTGTAGTCCTCTGTTCGAACTCTGACCCTAGTTTGAAAACCCATGGTTTAAAATTGAATCTTAAACAGACAAATTATTTTATCATTTTGTGTGACCCCATTACAATATTGTTATTTCTTGTCTTAACAGTCTTTGTTCTTTTCTCTCTTTTGAAGAGTGAAAACTTCAAGAAGACACCTGTTATAATAAACCTTTGAGGGCGTACAAGGATGTCAGGGCTTATGTTGAACCTGGTTTGTGAGTCTGGTCCTGGAGGCAAATCGGGTAAATCCAGAGGAAATTCCCAACATGAACGTTTCCTTGGACGGAGACATTACCTGGAGCACAAGGGTTTGTTAAAAGAGAAACAAAATAAAAAGCGAAACAAAAGGTTCCAACAGAAAAAGAAAAAAAAGTCAAATGCACAGCTCAACGGGGGAGATAAATCAAATCCAGGTGCTATTTTTCCTAAATTTACCTCTTGTCTGCCGAATAAGGTCAATGAGCCTTCTAGTTCTGCAAATACATTTTCCACTGCCAGCACATCTCGGAGGGACCCGACACACCAAGCGGCACCCCGCACCCTCGGACCATTAAAATACGTGGCATTGGACTGTGAGATGGTGGGAACAGGACCGAAGGGGTGTTGCAGTGAACTCGCCCGCTGCAGTATTGTTTCCTATGACGGTGATGTTATTTTTGATAAATTTATCAAACCCATCAATCCTGTGACAGATTTCCGCACTCGCTGGAGTGGAGTCAGGAGGCAGGATTTATTCAATGCCTTACCCTTCCATCAGGCACAAAAAGAGGTATGAAAGAACATCTGTACTTAAATGGTCAGTGCATTTATTTATATAGTAGACGCTTTTATCAAGCAAATAATTTTAATTTTTAAGATCACAGAATGTTATAATTTGTTTGTCGACATATATTCCTAATGGATCAGTAAGACAATCTCCATAAAAACTTATCAAAAGGTTAAAATAATTTTCTGATTTAAAATTATGCATGCACAATATATTTGTAGTACCATATCAGTTATCAGCCAATATCAGATATTTTTTAATTTATTGGTATTGTATATTTTATTGTCATGAACATTTCCCCTATTTTTACATTTAGATCACCTTTGCCATCATCTGATACATAAAAAATTGTTAAATGCAATATTTAGCCAATCTTAAAATCAATATCTATACTGTACATTATAATGTTGTGATGCCCAAATTCACCTAGCTTTTTAGTGTTTTATTTATCTATTTTTATTTATTTAGTCAAAATATTCAAATGTTAGTAATCTTATCAGTTTTGGCATTAATTTTCATATCAATTAAGGTGTAATTGAAATGCTTCAAATCAAATAAGATTTGATTTGTAGCACAGTAGCACAAACAAAATCTCCCAGGTCGCCATCAGATGTACCCAAAACACCTGAGGTAGTTCTGATGGCGACCTGGGAGATTTGGTCCCATATGTAAAGCATTCTGTGAAAAAATGTTGGTGTTATTTTTAACTCTTCCCTCAAATTTAATAAACATACTTTTGTCTTTGATTTGATTTGAATGCTTAACTAACGCATTATGTCTCGTTTATTCAGTGTGCTTAAAATAAACAAACCAAGTATTGACAACCCAGTAACAATTTGATTAGTCTTATATGTTTTGCACACAGATTGTGAAGATATTAACAGGGAAAATGGTTGTGGGCCATGCCGTCCAAAATGACTTCAAGGCCTTAAAATATTTCCATCCTGCTTGCCAAACACGAGACACATCGCGGATTCCACTGCTTAACCAGAAAGCTGGACTGCCAGAGCATGAAACTGTGTCTCTGAAGAGGCTCAGTAAAGCTGTCCTCAACAAGGATATACAGGTGGGTTAACTCGGCACAGAGCGTTGTAATGGATGTCATTTTCACCTGTGCCACAGAGAGTTCCGCTGTCAGACATTTTAGACAGGGTAAATCTGGAGTTGGTTCAAAAGCAGCACAGTCTATTTTTATAAATGAAAATAAGAACAGGCTTTCAGTTTTTTTTCCACTTCTTATATTTTCAGAGAGGGAAGAGAGGCCACTCATCAGTAGAAGATGCCAAAGCCACCATGGAACTGTACAAAGTAGTGGAGAATATGTGGGAGCAAAAACTTGCAGTTCTCAGCCATTCAGCTAAAGCAATGGATCTAGCTCTGAATCAAAAATGATTTGATTTTTTTTAATAGATACGTTTTTAACATCACACCTTTTATATCAGCTAAAATTCTCAGCAATGATTGGGTTTAAATACCACTAGGGGGCTCTACAGTTTCTGTATAAAAAGTTGACTTGGTTAGTTGCTTTAAAGAAAGTGTCAAGTGTCAAAATATATTTGACATTATGCTAACTGTAAACATAATTTTTTGTGTTCTGTTTGGAATCATTACAGTAAGTAAAAAGAAAAACTGCTCTCACAGTTCCTCTCTCTGCCTGTCTGTCTTTCTGATGTCTGACGAACAGGACGAGTCAGCATTCTTCTTCTACTGTGAATTCAACACCACCACATGAATCACTGCTCCTCCTGTATTTAACTGTCCAAATGTACGGGGCCTCAACTGCCATCCATGAGATTACAGTCAAAGCTCTTTTCCCTCCAAACCCACTTAATCATCAGTCAGTCTGTGTTTAAGAATCTGGTTGCACCACTTTGGTGATGTATGGGAAGCAGTCGGATCTTCCTTGCCCACCAGTTTCCCAGCGACTGAACAAGCTTGTGATTTTCAGCCTTATATGGGATTCTCTTTTGCACAACCAGAAATGTTCTAACATACTGTAGAACACAGTCCATGACTTACATTATGTACACTAACATCAACCTGCATTTAAAAAAAAATTAAATATGAAAAAGTGATATATGGTAGCACATAGGTCCACTCGTTTACGTCCTAAGGGTTCGCTGGTGACTACTGTTATATAATCCTTGAGATTTGCCTCAACTACAGACCAAAGTGTCTTATGTAAAGGAGGGGCTATTTTCACATTACAGTGCCATGTATGTACCATTACCATATCAACATTTAAGTTTGTTTAAAGCAGCACATTCAAAATGAACCAGATAACCAACAGATTGGAACTCTCTCATGCATACATTTTCTTTGTGTTTTTATTGCTCTTAGAGCGTTTTTATTTTTCAAAGAGATTTTCAGATGTTTTTAACTGAAGATATACAGTATTAAACATAATACAGTAATAACGCAGTAATACTTTGTGTATTTAACAAAGCAATGAATAAAAAAATCTTGTGAAAACTATCAAAAATATACAAAAGATATAATGCAGCTTTAATTATTGCCAACACAATTGAGTTTGTTCCTGTGCGACAAGAAGACAATAACTTCATATAAGTTGAACTTTGTGTGTATCAGAACATGAGGATGTGGTTCCATCAAAGATCTCTACAACCGGTGAAGGTACATCTCAGAGGAATCCCAACTCTGACTATGTAGAAAAAGCTCACGCTCCCTAGAGTTTACCAGAATATGTTGATTTACCCTTATTAGTGCCCTTATTATAGCTGATAATTCTGATGATGTTCAAAATGGACACACTCCTCTAAGAAAACCTCTGACTGAAATCTACATTGATCTATTGATGTTTTCAGATTGTGGATAATCTAGCAATCAGGTGGTTTCTTCTGATTAAGTATTTTCAAGAACAACAGCCACAGTATTAGTATGAAAGAACTAGTGATGCATGGTGTCCAGTTTAGTGGACAGATGATTAATCAGAACCTCCTTACAATTTAAAATCAATACTTGGGGACATTTAACAATGATATGACTCCTTAGATGTTACAACATTTATTTTTATCTGCAATGGTCTCCTAGGATAGAACGAATGGAGAGATATTCTGGAGCAAATTGGCATTTCTGACTTGCTTTGTTTGAAGAAGAAAAATCCACATACAATGTCTTGCCACTTGGTGGAAGTGTATAGGATGATTAGTGCCCATAGTTGTTGATGTGCAATATGCCATCAAAACCGATTCATACTCAAGAAAATGGCTTTTTAAATAGCTGTCCACTGTAGAAACCTCTATGTGGCGAAAGGGTTAATATGTAATGAATATTTTAGATCAATAATGAACCCTAGCAATTCATAAAATAACTGCATAAATGTGTGTGTCTATATAAAATAAGTATAGTTAAGTTAATATGTGATGTGAGGGCAAAGTTTTTTCAGCAGCCATTAGTTATTGCAATATCTATATAAATAATACATTTGTTAAACTTGGCTAAAGTTAATTTCTACATGTACCAATACATTTTTCAGGGCATGTTAAAATTAACATTATTTAATGCATCACAAACAAATACGAACGAACAATAATCAATATATTAATTTATATATTTATAAAATAACTTTTAGATTTAGTAATATTAAAAAATGTGCATAATACACAATGATATTAAATATCAATAACATGCTATAAATTGTTTCTTTGTTTATTACCCGTTGCATTAACTAATGTTAACAATGGGAATTTTATTGTAAAGTGTTACTGATGAAATCTAGGTTAATGTGGTGTGCTGTAGAGAGACGGCAATCAGTGACTTCATACTTTCCTACTTGTGGCATGGATGCGGATGGTAGTAATGTCTGTAAAATGGATCAAATGTTAAAATCCTCAATGGCTGATAGGCAGAGGTAATCTTGTGGTACAGAAATATGTACCATTGCTCATTACTAAAGGAATGCAAGAGCCAATACATTTTTATGTAAACTTTTTTTTTTTTTTGCATATAATTTCCAGTATGTTCAGTGATATTACCTGACTTTTTATATTCTAAGTTAGGATTTGAGACAGCCAGCTGTGTTATGTCAAATTTCTCTTTTATATGACAGTATTAAAGAATAATGCCATATTCACCCTCTTCTCTCTGTGCAGAAACTAACCACTTCTTTAATCCATCATCCATTCATCTCTGAAAGTTTGCTACCATTATAACAGGAGGCTAGACTTTGGTCTGCTGTGTGCAAATGCGGTTACCTTCACAGACATGACTCACAAATGGATCAGATTCAAACTTGTGAATCAGCAGTGAGTCATGCCTCTAAACCATTTCAAACTGGTAATTTCTCTGAATAAGCAGTTGTCTTATCATTACTGAGGGATCTGGTTATTACAGCTCACCAATCTTGACACAAATTTCCCTTTGCTTGGAGAGTCTGCACAGCGAGTCAAGGAAGGTGTATGTGCATAGATGTGATACAGCGTAGCACTGATCCAGAATCGTGTAGCTTATATTTGGCCATGACAGTGTTTATTCATCCAGGACCTGTGTAGAACTGGATGCTTACATAACCATTCATTTCTCATTTACTGTGTTGTTGTGGCCTAGCAAATAAGTGAACCTAAGCATTCATTGTGGCACTCACCCTTGGACTCTTGCTCAATACAAAGTTGATCCTTCCTTTAAATAGGAATACTTCCTTTAAACAATAGGTAAATTCAGTGTGAGTGAATTTTTCTCAAGAAGTTTATCCATGTAACAAACGATTAGCCTACATTTCCCTGCACATTACTACGAGAGTACTAGTTGACACAGCTTTCATTCTATGTTGAATATCTCTGGAACAAACATCAAGACAACCTGAAAATCAAAGCTAAAGTTTTTAGATAAAAACATACTTATATTAATTCATGACTGAATTCTAATTATGAAATTGTGAATGAAATTGTGCCACAGACCCGCAAGGTTGTGGGGTTGCTTATGCTAATTGGCATTAAAAAGTTTATTTTAAACTAACACCACTCCATCTTAAAGGGTTAGTCCACCCAAAAAATGAAAATGACCTCATGATTTAGCCTACTCACCCTCAAGTCATCCCAAGTCATATACTGTTACAAATGAGAATACAATCTGAGTTATAGAACACAGTCCCAAGGAAGTTTATCCATCCATTATAAAAGTAATCAAATAATAAAAGAAGTAAGTTTTTGCATGAAAATATCCATATTTAACACATTATAAAGTAACATCTACGAAAAAAGCAACTAGCCTAGGATGGCTTGAGGGTGAGGAAATAATGGCATAATTTAAAACATTTTTTTTAATGAACTATCTCTTCAAGGTGCGTTCACGCCATGGTGTCTTAATTACTTTAAATATTCTGACTTGTAAAAAGCATTCACGGGATCGACCACGTGACCACTGCAGCTTTATTTTGGCGTCACGTGTTGTCATCTCTTATTTACGGTAATTACAACATGAACGCATGCGTACTGTTTATAATTTGTTCATTACAGGCCTACCATTTTACAAATTGACAGTGTATTTAATCATATATATTTATACCTAAATATTAAATACTGAAACAAAAATTGGGCCATGTGGTGTTTTTACCATTGAGAAATTGAAGTTGTCGTCTGCTCGACAGCTTTCTATCTTGTAATGCTTTGACAGAATGCTTTTAATATGCAATTATGAACTCAACTGACCCCTGGAGTTTAACACAAAGCAACGGTATCGTTTTCTTTTTGTTCGTTTATTGGCACGAAACCTGCATCTCTTCTTCTTTAGGAGACGAGCTTTATGAGTGGTCGAATCAAATCAGGTCTCCACTGGTCATCTTGATACGGTAGGCCTACTACGCGCGTTAACTCTTTTGGTTTACTTTTTGTTTTGTTTTTGTTGATTGGACAATTCAGAGTGTGATATTAGTATGCCAGCAAGACTCTCTCTCTCTCTCTCTCTCTCTCTCTCTCTCTCTCTCTCTCTCTCATTCTAATTTAGGACATTTTAACTTTTTTTCTCCGTCCCTTCCCACTTTCTTTAATGCGCCAAGGGACAACTAGGAAAATGAACCCTGTTGGTTAAAGAAAGTGGGTTGATCGGAGATCCTTCCTGCGCCTTTATTCCTCCTCTCTCTGTCATCCTCTCTCTCTCTTTCTTCTCCTCCTCTGAACGAGCTCACAGCATCCATCATCTCCAGCCTGCTCTCTATGAGACTATACAATCCTCCATCTAAGCGGGGGCTTTTCAAGAGGAATCCTTAGAAATAAGGTATGAGGCTTTTTTTATTGAATATAATGATTCTGTAAAAGCAGTTGCAACTTAGAAAACTGATTTCATGGCTGTTGGATTTTGACTTTAGAGGATCGTTTTTTTAGGATTAGTAGCCTAAGTGAATTCTGCTTATGAAGAACATTTTCTGCATATTTTCAAGTTTGAGCCCACAGCAAGAGATGCTATGTTGGAGATTACTATGCTGAATATGCAAGTTGCATCAGCCCATGTGAACTGGACAATAGTCTGGTACGGACTATTATGCAGACTAGTTTCCGTTCAGATTATTGTTATAATTTAACTTAATTAATAGTTTTTAATTGATAAAGTGTGTCTTAGAATATTTTCTAAGAGAGTATCAATGAGAGTATTTCTTAAATACTTGCTACATTGTTCTTCATAAGAACCTTTTCCCTTATTAGGAATATTTTTGGATGCAAATGGCTCTTTGAGATGAAAAGTTCTTGATGTTACATTAATAGGTTCTTCAGATCAGTTTATTTGCATCTGGATTTTAAAACACCATGCAATACAGCTGTGTGTGTGTGTGTGTGTGTGTGTGTGTGTGTGTGTGTGTGTGTGTGTGTGTGTGTGTGTGTGTGTGTGTGTGTGTGTGTGTGTGTGTGTGTGTGTGTGTGTGTGTGAAACTGAAAAGGCACTTTTATGGCATCAGGCTGTAAAGCCCATTTTATTTGGATCCGAGTGTATCTATTCCTGGAGTGTTTAGTGAGAATTAATTTTAGAATTTGTTCAGAATGTTTTTGATAGCTTGTCAGTGTTAGGAGGTGCGTAAGTGTTCTTCACAGACTGAGCCTTCAAAGAGATGACACCTGCTCTTGACATTTCTGAGTGAATGCGTGCCTTTTGCATATAACTGAGTCTGCAGTTGAGATACATTTAATGTATTTGCAGAAACCCTAGCACATGATCAACCTGTATTTTTTTTAAATCTCCATTACCTAAATATACAATTACTGCACAAAAATAGTCAGTTATTTAACTCTGCTGACTGAGTGCTGAAAAGGACTGCTAATGTAATAGCCCTAATCAAAATCTAGTTTTGGATCAGTATCTAGTATCAGATTAGATATATTGTTATGTTGGGAAATTTAAATAACTACTAAGAAACATGTAGATGCCAACATATGTAATCTGGATTACGTAATCAGATTCCAAACATTACACAATGGCAGTAAATCATTCATAACATAGGCGTATAGATTCTCCCTAATTCTTTTTCATGTTTTAAATTTTCCTTTCTGAAAAAGCATATTGCTTATATACAGTTACAGTTAAGTCTTCTAGTTTTGTGAAACTGCACACAGACCAGCCACTAGTCAGGTGGTTATAATTACATGGAAATAAACGAGACCCACAAAGTATTTGACCACTGGATTTACAGAAATCATTTCACTTTAAAGGAGTGTTCATTAAACTCAACCCCCTGCAGTTCATTCACGAACCTAATGTGCACAGTGAAAAAAAGATTGTTGCTGCTTGTTCGAATAGCTTAATTAAAATAAGTTAAAGCAACACAGTTATACATTTTGTCCTAACTTAATTTGATTGTGTTCAATCCACTTAAATATAATAAAATGCATGTGTACTTCTACTGTCCATTTGTGTTGAGATTAATGATTTGTGTTGAATTAACTGAAACTGGGCGGAGCTTGTTAGTTCCCAAAATGCTTTGCATATGGCTAAATCAAGAGAGAGTAAATGTTGTTATTCTATATGTAAAAGTGTTATTTTATGTATTTTTGAGCAAGATGAGAACTTGATAGTGTGTGATAGTGTGTAATAGTGTTTAATGTTCAGTTATGTTTGAATTATTAGAAGAATTTAAATTACAGTGGGTTACCATTGTGGAGAAGAGAGTGGATAATTTCCTTAGGATGTGAACTGATACAATGTTTTGCTATAGGAGCTTTTAATGCTAAGCATTTAAGATGCTAATGTGTGCTATTGCTAGCTAAAAGTTTGTTGACTAGCTAGTGCAGTATTATATTTCAGTGGGACATTAAAATACATGAAATTGAATTGGATTAATAAATATATGAAATTGTATCCCTGAATCATGTCAGGGAGCCATATAAAATTGACTTAATTTCATTATGTTGAAGTTACATGATCAATGTTTGTTTAACTTAATTGATTCATGTGGGACTGATGTACAAGATTAAATCATGTAAATCCAACACACTTTTTTGCAGTGAGTGTTGTATTAATAATGAGTTGTAATGTATTAAAAATGGAATATATTTTATTTCTCTCTAATGTAATGGATTACGTTACTAACTACATTTTTTTTATGTAATTTGGAATCAGAAGCGAAAAACAATTTGCAAGTAATACAGCACTATATATTATTGGATGTAAGGTTGAATTGAGTCTTGTTAAATGCTATTTTAACAGTGTGCTGATTTTAGTGACTCTTCAACAAATTTTTGTAGATCTTAATATTGTACCTGAGTCTAAGGCGTTGTAGACACAAATATTAAGTGGTGAAGAGATATCTACAGCACACCTGCTGGATGATTTTGCTTTGTGGAACAAACTAAGCAGAATTCCAGGTGCCAAATGTAGCATGAGAGACATGATTCATGAACACCTGTCTACATTTGCAGTTATTCCAGTGCTTACGCGAGTCAACTTTATTCTATTGAGACATTGAGTGTTATAGTCTGCATTGTGTTTTCAGCTGTAAAATTACAGCACTTTATACCATTCATCTTCACAGTGGCTCAGCTTGTTTCTAAACCCATCGCTCAAATAGGTTCAACAGAGCCAAAGTCAGTTGATGTGTGAGTGTTTTGCAAGCAGTTATAAAATAAAGATCCTTCATACAAACTGACAGATTAAGTTAAACTGTTTGTGAGGAATCCAGACATCTTATCCACTGCTGCTTTTCTTTAAACAAATATATACATTTATGCCTTCACTTATATGTAGTATCTGTTGTTGAATAAAATACATTTCTTTGTCATTTCCTCTCAAATCTTTCAATCACCATAGCCAAAATAGTCGCCGGAACCCCTGCAGGCCACATCTGACCTAATTTAACTGTACAGCACTCATGTCCAGTCCTGATCACCCCAATGTCAAAAGTAAAGGTTCACTCATGATAAACAACTAAGAAAAATTGATTTGATAATGCATACTTTATTCATTTGATTGAAGTTAATGTGTCACATTTCCCGTTAATGTATTTTTATATTAATTATCTTACTGTGTTCAGATCTAAATAGATTGTTATGAAATAGATTATTAAATAAATTTGTATTTAAAGAAATAAATCCTTCCTTATTCGACAATCCTTATCCTTGTCCTTATTCAGCAAGGACACATTAAATAATTTAAAAGTGACACTAAAGACATGTTATAAATATTACAAAGGATTTCTATT
This sequence comes from Gobiocypris rarus, assembly GCA_023029165.1. NCBI lineage: Eukaryota > Metazoa > Chordata > Actinopteri > Cypriniformes > Gobionidae > Gobiocypris > Gobiocypris rarus. Next base: position 25,693,635 of record CM040926.1, on the reverse strand, counting down.
TCAAATAAAGGCTGTTCTTTTCATCAAAGAATCCTGACAAAAAATGTATAAATTTCCACAAAAATATTATGCAGAATATTGATAATAATAAGAAATGGTTCTTGGGCACCAAATTAATATATCTTTCATAATTGATTTATGAGAGATAAGTGACACTGGAGTAGTAGCTGCTAAAAATTCTTTAGTAGCTGCTTTGTCATCACATGAATTAAGTTATTTTGAATTGTAATAATAAACCACAATATTACTCAATCTTACTGTATTTTTTCATTAATAAATGCAGCCTTGGTTGAGAAAAATCTTACCACCCCCAAACTTTTACATGGTAGCGTATACTGTTGTTCATTGAACATTCATGTTTGTTAATAATGCATTATTGATAATTACAGAGTTGAACCTTTATATAAAGTATATGTAATGTATAGTCGTAACGTGTTAAAAATATATATTTACCTTATTCTAAACATAAGTTTGTGTGCGGCCATTGTAACTTGATTGTGTTGCGGCTTCCGGTCTCATCCGCTTCCAGTTATTTTAGCTGTATCAAAACTGTCCGTTATTCTGCTTGATATTGCAAACTGTTAATTGGTATATTATTTAAATGTTTTATTATAATCATAACACACTGGTTTGTAGCACAAATCATTTAATCATTTACTGCATTTTGCTATTCTTCCAGTTATTTACAAAAGCGGCTAATGAATCGTAAGTGCCCACACAATCACAGAAAATGGCTTACTTCCGCGTTGCTGCATAAGGTGAATACGTTTTGTGTTCTTTATTTCATTTTTTTTCTGGTTCTTGTTGTGAGGCTCAGTCCACTATTCAGATCTGTTCTCTGCAGATTCTTACAGAGCTCAGAGAATGGCTGAATGCTTGGCTAGCCAGATCTTCCACTGCCTGCTTGGCTAATAACACCTCAGACCTCTGCAGCCTGGGAGAATTACCCTTTCTGTCTCTCTCTGCGTGAGTTCCGGTCGGTCTGTTTCAGGGGACAGTTCTGGTTGCCCTGGGTGATGGACGAAGTCACAGAGAGTCATGCAAGGTTAGAAAGGCTTTAAGTTTGAGGGTGGGTGTGTCACTGAGAGAGAAGAAAGAGCAAGGGTATAGTGCCCATGACCAAGCTGACAGACAAAACATGGAAAAGTAAAGGAAAAATGGGGAAAATGCAAAAGAGAGCAGCATTCCACAGAGAATGATGTGTGTGGGAAAGTTTATCTGCTTTCCATCCCTTGTCTGAGAGTTTATCCAAAAGATCCAGCAACTCCAAGACTAAAACCATGCCATCAGCAGGGAATTGTGCTTCATACGCTCTGCACAATCACTGTAAGTGAAATAGACATTTCTCTTCAAATTAAGTAATTCTGTATTCCAGACAGCAGGCGTCCGTGGAGATGCCTGCATAAGCACTCTTGAGGTTGCTGGGCCTTGTCCTCCATGTTTGCCCTTACAGCAATCTGGATTTATGTGGCTTATGTAAATGTTGCTGCGTCTGTTGATTATGTCCTCAAAGACCAACAGGATACAAGTTAAGCAGAGACACAGATCAAATACTTGCAGTTAAACAGCAATGCAGCTATGTCCAGTCTTCTTAGTGTTCTAAGTTCTTGATGTTTCTGTAACAGGTTAACCTGTTAACTATATAAATTTGGACTTGCATTCACCCATTTCACTTGTACTATCCATTGCCGGCAGTATTTACATCTGTGTACACATTAGGAAGGTGTTATGGAGTTTGTTTTGTTCAGTCTAAAATTTGTTTCTGCTGTGTTTTGTTTTAGTTTTCAATTTGTATAGTTTACTTAAGTTTTTCATTTTGTATCTACATAAAATGCCAGAACACAATAACTCATAATGTTAACAATAATGTTAAAATGACCTTTTATTAGCCTCACAATATTTTTTTACAAACCTTGTTGCAGTTAAACTTCCCGGTTCACCAACACACTCTGTACAATCACACCTTTTGTTTAGGTCAAACTGTCTTTTAAAGCAGCAGCCACATCACTTCCTGTGGAAGCTACCATTTTGGTGTGATGTCAGAGGGGTAGGATTTAGGAACAGATGTTTTGCCATTTAATTGGATGTTAAACTCCTTAATGGCTGCTGCATTAGCTGTTTGGAAGATTGTCTTGTTAAAATGGGTAACTATAGTATTTAATTGTATTGTTACAAACATTTAAATTTGTTTCTATTACTTGGTATGCCCCGTAGGTGGGGCTTCAGCCTATAAATAGGCTTGCTGATTGAGAGGATTTCAGTTCTGATTATGGACTCAGTGGAAGCACATACTGAACAGTGGTGCAAACTTGGGCCTTTTGGTTTAGCCAAATTAGCACATTGTTGCTGTTTTGTTTCCTTTTTGTACAGTTTTTATTTATTCTTGTTTTCTCCTGCACTGTAAATATTTTTGCACCTTCCAATAACCACCTTCCAATTGCACCTTTTTGGATTTCGCAACTTTTTGTACAGCATGTCATTTCCTTTTCCACTCCAACTGGTTGGCCTCCTTACAGTTTCCTTTCTGAAAACTGCTACAAAAATTATGTCCTTCTCTCCTTAATCTTGGAGATTAAAATTTTAGAGGAAGTACAGTGAATGTGCAAACACACTCTTTCTCTACGGCAGTAACATGCATTCGTGTATTCAACTACGGGTCAGCCAGTTCATGCCAGTTTCCATCCATCTCTCTCTCTCTTTCCCTCTCAGGCGTACCGTTTCCATGTACCCATTACTCTACATCTCTAAAAAAAAAATGCACCATAGCGTCAGAACTTCCTGCTCTGGTGCGTCTGAGGCTTTTGTGCCCTGAATTTGGCTTTTTCTGGGCTTTGTAGTCCCTGTCTTGTACTTACAGTAAACCACTTCTGTTGGACCTCTGGATTAGGGAGCTTAATGGGCCATATCTTTGGTGAACTTCCTTTTTAAATTGAAAACAGGAGAAAAAGGTTACATCAAGGAAGTGCTGTGGAATTGTTGCTTTTTCGAGAAGACGCAAATCATACTGTTAATTTTTTATGTTAAAATGTGGATTCTGTATATATACACTAAATTGCCGAAAGTTTTGGGACGCCTGCCTTTACATGCACATGAACTTTAATGACATCCCATTCTTAATCTGGAGGGTTTAATATGGAGTTGTCTCACACTTTGCAGCTATTACAGCTTCAAATCTTCTGGGAATTTTGACCATTCTTCTAGAAGCGCATTTGTGAGGTCAGGCACTGATGTTGGACGAGAAGGCCTGGGTCGCAGTCTCCGCTCTAATTCATCCCAAAGGCATTCTATAGGTGTTTGAGGTCAGGACTTCACACCAAACCAAACTTGCTCATCCATGTCTTTATGGACCTTGTTTTGTGCACTGGTGCGCAGTCATTTTGGAACAGGAAGCGACCATCCCCAAACTGTTCCCACAAAGTTGGAAACATGAAATTGTCCAAGGTGTATTTGTATACTGAAGCATTAAGAGTTCCTTAGTACTGGAACAAAGGGACCAAGCCCAACCCCTGAAAAACAACCCCAAACCATAATCCCCCCTCCACTAAACTTTACTCTTGGCACAATGCAGTCTGGCAAGTACCGTTCTCCTGGCAACCGCCAAACCCAGACTCATCCATCAGATTGCCAGACAGAGAAGCATGATTGGTCACTCTAGAGAACACGTCTCCACTGCTCTAGAGTCCAGTGGCGGCGTGCTTTACACCACTGCATCCGACACTTTGCATTGCACTTGATGTAAGACTTGGATGCAGCTTCTCAGCCATGGAAACCCAATTGTTGTTCCCAATTGCTTCCACTTTGATATAATATCACTAACAGTTAACCGTGGAATATTTAGTAGTGAGGAAATTTCACGAATGTACTTATTGCACAGTTGGCAACCTATCACGGTACTAGCGACCCATTCTTTTACAAATGTTTGTAGAAGCAGTCTGCATGCCTAGATGCTTGATTTTATACACCTTTGGCCATGGAAGGGATTTTATTCAATTATTTGGAGGAGTGTCCCAATACTTTTGGCAATATAGTGTATATATATATATATATATATATATATATATATATATATATATATATATATATATATATATATACTGTATATATACTGTATACACATTGCATCAGTAAATTTCCTCTACATCAGCCTGCGCTCTATTAGGTAACATTACAAATCAGAGATGAGGGTCTTTCTTTAGGGATGTAGTCTGTAATTTCACATCTGGTTGGTTGTAAAAGGTTTCATGTAAACAGAGAAGAGTAACAATTAGATACTTAAATGACCCTTTATTTTGCACAGACATCACCGTAAACATCCTGTTGTTGAAATAACTTAAGTCAATTATATGTTATCATTTAAAACTGATGTAATTAACTCATTACCTTCCACTTCATTTAAACGGTGCCTGGAGTCCTACATGAAAATATAAATAATTGCTTTTGTAGTGTTGCTAAAAACGTATCCGGATATTTGCAAATGGGTATTAAAAAGTCACAGAGATATTTACAATTTGTTAGAATCACTGGACCACTGTTATGTCTACTTGCTTTTCTGGCTCGCTCTTTGAGGCATGACTATTCAATTCATTCGGTCTTTACAAACAGTATTTCAGTAGATCTAGCAGGTGGTCTTTTATTTATTTATTTCGGCCTGTCTCACTTAGAAACCATCTAGCTGCTAAAAACATTCCCTTTCACTGGGCTGTTTTAGCTAAACACAGTCTATATTGTGCTCTGTGTGTAGTTTAGGGGCAGTACAGAGACAGGTGCATAAAGATGACGTTAGCTGAGATGGATGTATGGGTAAAGAGATGCTCATGTCTAGAAAAGGATAGTTAGTCTGTTCTGTGACTTGTCAGAATTCTGAGCACATACAAGAGCTCCCAAAGTCTCCGAAGATCTGAATCATGCCAGCTGGACATTGCACATGGTTGCCAAATCCTCCGTCTAGCAAGCTCTCGACTAACCTCTAATTTAGAGAGGCTTGTGAAAATGCAAAGCCACACATAAAGCCAAATAAAACAAATAAAATGTTATTCAACACAAATGATAAGTTTGCAAAGTCTCCTTGTGTAAAGAATAAACTCACCCTTGAAAAATGCGGTGGGTCTGCGGTGAAAATTAGCACTGTAGGCAAGCCTTTCTGCTTTGTTCTCAGGCCTTTTCAACCAGAGGGCTACACAAGGGGAAGGGTTAGGGCTTGTTAAGTATTTGTTAATTGTTAAGTTTATAACCATAATTATATTCTTATAGGAAAAATGATATTTTTCACATTTTTAAAGTGTGTTAACTTGTTTTGTTTATGTGGATAACACTGTGATATATATATATATATATATATATATATATATATATATATATATATATATATATATATATATATTACATTTATATATTCAGGAATTACATTTATATATTCAGAATTACATTTATATATTAAGAATTACATTTATATATTCAGAATTACATTTATATATTCAGGAATTACATTTATATATTAAAATTACATTTATATATTCAGGAATTACATTTATATATTCAGAATTACATTTATATATTAAAATTACATTTATATATTCAGAATTGCATTTATATATTCAGAATTACATTTATATATTCAGAATTACATTTATATATTCAGAGTTAAAACTATATATTCAGGATTTACATTTATATATTCAGAGTTAAAACTATATATTCAGATTTACATTTATATATTCAGAGTTATAACTATATATTTAGATTTACATTCAATTATTTCCTGTTTGGCCCCCATATTATATATATATATATATATATATATATATATATATATATATATATATATATATATATATATATATGTTTATTTTATTAACTATTGTTTCTGAAAAGACCAATTTTGAACTTTAATTATGTGGCTATTTGTTGTGCCACATATATATAGAAGTTATTACATTATCAAAGCAGATTTAAGTAGTTCAGGAACGTATTAATAATATATATATATATATATATATATATATATATATATATCATTATGCATTATGCAGTAATGTTAAGGTTTTAATGAATCATTTTTATTATATATTTAGATTTATTATTATTAATATTGGTTGTTCCTGGGTTAGCTGAGGGTTTAGGCAGGGGTTCCTTTGTCCTAAAATTTAGATTTTTATTTTTTATTTCCTTAATTTAACATATTAAAAATCATTAAGTCACTTAATGCTATTAAAATAGTTATTAAAATGTAGCAGTCTGATTTCAAAAGGTTTAAGAATTAAGAATGTGAATTCACACAATCTGGCAACAGCAGTGGCACAAAGAACTTTCCCTCTTTCTCATTTTCTCAGTTTCACACAAGACAGCGTGTCATTTTCCCCTATGAATATCCATGAACTTACACTGGAACAGAATGCAGTTAAATTCAATGACATAAATTAGCTAAATTGCTGTACTGGAAATAAATGTTTGCTTCTTTCATTTCAACACAAAGATCGTATGTTGTGGTATGTCACAGTTCCCATTTGACCTTTTATAATGCTGTTCTTTGATGTTGTTTCTATGTACTCTCTCTCTCTCTCTCTCTCTCTCTCTCTCTCTCTCTCTCTCTCTCTCTCTCTCTCACACACGCTGTTCGGTCTCAGATCAGCGATGTTCCTGCATATACTGCTGCGTACCATCTGCCTCTTTGTCTTGTCATCTTCCGCTGTCCTCAGTCCTGCAGCAGGTTTGTCTCACCTCTACTGTTCAAGACACAGGATATGATTAATGATACATAACAGTAAAGGTCATAGACAGCTCTTAGAGTCAAACATTGACACTACCAGTAACAGAGTGTGTTATTTTACTTAATGCTTTCCAGCATTAAGTAAAAAAGCCTGTAAATGCACAGTCAAATTAAAATTAAAATTAATTAAAGCTTTGGGTCACACTTTATATTAGTGTCTTTAACTATTTTGGACTTACTCAAAAAAAGTTTGCTACAGTGTACTTGTATTGTGTTCATGTTGTATTGCAAAACTTTTTGCTGCTATTGAGGTGGGCTTTTGTTAAAGTAACAGGTTTTGTGATCTGGTTAGGTTTAAATGTGGGATAAGGGAAGTGTAATTATAGATGTGATTACTGAAATTAAAAACATGTATACATAATAAGTACAATGTAAAAACATGTATACATAATAAGTACGTTGTATCAAATGATAAATGTGAATGTCAGTTAAGGACACTTAAAGTGGATCATTGTCTTTTCTTAGATGAGAACACATTCTTACAAGTGGCCATTCCTGATAGCCCAGTGTCTGCCATTTTGGGAGGCTCCCTGACTCTGCCCTGCCTGGTGAGTCTCTCCCGGACCCCGTCTTTGGGTCGGCATGCTGTTCTGACCCAGCCACGAGTCAAATGGAGCTTTCTTTCATCAAACAGAGAGACAGAGATCCTAGTGGCCCGTGGTGAGCGGGTAAAGGTGAGTGAGTTGTATAAAGACAGGGCTTCCCTGCTGAATTATGCTGCCTCTTCAGCTGATCTTACCCTCAGACTGGATGGGCTGATACATAATGATACAGGCTTCTACCGCTGTGAAGTCCAGCACGGCTTGGAGGATGCTCACGACCAGGCCCAAGTCAAAGTAAAAGGTGATTATTCTTTTAAAGTCTCTATCTTTGACAATACTTTATATTTTGCCATAGTCACAATGTTTTGAACACAAGTAGTTCATAGGATTGGAATGTAAATTCCTTCCTTATACATTAAATAAATGTATATAATTAAGAATTATAAATATATATGTGTATATATATATATATATATATATATATATTATATATATAATGCGTTTAAAAATTTTAATCTATATAGTGATTAGATGCTAAACACACACACACAGCATAATAAAATTTCAAATGCAATGTTTTAAAGGGGTCATGAACTGGCTCTTTTTATTTTTTTATTCTGTTGTCTGAGGTCAACTTATGATGTCCACGTGGTTTTTACATTCAAAAACATAATGAATAAGTAATAGGCTATTACCCCTATTCTACCCTGATTTTGAGCCCATGTGCCATTTTGAGCCAATGATTCGCCCACAGGGCTCGCAAAATGTCTTTATCAAACAAACACAATAATTTGTCATCCACCCGAAATTAATTGATGAATGAATGACTGTTATTTTTTTATTACTTGGCCCACCCGATCGGTGGATATAACTGCGAACCGCATCACTAACACATACACACACACACACACACACACACACACAAGCACGAGCATCTGCAAAACTTCACTGCAGACAAATCAGCATGTTCAAAACTTCTGCGATTTAATTTTTCCTTCAAATTCAAATTTTCCCATCAAGTCAAGAGAGTGAATAACCCACATCAGGAAAGGAATGTTATTTCACTATTTAAAGGGGTACTTCAGCACTGGGAAGATGAATCTGTATTTAAACTGGGTCATTAATGTAGTAGAAATGTGAAATTATTTTTGAATTTGGTGCCTTCTAGACTGAGAAAACACAGAAAATGTATTTTTGTCTCATGGGGATGAAAGACAACAATTCCCAGAATACACTTCGCTGCCCTCTTACTCTAGGCATACTGGCTGGATCACTTGCCCACCGCATTCGTTTTCATAAAATCAGTTCAGTTAGAGACACTACAATTCATCACAATTTCAGTTGCATTCATCACATGAGCTGAGCTGTGGTAATCGCGGGATTCGCGGCCGCATACATTCACAGCACGTGATCAGTCTGGCGCATTTTCAGTTCATGTCTTTGGAAGCTTAACCTTCATAGGAAGTTCATTTGAAAAGCTGAAACACTCACTTTGCTCTCCTCCACTCTGTTTACATGAATCTCCGCAGCTCCCGAGCCGAGTGCTGTGAGTGCGATGTTGAAAACATGCGGAAATATCGCCTCCTGATGGCTGTAGTCTTCAGGCTCTGGCCAAAAACTCCTCCGATGATGCAAAATGACAATATTTGCGTCATCAGAGGAATTTTTCCAGAAATAAAATACATAATTCTCTCATCTCAGGTTGATATGAGGGGGGGAAAGTACGATAATTCGAATATACTCCTGGGTTTCTACTGATACAAAGCTTAATGCTAATCGCTGAAGTAGCCCCTTAAGATAGCCTGTTGGGCAGGCCGGTGGTACATTTTGGTAGCCTGACTGGAATCCCAGGCTTTGTGAGCCCTGGCCCATACATGTTCGAGTCTGATCCCGAATCGCAGGACAATGAACCAACAACATCTCAAATACAAAGAATTCTTCAGCCTGTGACAGCGTCGTAAATTATGTTTAGTTTAGAAACATAATTAGTAGATATCAAACGATCTGTAACAATGCAATACTATCACATAAAAAAAACATATTTTACTCACTTAAGTGTGTTGCACCATTCCTGCCGGATCCAGAAGGCTCAGCATCGTTTTTTTTTATCTCATTCTGTCTGCAAATCCAGTTTCTTGTTTACAAACGAATCCACGGTGAAATGAAGCGAACAAACACGACCCCTTTAATAAGAAAAATGTTTTCAAAACTAGAAAATGGTTATTAATATTTTATTTAACAGTTCAAAAGCTGTGATATATGAGACCACTAATATGCTATGTGTTCTTAGGTGTTGTTTTCCTCTACCGCCACACTTCAAGTCGCTATGCCTTCACTTTTGATGAGGCCAAAGATGCATGTGAGGACATTGGAGCTCATATTGCTTCTCCAGAGCAGCTGCTGGCTGCGTACCACAGCGGCTATGAGCAGTGTGATGCTGGCTGGCTTTCAGATCGCTCTGTTAGGTGAGTGACAGACACATCAAATAACCACCTATGCCACATAGCTTCCAGGGACTAGCAAAAGTCTTTGGGATGTGCTGGAGGAGATTTGACAGAGTGCTTGACTCTTGCATTGTCAATACATGATCTTGACTGAAAATGAATGCACCTCTTAATGAATATAAATGCTGTGATGTTTTTTCATCAAAAGGTGTATTCATTTTTGGTCCAGATTTTGTATTGACAATGCAAGAGTCCAGCACTCTGTCAAGTCTCCTCCAGCACATCCCAAAGACTTTCAATGAATTTAAGGTCTGGCCTCAGATGTGCCAACTCATATGTGAAAATGATTCTTCATGCTCCCTGTCTTTCACAGTTTCAGCCTGATGAATCTTGACATTGTCATCCTGGAATATGGCTATAATATTCCATGTATTTCTACATGGTTGTTTAAGAAACGAAAAGATATACACTCCATCATTTAGGGTTAGAAGAACTGTTACCAAACATATAACATGCTAAAAACATAATCACTGCAATAATGATCCAATCATTGACTCTTAAGCATTTGCCAAATTAAATCCAAACAGCAACTTTTTGTTTGGCTGGACAATGTATATATTTTAACTAGTCAAAATGACCATTCATAAACTCTAATGCAAACATTAGCCATTAAAGACATAATTGATAACTAATTTGTACAGCAAAGAAGTGTCTCTGAATTTATATATATATATATATATATATATATATATATATATATATATATATATATATATATATATATATATATATATATATATATATATAAATATAACTAACTGTTCTTATAAAACAGTATAGGTCTTAATGGGACTTCATAGAAAGTATTACCAAAATTGTGAAAGATGATTAGGAAAAATACTTCTGGAATCAAGGCTGCTGAAAAAGGGGGCAGAAACTAGCCAGTGCAACATTGTCCTCCTGCCACAGTGTTTACGATATAAAATAGTGAAATTATGTTAGGTAACATCTAATTATGTTAGGTGGTTTTGGCAAATATCACAAATACATGTAAATGTTTTTATGCAATGCTTTCTAAGATACCCAATCCAAATGCCCCGTGAAGGCTGTTTTGGAGACATGGATGGATTACCAGGCGTTCGAAACTATGGCATGATGGATAATGATGAACTCTATGACGTCTATTGCTATGTGGAGAACATTCATGGTAAACCACTCCCAAAACATTGCTAATATTCCCTTTTACAAACTATGCTAACTGTACTCCAAATTAGCTTTTGATATTGGCAAAGCAGTCCATTCAAAGAATGCACTCTGTTTACGATGACTTGTGAAAGCAAAAATTGGTTGTGCATTCATTGATGTATCTGTTTTTAGGGGAGGTTTTTCATGGGTCAACCCCACAGCGCTTCAGCTTGTCAGAAGCTAAGACATACTGTGAGCAGCAGGGAGCTCAGCTAGCCACCACTGGCCAGCTGTATGCCGCATGGAATGATGGTCTGAATCACTGCAGTCCTGGCTGGCTTGCTGATGGAAGCGTTCGCTACCCGATTGTGACCCCTCGTGAACGGTGTGGGGGCTCTGATCCTGGTGTCAAGACAGTCTATCGTTTTAGCAATCAAACAGGATTCCCGGACCCACACACTCGCCATGATGCCTACTGCTTTAGAGGTATTGACAGATGGGTTTGAATCTGAGACCCCCAGGGGGTGCTAGAGGGTCTGCAAAAATTTGAGGGGAAAAAATACATTTTAGGCCTGTAGATTTGAGATAATGTTAAATATGTTTAACTTTTTTTTTTATTATAGACTGGCCAGAAATCATCAGATTAATTTCTTATAATTATATTATACGTTGAAGTAATTGTCAAACTTTTTTTTCTGAAATAAAAATATTTGTGTAATAATAATAAAAAGTAAAAGTAATAAAAAGTGAATGTTTTCCTGGTAATATTTGAACAATTTACTAGTACAATGACCACGTAAAAGCTAACTATTTAAAATTTTAAACGATTATTTAATAAAAATTTAATATTTTTCCTCTGCAGCTAACAGCAACTCTCAGACAGTCCCACCTTTAGATGATATGGCAACAGAGCCAGAGGACACCGAGCAGCATATTGTGACTTTAGCAGATCCCCAAGAGGAGTACAGCATTGATCAGATCACTCAATGGTCCGAAAATGAAGCTCAGGGTGCTGTTGAGTCCTTCTCCATTTACAGCACACAGACTACTTCAGAGCCTGAGGAACACAACCACACCCCAAGCTTTCAGGAAAATGTCACTGCTAGCACCAGAAGAGACCTTACCTCCCCAGCCAGCACAGACAGATATCCTCAGTTAACTGAGTTCACCATGCAAAAAGTTGAGTCTGTTTCAGAGATTTCCAAAAATCCAAAGCACAATAATTTCATGTATGAAGAAGAACCGTTTATAAAAGCTTCAGCAGTTGATGGTGTTAGGAGCAGCAATCATAGACACTATCAACCAATGCCAGATACCAACTTAGAGCCAGGAGAGCCCATCGAATTCATCCCACCTACAGAGGCTCAGCCTGTGACAACAGAGGCACCATCCTCTCAACCGAAGGAGGTAGGTGGGTCCAAACATTTCCAACCCATGCCTGACACCAGGCTAGAGAATGAGGATGAGGATGAAGATAATGCGACTAGTAAGATCTCTATGACTACTGAGGGCACTACACTGGAATATGACTCAAGCAATGACACCACAACTACACCATTCCAGTCGAGCCTCTCAACAGACCTTCCTGAAGGTGCTACAGTGGAGAAAAATGCAGGAAATATCACAGAAGCTTCAGAGTCAGATGAAGAACGAGGTCTTTTTACACACACAACTCAGTCCACCTCAGTAAGAACATCCAGCACTGAAGGTTGGTTGGAGGGTTCCGGCGAGGATTTGACCTTGTTATCCACAGAAAAAGCAGAACATCTGGTCACCCCACATATATCAGAGACAAATGGAGCATCGACAACTGAGGCTATGACAGAAAGCTTCTCATTTACACATCTGAACAATGTTAGCCCAAGTAAGTTAAAAGAAACAATATATTCATACAGTGTATCCACATTGAATTAAAGTGGAATTAAAGTGAATTAAACATTTAAAAAAAGTATAAAATGGAAAATGTTTGAAAAAAGCCTTGAACTCTTAAAGTGTATAGATAGATAGATAGATAGATAGATAGATAGATAGATTGATTGATTGATTGATTGATTGATTGATTGATTGATTGATTGATTGATTGATTGATTGAAATTGATTGATCATGATTGATTGATTGATTGATTGATTGAAATGAAATTCTTTGATTTTATTCACTGTCAGCTTTTAAACCCATACATGAAAACAGTTCTGCAGACCATCATAGTGCTGAGGAGACCTCAGCTGAGACTGTTCCTGTGTCTCTTGGTAAAATTGATGACGTCAGTGATTATTCGACTGTGAGCACAACACTGAAGGAAACCGAATCGTCTGAAGGTTCTGGTGATCATGATGATGTCCTACCAGTCACACTATTGACCACCCCTATGCCACATCTGTTGGGCACATCAACCACACATGGGCCTGCACAAGTAGAAATCAGTTCTCCACAGGAAATGGAAGGAGTCCTCCCTGAAAGCACTACTCTATCTGGCCTTGGAATTGTGGAAGAAGAACTGGAGAAGGTGGAGCAGGAAGGGCTTGGAGGAGCACTTAATCACCTAATCACCACATCCACTGAGCTTAATAATTCTACTATAACTTTCAACTTTGAAGGCAGTGTTGAGGATGAGACCTCCGGAGAAGGAGAACCTCCAGGAAACTGGTCTTCAGTTACTGCGCATCCATACTCAGAAGGGGCCACCATCACTCCCTCTAACCTTACAGATATGCTGGAGCATAATGAAACCAATAGTGATAATGAAGATAATCAGGACAGCACTGTGGGACCCACGACAAGTCTGGAGGTTACATTTCTTCCTCATGGGACCCAAAGTCCTATCTGGCAGTCTGTGGCCTCTTCCACAAACCCAGGAGAGTTCAGAGCAGATGTTGAATTCAGTGGGGAAGCTGCACTTACCACAGATGACATCAAAGCCATAAGTGAATATGACCCCACCATTGCACCCATCGATGAGCAGATGGAGCAAACCCAAAAACCATCTACTACGACAGCTGACAATGAAGATGATGATGAACTCATGACTAAAGCAAACACAGACAATACAGAAGATGAGAATCATGTCAAAACCACACCTGAGTCTGCCACTCTATCTGCCAGACCTACACATAGCGTGTTAGTTAAGACAGGCTACATTTCAGGTAAACACACTTTGTACTACTGTATGTGGGACAAAATAGTTCTCAATTCATTTAACATGGGGGAAAACAAAGAAATTGTTCCTAATGTGGGCATTTGAAGAGAGAAAAAAACTTGCCTAAAAGTATTTTAGTGTATTTAATGATAAATAAAAAATTAAACTAAGCCCCTTAAAGTATTAGTTCAAAAGTGTCCTATGATTTACTCTCCCTCAAGACATCCTGTGTATATTTTTTTCTTGTTTCTGATGAACACAATTAGAGTATTAAAATAAAATATTCTGAAGCTTAAAGGCTTTCTTTTCTTTGTGTAAGTATCCATATTTAAAACTTTCTTAAGTAAAATATCTAGCTTCCACCAGACTGCCTTCTGTATTCAACTTTTTACAAAAAAAGTGTGACATTAATGCCGTGTATGACGCCGGACTTGGCATTAGCGTTTTGAACTGCAAGAGGAGTTACACTTTCTTTGTAAATTCAATACAGAAGATTCCCCATTCACTGCCATTATAAAGCTTTGAAGTGTAAGGATATTTATTAATATAACTACGATTGTGTTCATCAAAAAGAAGAAAGTCATACACCAGGATGGCTGGAGGGTGAGTAAATCATGGGGTCATTTTCATTTTAAAGTGAACTAATCCTTTAAACCAGTATTATTTATTTATTATTATAGTATTTATTTATATTTTTATATATATATATATATATATATATATATATATATATATATATATATATATATATATATATATATATATATATATATGTTTTTATTTTTATTTGATTTTATTTGATTAATAGTTTTATTCATTTTAGTACTTGTTATAGCAACATTTATAATTGCTTTTTTAATATTAATATTTTATTTTATTTCCGCTTTATTTCAATTAACGATTTCATTAACTATTTTTAATAAATTTTGAATTTATACAAAATAACAAATGAACCAGTTGGGAGTTATCGCACCACTTGAGCATCTCCAAAGGGGGCGCCATTTCAGCTCTTTAAAATACCTGGAAACTAATCTGTAACAACTGATTAGCACATCTATCTATCACATGATAGACAGATAGAGGGAATTTATCTGAAGTGTGTAACCCCCATCACAACAAATAGTTTCAGTGGTGCATGAAGGAGGAGTTTGGTTTTGTGGGGCCATGATGACTAGAAACTGATAACAGAACAATCAGAAAGAAAAGGCAATGGATCCGGTGTTGCTATTTCATGTTTTAGATAGATAGAGATGAAAAGAACCAATCAGAAATCCAGTTTAAGCATGTTCTTAAGTTGTGCATGTTTAAGCATGTTTCCAAGTTGTGTGCCATACTCACAGTATGGCTTTTACTGCCGTAGTAGCACCACCTTGTGGTTATAATCATACTTGATTTTACATCCTTCACTTATATGCAATATATTATTACTCAGCTATATAAATATGTGAATGGCCTTATAGATGCATGTTTGGAGAACCCTTGTAAAAATGGAGGGACTTGTGTGGACAGTGGAGCAGGTCGTAGGTGTCTCTGTCTACCCACCTATGGAGGAGATTTTTGCGAGACAGGTGGGTTACCTTAATACCTCATTATACTTTTACATTGTAAAAAGTGGAGCAATTGTTTATATCAGAACTAGCTTTTTTGTATTCTGTGTTATTTTGACAATAATAAAATCAATAAAAAATGTATATATATATATATATATTATATAATTATTTTACAAATGCTTTAGATTAGACCACATAAAGAGTGTCGTTCCAAACCCGTAAGACCTTCGTTCATCTTCAGAACGCAAATGAAGATATTTTTGATGAAATCCGAGAGCTCTTTGACCCCTCTATAGGCAGCAATGTAATTAACACTTTTAAGGCCCAGAAAGATAGTAAAAACAACCTATTAGACTATTTGTTAAAATAGTCCATGTGACTCCAGTGGTTTTACCTTATTTTTATGAAGCGACGAGAATTATTTTTGTGCACTACAAACAAACAAACAAAAATAACATTTTTATTCAACAATTTCTTCTAGCCCTGTGTCTTCTACGCAGTTTACTTTGGCCAGCTCCTGTGTCAGCATCACATGCATGCGTTGTGGTGCTCACATGAACCGCATCGGCCAATGTTATGCTGGCGTTCTGCCGTAGCTCTGACGTAACTCGGAAGCGCTGGATTGTATTTACTACGTCAACAGCGTAGGAGACTGACACAGACGTGAAGAAATTGTTGAATAACGTCGTTATTTTTGTTTGTGTTTTGCACACAACAACTATTCTCGTCACTTCATAAAATTAAGTTTGAACCACATGTACTATTTTATTGATGTCTTTCCTACCTTTCTGGGCCTTGAAAGTGTTGCTGTCTATGGAGGGGTCAGAAAGCTCGGATTTCATAAAAAAATATCTTAATTTGTTTTCTGAAGATGAATGAAGGTCTTACTGGTTTGGAACGACATGAGGGTGAACGATTAATAACAGAATTTTCATTTTTGGGTAAACTATCCCTTTAATGCACTTAATGTTGTCCTCACTCTCCCAACAAAGATCTAGAGCACTGTGAACCAGGCTGGGAAAAATTCCAAGGGTTTTGTTACAAACATTTCACCAAACGGCAGAAATGGGAGGTAGCAGAGCAGCACTGTCGCATGTGCGGAGGTCACCTGGTCTCTGTTATGTCACCTGAGGAACAGGAGTTTATCAATGGTACGTCTGAACAGCTGTTCGTAGAGGTGGCCCCTTCCTGTTGATCCTATCAGTTTGACATCTTATCATATGATGTTCAAAATTTAAACGTGATGGAACCTGATTTGAACCCTGAAGGAATGTGTTTAACCAGGTGTCATTTTCAGGTTAGAAAGGCTGTCAATCTGGTGTTGATTTTTCAGTAACTCTTTCTGCCAGTATGTGGCGCAAAAGTGATTGAATCATCATTCGTTTTACCAATATCTTAAAAAACAGATTCATTCAGCAAAAAACAGAGCTTTCAAAGTCTCTTATGAGTGAGTCACTGATTAAAAAAACGAAACAAAACAATGATTTATTCAGGGACTAAACATTACAGTGTGTTTAGACGTGTACTGCTTTGGCTTCATTTGGAGCTATTTCCATTGGCCAAGAGCAAAGATGGACAAAGCAAATGCCAGTATTGTCTCTAAAATGTTAGTTAGCCTACTCAGTGCTAACTTCTTGTTATTTGAACTGAAATATAATGTCTTTCTCGAACATACAACTGAATCAGAAAAGCAGCACTCTTGCTCGAGTGATATTGCTTAAATGAAAAGTCACAAAGAAGTGTGTCAACCTACTGAAGCGGTTTAGCTTACAGTAAATAAAGGAATTCATAGAGGACCAAGTTTGTTGACATAACATTGAGGGGCCCAGCATTTTGTACTGCATTTTTATACAATCATCAAAAAGCTGAAGGGCTTAGAGTGTTTCACCTTATTCATGTCAGTGAATGAGGGTTGTGTTAAAAGAGCCCGTACATTTCTGCCATATATAATGCATCCGGGTGTTAAACTGAAAATGGGGTCTATGTTGTGTCTTGCTGACATTGTATGCTGGTTATTTGGCATTTCATTGCTTTTCTCTTCCCTTAGATAAATACAGGGAGTATCAGTGGACGGGGCTCAATGACAAGACCATTGAGGGAGATTTCCGTTGGTCAGATGGGAACCCTCTGGTGAGCCTACTTTGGCTTTCTGTAAAAAAACATGACAAAACATCAAGTGTATCTTACTTGTTGCATATTGATTGCCCTAGACTAGAGCAGGGTTTTCCAGCCTGCAAATGCAAGATCCAGTATTTAATTTTATTTAAATGTTTTCCTCTCTCTGTCAGCTGTATGAGAACTGGTATCTTGGACAACCAGACAGCTACTTCCTGTCAGGGGAGGATTGTGTTGTCATTGTTTGGTACGATGATGGCCGTTGGAGTGATATCCCCTGCAACTACCAGCTTTCCTACACCTGTAAGAAGGGCATTGGTGAGTACGTCACCTTCTGCAGGGGCGCTTTGACCCAGAAAGAGCAAATGTTCATCATTGTTTGTTTCTCTTTAGCAGCGTTCTGTGGTCAGCCCCCTATCGTGCTGTACGCTAAGATGTTTGGACGTCGTCAACTAAAGTACAGGGCAAATTCACAGGTGCGCTATTACTGTGAGCCAGGCTTCATCCAGAGACAGAATCCTGTCATCACATGTCAGAGCAACGGACAGTGGGAGGAACCTAAGATCACTTGTACACCAGGTGAATTTGTTGTATTATATTGTATTATATTACATTCTACATGCCTAAGTGCTTAAGCATCAGTGATGTTGCAAAAGTAAATGATTGAGCTATTGAATCCAAGCAGCTTTAACATGTGCCGTGTTTATTTAATGTATTTTGCTTGCAGTGGGACCAGCGTACTCAAATGGAGAACTGGTAACATGGCCCATAGGTCAGAACAAGGAAATAGCCATAGAAGGCACAACAACAAAAACAACAACACCTGAATATTTGGATATAAAGTGGAACTTTTGAAACAAGCACACTCCATAGTAGCATTTCATTATTTCTTTCATTCTCCTTATTATGTCATCCCTTCTTTTATCCTCCTATAAGACATCCACCGATAAACTCTACAAAGTTCAATGTTATAAAAAGAAATCTGTCCCACTGAACTTTTTTTTTGAATGGTAAATTTGGATAACAGTTTAAGTACGGCAAACATATAACCGGATACTTAAATAGAGTCATTAACGTTTGTTTGTTTGTTTTTTCGCTCAGCTTTTTTCTTCTTCATTTTTCTCTCTGTAGACCATGACACTGAATTACATTTTGTAATTCTAAGATAAAAGCACACTTGATAAAAAGCAACATCCAAACAAAGCTTGTAATTGTTGGACCAGGCACCCATTTCTTTTTTTTCTTTTTTCTTTTATAAATTATAAGATAAACGTATGAACAAATGCTGTCTAACATCAGCTGGTCTGAATCACTTTGTTTTATGTTGTTGCCCTGTAGCATTACTTATCCATTCTTAAACATTCACAATGTCCTGTTTTTTCCCCCGCTTAGAATTGTCTGCCGACCAAGACTCAACCGGAGTTGAAGAACTCATAGACAAATAGTGACCCAACTTAAAGGAACTTTTTAGAAATAGGGCTTATTCAACTTCTTTCCTACATTTAGATACAGGTCCTTCTCAAAAAATTTGCATATTGTGATAAAAGTTCATTATTTTCCATAATGTAATGATGCAAATTAAACTTTCATATATTTTAGATTCATTGCACACCAACTGAAATATTTCAGGTCTTTTAATACTGATGATTTTGGCATACAGCTCATGAAAACCCAAAATTCTCAAAAAAATTCTCAACAAATTAGCATATCATGAAAAGGTTCTCTAAACGAGCTATTAACCTAATCATCTGAATCAACTAATTAACTCTAAACACCTGCTAAAGATTCCTGAGGCTTTTAAAAACTCCCAGCCTGGTTCATTACTCAAAACCGCAATCATGGGTAAGACTGCCGACCTGACTGCTGTCCAGAAGGCCATCATTGACACCCTCAAGCGAGAGGGTAAGACACAGAAAGAAATTTCTGAACGAATAGGCTGTTCCCAGAGTGCTGTATCAAGGCACCTCAGTGGGAAGTCTGTGGGAAGGAAAAGTGTGGCAAAACGCTGCACAACGAGAAGAGGTGACCGGACCTTGAGGAAGATTGTGGAGAAGGACGATTCAAGACCTTGGGGACCTGCGGAAGCAGTGGACTGAGTCTGGGTAGAAACATCCAGAGCCACCGTGCACATGCGTGTGCAGGAAATGGGCTACAGGTGCCGCATTCCCCAGGTCAAGCCACTTTTGAACCAGAAACAGCGGCAGAAGCGCCTGACCTGGGCTACAGAGAAGCAGCACTGGACTGTCGCTCAAATTTTGCATGTCATTCGGAAATCAAGGTGCCAGAGTCTGGAGGAAGACTGAAGAGAAGGAAATGCCAAAATGCCTAAAGTCCAGTGTCAAGTACCCACAGTCAGTGATGGTCTGGGGTGCCATGTCAGCTGCTGGTGTCGGTCCACTGTGTTTTATCAAGGGCAGGGTCAATGCAGCTAGCTATCAGGAGATTTTGGAGCACTTCATGCTTCCATCTGCTAAAAAGCTTTATGGAGATGAAGATTTCGTTTTTCAGCACGACCTGGCACCTGCTCACAGTGCCAAAACCACTGGTAAATGGTTTACTGACCATGGTATTACTGTGCTCAATTGGCTTGCCAACTCTTCTGACCTGAACCCCATAGAGAAACAAAAGACCCAACACTCTGGATGAGCTTAAGGCCGCTATCGACGCATCCTGGGCCTCCATAACACCTCAGCAGTGCCACAGGCTGATTGCCTCCATGCCACGCCACATTGAAGCAGTCATTTCTGCAAAAGGATTCCCGACCAAGTATTGAGTGCATAACTTAACATAATTATTTGAAGGTTGACTTTTTTTGTATTATAAACACTTTTCTTTTATTGGTCGCATGAAGTATGCTATTTTTTTTAGATAGGAATTTTGGGTTTTCGTGAGCTGTATGCCAAAATCATCAGTATTAAAACACTAAAAGACCTGAAATATTTCAGCTGGTGTGCAATGAATCTAAAATATATGAAAGTTAAATTTTTATCATTACATTATGGAAAATAATGAACTTTTATCACAATATGCAAATTTTTTGAGAAGGACCTATATGTGGGCAAATGCATTTTTGTCTAGTGCATGCATTGTTTTAGTTTGGCAGGGTTCCCGGTAGTTTAGCTTAGCATAATGAATGGAATCCTATGTTGCCAGCTAGCATGTCCCGAGTAAAAGGGATTTTTAAAACCCCACTTAATTACTTCTTGTGGCCTGCGTATTCACAACGAATACAAATAGCGATGCAGATTTAGACTAGGCGATTTCCTAGGCAGATATTAACTTGGGACTATATTATGGGGAAGCACAAGCGAGGCACTACTTGGGTGCAGACATATCATGCAACACATGCACAACATACGCCGGTATCTGCCTAGGAAATCGCCTAGTCTTAATCTGCATCCCTATTTGTATTCGTTGTGAATACGCAGGCCACAAGAAGTAATTAGGTGGGGGTTTTTAAAAAAAAAATTTAATCACTTTTACTCGGGACATGCTAGCTGGCAACATAGGATTCCATTCATTATGCTAAGCTAAGCTAGCGGAGACCCTGCCAAACTAAAGCAATGCATGCACAGAGACAAAAATGCATTTGCCCACATATCTAAATGTAGGTAAGATGTTGAATAAGCCCTATTTCTAAAAACGGTGGAGTGTTCATTTAATAAACAGGAATTCCTTAATAAACAGGATTATTCTTATTTGTGTTGTTGGTTTTAGAATATTAAGTAAATGAAATGCATAAAAAAGTAATTGGGTCTGCAAAGCTTTATAAAGCAGGGTAGATATGCAATCCACAAATGTTGTGATTTCAAGACCCACGTTTAGGCTAATCATGGGAAGACATTTGGTCATTCTGCGACTTGGTGCTCCGTTTTTCAGGTCTGTATTATACTCTGGAGGATGGCCATTTTCAGTAGACTACTATCAGTAATTGTTTCAGAGATGCATCACTAACAAAATCATATTTTAGTTTTTGATGGCCTGAAACCAGGGCATATTTCAATGACATTCCAAGCAATCAAAGCATTCACAATAAAAAAAGTTACTACAATAACAAATGTTTATGAATTTTCTTGCTTATTATTGATTAAGAATGAATCAAACTATTTGAAAGTTGAGATTACTGTTCATAGTTTAGAAACACTGTGCATGTGTATGTAATTTATAAATGACACATCGGGGCTGTAACAAACAAAAAAACTAAACTAAAAATCTAGTAAACACAGATTTCATATTTTTGTTGGTAATTATATTAGGATCTTGCACTCTTACTATTTTGTTCATTGACTGTTAAAATAAATATCCAAACATGAGGTACCATAGGTGCAACACAATCTAATGTGACCCTGGACCACAAAACCAGTCTTAAATCACACAGGCATATTTGTGTCAATAGCCAACAATACATTGTATGGGTTAAATGGTAAATTTTTCTTTTATTCTATTACATTAAGTAAAGATCATGTTCCATGAAGATATTTTGTACGTATCCTACCTTAAATATATAAAAATGTATTATTAGTAGTAATATGCGTTTCTAAGGACTTAATTTGGACAACTTTAAAGGCAGTTTTCTCAATATTTAGATATTTAGTTTTTGCACCCTCAGATTCCAGATTTTCAATAGTTGTTTCTCGGCGAAATATTGCCCTGTCCTAACAAACCATTCATCAATGGAAAGCTTATTTATTCAGCTTTTGGATTAAAAAAATTACCCTTATGACTGGTTTTGTGGTCCAGGGTCACATATATTTAATGCCTGTTGCAGTTCAAATATACTACATAGCACAGCTTTAGTCAGAGCTAAAGTGTTAGCATTTCAAGCTAGCAGCTATTCAAGCAGGATAGCTTTCTGTAAAGACTTTCTGTGTCATTCCACTCTTAATTTGAAAGTGCGGTTTCCCTAGAAGGATCTAATATTTTCTGCTTTAATATAAGCTTTTTAAATTATTTGTTAATAAACCAGTGCTAGCTGTAACCCAGAATGCTGAGTGTATAGCTCATGTATTTCCTTTCCTGCAGCTCTGCTTCATTCTGTACAAATGAAGGATACATTTTGAACCTCTTTAGGGACTTCACCTTTAGGCTAATGTGCCATGTAAGTGCAGACAACCTGTAGCAAAAAATTACCTGACAGCAAAATCTGGAGCAGTTACCTGTAGCAATAAGCCCCATAAAGACGCAAACTTTCACTGGGATACCCAAAGCTCCGAACCCCTGGTTCTGCAATCCCTCCACAACGCTCCCTCGGGTTGATGATGGGGAATCGTACACTACCATCCTGCAGCCAGCCTCCATCGCAGCGGTCCAGCTGCTGAAACTTCCAAGATGAGTACATCTGACCAGTCCTCGCCAGACTGCCACCCTCCCGTCTGCAGGCATGTTCAGCCTCTGCAAAATTCAACTGCCCTGGAATGAAGAAAACAGAACCTGGGAAAGCAAAAAAAATTGAAGTATCTTTTTAAACATAATTGCATTTTTCTATTGCTTTTTTCTTCTTCTAGTTTTCTAGGTGCAATTCCCGTATATCTGTCATTGACTTTCAACTCTCCAGTGCCATATTCAGCAGTCTCATGTGGGCATAGTGAAAGCTCAAATGTCTTTTTACAGAATATAGCAGACTGTTTGTTTGTACAATTGCCAAAAAAAAAAAACAGATCTGGTCGGGTGCGTCTCTTTTCTTGTCTATTTGGGGAACAAACGTCAACTGTTTCTAATAGCCTTTTGTTTTAAATGGCCAGTAAAAATCTCTGAGACGTCTTCAAGCTGATTACGTTTACCTGTATACTGTAACAATAATTGTTTCAGGAAAGCATCACAAATCTAGACACACATTTGTTGAAAATATTATATACGCTACTGTTCAAAGGTTCACTGTAAAAAAAAAAAGTTGAGAAAACTTAAAAGTTTAAGGCAACCAGCTGCAGAACATTTTTGAGTTTTCACAACTTATTTGTTTGAGTTATCTCAACTTTTTTCATGTGAAATAGTTAAATAAACTTTAAAAGATGAATTTTTCATATAAAACATAAGTTGGATTTTTTACAGTGTTTGGGATCAGTAATCATTTTACAGACATTGTGTTGTGTTGCTTAATTTTTTGTTGTTGTTGTTGTGGAAACCATGATAAAAAAAATTCAGGATTCTTTGACGAAACCAAACAGTTAGTTCAAAAGAAAAGCATTTATTTAATATTATAAATGTGTTTACTGTCACTGGTTGATCAATTTATTACATCCTTGCATAACTTCTAGTGTAGTGTATAAAGATTTTAATGTACCATGTGTGGGAAAACCTTTATCCTAACATGTTTTCATAATATGTCAAATATGTGAAATAATTTTTGTCATCATCTGAATCCCATTCTAATTCCAATCACAGCAGAATCCCCTCAGTAACCCTCACTGACCCTTAGTGGTAGAGGTGAAGCAGAAAGCATCATAGTGGTCCCGTGTTTTGTGACGAGGCCCATAACTTCGGATGCCTGATAGAAGATCCCCTCCACAAGCTGGCCGTGGATGCAGGACTGGGTAATTGACAGTTGCATCGCTCAGCCATCCAGCGTTGCACCAGTCCAACCCTTCAGTCCATGCTGAAAAGTAGTATCATACATGGATAGAGGTATAAGCACCAAACACATACCAGTAGTCAACTTAGTTCACCCAGAAATGAAAATTCGGTCAGACTTTAGTTTAGGGTCCAATTCCCACTATTAACTAACTAACTACAAATTCTGACTCAATGAACTCCTAATTTCTGCTTATTAATAGTTAGTAAGGTATTTGTTAAGTTTAAGTATTGAGTAGGATTCATACAGGTTTGGAACAACTTGAGGGTGAGTAAATGATGACAGAATTTTCATTTTTGAGTGAACTATCCCTTAAAAGGATGTAGAATATGGTCATGCAAGGCATTAATATGTGTTTTATAAGTACTAATAAATAGCCAATATCCTAGTAATATGCATGCTAATTTAGCAACCTGCAGAATTGGACCCTAAAGTGTTACTGAAAATTCTATCATCATTTATTCCCCCCTGAAGTTGTTCTAAATTTGTATGTAAAATTGTATTATAAATAGTATACAAATTGTATTTGTATGTAAAAACACAGCTGCTGGTCCCCATTGACTTCCATATTATAATAACAAATAAAAATTAAATACTATGGAAGTCATTGGGAAACAGAAACTGTTTGGTTCCCAACATTCTTCAAAATATCTTCTTCTTATGTGTTCAACAGAAGAAAGAACCTTCTACAAGAACAGCTTGAGGATGAATAAATGTATACATTTTTGGGTAAACAATCCCTTTAATGAAACTTATAATGAAACAAAATTGCTCAAAAGTGTACAATTATACATTAAAGTAAACAATCGAAGTGTGTAAATAAAATGATTACCCCGGTAAAGCTGCTTGTAGGTGGCAAGTGTTGCATCCTGTTCAGCACAAGCCTCTTTAGCTTCAAAGAAAGTAAACCTGTACCGACCATGGTGACTCTGATAAGGAAATACAACCCCTGAAATACATGGTAAATTAATAATTATATGACAATGAATATATTATTTTATATTATTATGTAAAAAATATTTAGTTTACATAATATTATAATATTATAACAACAGCAAGACTACTACTACTACTAATAATAAGTAGTAGTAGCAGTAGTCACCTTTTTTATAACTGTTGTTGTTGTTGTTTATTATTTACTGTTGTTTTAAAAGACAAGATTAATGCTTATTGTCACCCTGTCTTACCTTCAATCCTCAGCGTAATAATAACACTTTCATCCTCAATTCCGTTGATCAGTTCACAGCGGTAGCTCCCATCATCTTCCAGCTCCAGATCAGTCAAACGGAGGGAAACATCCAGGTCATGTGCACGCAGGAGAGACGCTCGAGGCCCCAGTGAGCCATACTGCTTATCTGCATGTCCATTTGTTATAAGCACTACGTTTTCCACTCCTTGACTAGGGGGGTCAATTTTAGTCCACTTTATTCTGTAATGCAGTGGTTTAAACCTCATCACACAGGGCAAAATGCCTGTGTGTCCACGACGAGCAGTGACCTCAGCATATACCAGAGGTTCCAGGAGGTATTTTAGCTCTTTGCCCTTGTCTGGAAAAAACATTGTGTGCATGTAATGGCATTTTTAAATCATGTTTATATTGCAATCACAAAGTCTCTAATATCAACTCCAATACCTTGATTATGATGGTGGTATTTTGCAGAAGTACACAAGAAGAAACAGGGTAAAATCACTAGCAGAGCGATAGAGTTCATTGTGGATTCCACCATTTCCCCTAAACAACATAATGATGGTTATATTTTTATTGATATTTGATTGAGAGAAAGCGGAAAAAGAAAATCCCACCTTAGTCTTTAGGCTTCTTCCTCAATTTTTAAAAGGACATCCAGTAAAAAAAGTCCATGACATTAATCTTCTTTTCTCATAGAGTCACAGATGCTCTGTCTGCAGTGGAGAAACACACAGACCAGGGTCATCTGACAAGTGTTGGATGTGTACACAGGCTTTTTCTCTCCTCTGCTCCAGATGTTAATGAGTATCACACAGACGCTCATTGTTCCTTTCAGCAACTCTTCTCTGAAAGACAGACCAGGAATGCCTGAAACCAGGAAACCTCAGATGATGAGGCAACTGCACATTTTTGTGGTAGTCATAAAAGGGGTGCTGAGATAAAAAAAATTATAATTTCCAACCCACACAGTGTGTTTGTTTTGAGAAAGCAAAAAATTAAGGTGACTAATTTGGTGATTAACTAAATTTCATTGCATTAGATAGAAAATAGCCAAGGCAACTGCAAACAAAGCTCTTTTCTCAGCCATCGTGTGTCAGGATAACCAGAGGTGTACTTTATTACATCGACTATGAACATGATCCACTAATGTTTGATAACCAGAAACTGAAAAATGTGGAACAAACTGCGATGCACTGTGAATTCTGACACCTTTCAGAACCAGCATTAACTTGTTAAACAATTTGAGCTACAGTAGCTTGTCTGTTTGATCAGACCACACGGGCCAGCCTTCGCTCCCCACGTGCATCAATGAGCCTTGGCTGCCCATGAACCTGTCATCGGTTCACCTCTTTTCCTTCCTTGGACCACTTTTGACAGATACTGACCACTGCAGACTGGGAACACCCCACAAGAGCTGCAGTTTTGGAGATGCTCTGACCCAGTCGTCTTGCCATCACAGTTTTGCCCTTGTCAAACTCACTCAAATCCTTACGCTTGCCCATTTTTCCTGCATCTAGCGTCTAACACATCAGCTTTGAGGTGTTAGAAAAATGTTCACCTGCTGCCTAATATATTCAACCCACTAACAGGTGCCGCAATGAAGAGATAATCAGTGTTATTCACTTCACCTATCAGTGAATAGTATGCCTGATCGGTGTGTGTGTGTTAAATATATAGCTTTTTAAAATATTGAGATAGTATTTTTATTAACCATTTTAATTCATTTTATTTTTATAGAGTATTAGGCTGTGCTGTCATAATTGTTTGCATTGGTATGACCAATCAGTTTTAGGCATATAAAGCTGACCAGTTTGTATGGCCGGAACAGAAAGAGGAAGTGAAATGGGCCATAGTTTGTGCTTTCTTTCTCTCCATCTCTCTCTCTCTCTCTCTCTCTCTCTCTCTCTCTCTCTCTCTCTCTCTCTCTCTCTCTCTCTCTCTCTCTCTCTCTCTCTCTCTCTCTCTCACACTCTAACCTGGGAGCACAATGACAGCTTTGTCAGTAAACTCCCCCAGCACTGACCCACAGGCAGCAGTGAGCATGCAAACACGAAAAGGAAACAAGCAGTTGGAGGAGAAGCACTATAATAGAATTCAAGCATTTGTCAGTGTACTTTGCATTGTGCTGCCCCATCAATGGCTCTTTTTGTCATCCTCAAATGTTTGTGTTCCCAAAGGCATGTCTAGGTGACCTTTGTCTCACTCTTACTATTTTCATCTTGTTCACTCACTCCTAGTCTTCTATGTTAGTTCTAATTACAAACACTCTTAAAGTCACCATAATCAAACATTTTTAATGGAATTTATTCATGCACAAATTTAAAAAAAAAATTAAAAAATTTAATGTGCCCTTGTATTCTTACATAAATGAACTTCCCGTCTCTCTTGCAGCGGCATCTCTTCTCTTCTCTGATGAGGTGTTTACTGGCACAAGGCCAGGGCAACCTGTTACTCAAATCACAGCCATGGCAAACCACGTGAAAGAAGTTTGTTTAAAATCTTTGCAAATGTATTAAAAAAAAAAAAAAAAAAAAAAGTGTACATAAGTACTCACAGCCTTTGCCATGACACTTAGCTCAGGTGCATGCTGTTTCCACTGATCATCATTGAGATGTTTCTATAACTTGATTGGAGACCACCTGTAGTATGTTCAGGTGATTGGACATTATTTGGAAAGGCACATACCTGTCTATATAAGGTCACTGTTAACAGTGCATGTCAGAGCTAGGCCCGGTTCCAGAATCAAATCACTAAGGGTGCTTCTGAAATTACTGAGGGTGCTCTAGTACAGTGCAGGCTAAGCAACGGCTCCACCATAGCAGTGTGCCGTGAAAAATGTATGATTATTTATTTACATGTAATTTACCAATAATTGGAATTTCAAAAAAAAATTGCTACAAATTGTCTATTAATCTATTAGTCTGCCTTTACATTGCTTTAATGTATTACTGGTATTTTAAAATGTCATCTTCCTGAGAACCAGAAAAAAAGGTTTTGTGAAATCAGATTTTATTTATTTTTTAAATTTGGTCAGTGTTTGGAGCATTTTTTTTTTCTTTTTTGTATCCTATGTGCTATATCCTCTGTTCTGAAGAGGACACCAAAACCCCTTTATTAAGAAAATTAAAAGACATAAATAGTTTTTTTTTAACTATTTTTAAACTTTGTATAAAGATGATTCTTAATGTTATGAAAGATACAGAATAATTTGATATATTCAATTCAAATATATTTGTATAGCGTTTTTCACAATACACATTGTTTCAAAGCAGCTTTACATAAAGTGCATTTCATAAATGTACATTGAAAAATGTTAGAACAACAATGTTAAAGAAAAACGTTAGAAAAAGTTAATCAATCATGTATTAATTTAGGCCATAACGCTGGCGTTGAGTCGTCTCTTCACAGGCGTCGAGTCGTCTCATCACAGGTGTTGGGGCATCTGAAGTCTTCATGAGAGGCTGGGTACAAACTGGAGCTGACAAACTATTTACCTCGGGACTAGTGTCCCGAGATAACAACAGAAAAGCAGATGGGAAATAATTAGCATAGCTGCTGTTCAGAATATTAATGCTTTTGATCCGATTTAACTGTAGTATAAAAGGTAATTATAATGTGAATGCTTGGCTAAAGAGATGCGTCTTTAATCTAGTTTTAAACTGGGACAGCGAGTCTAAACCTCGAACAATATCAGAAAGACTATTCCAGAGTTTAGGAGCTAAATGTGAAAATGCCCTCCCTCCTTTAGTGGACTTAGATATCCTAGGAACGACCAGAAACCTCGAGTTTAGTGATCTTAAAGAGCGCGATGGATTGTAGGGCGATAGAAGATCCGTTAAATACACAGGAGCTAAACCATTTAGGGCTTTATAGGTCAGTAGCAATACTTTGTAATTGATACGGAACTTAATAGGTAACCAGTGTAGAGATGATAATATTGGTGTTATATGATCATATTTTCTTGACCTAGTAAGAATGACCGTAGCTTAGCAATGTTTCTAAGGTGGAAAAATGCCGTTCTTGTAACATATGAAATATGATTTTCGAAAGACAAGTTGCGGTCTAATATAACACCCATCTTTTACTTTAGTGGATAAAGTGACAGGACATCCTTCCAAGTTAAAGTTGTATTGTGAGAGGTTTTGTGGGCAGTTTTTTTACTTTAAAAAAAATTGTTTTACCTTCCTGAGTTTGCTTCCTGCTTTGCTACTGTTCGGACGCTCTTGCTTACTGCTCCGCTTTGCTCTATCGCTTCTATATTTTATCTCGTAATTTCGTAATTTCAACTTCTGTAAATCAGCACAGTGCTCAAACAACAAAGCTTGACTTCAATGATAAAAATTTGAAACTCTGGTGACTGGATTACTACAAAAAAGCGGAATATTTCATCCAACCAGCCTCCCACTGCCATCAGCTTACATTCCGGAGAAGGGAAAACACAGCTGCCTACATTCAAAAGGATAAGAAAATGCCTCCTCTAGAATCTACTTGCTGCACAAACTGCCACAGACTTTTACAGAGGATTGCAGTTCTTGAAACAAAGTTATTTATGAACCACCGAACCAGATGAATCACACAGAGCTTCAAAATGAACGCCCTCAGCACACTGCCGGTGAGTCCCATAAACATAGTGCTACCCAACAGGGGAAACAAATAACTGATCAACACACTAATCGATGGCACAAACAGGGAGCAAGACCCAAAGGGACCCGAGACATCAGATTGTCACGAGGCCACATACTGCAACATTAGCATGCTCTACCCCAGACACAAGGATTGCAAACGCTGATTTCCTACCACCAACTATACAACTTGAAAACAGATTTGAAGTAAACGAACACAGATCGTATCAGCCAGCAGCTAACACTGATACCAAAAGGCGCTCAAGGTCGAGCAGACAGCGGCACTCAGCTCAGAGCGCAGCCGAGCCCAGGACTCTGATAGTGGGGGACTCCACAGTCAGAAACATTAGCAGCAGGGATACAACTACATGCTGCCTTCCACAAGCTACAGTTTCTGACGTAAACAGGGAAATTCAGAACATTCTGATGAAACATAAGACTGCAAATCGACTTGTCATTCATGTGGGAAAATCGATATTCAGAGAGAGCAGTCAGAACTCATTAAGAGGGATTTCAATGTACTTTTGAAACACTTAGAAAACTAAAAGTTCAACCGCTCATCAGTGGACCACTTCCAGCAAGAGGAACAAATAGGTTTTCACGGTTACTTGGGCTTAATACATGGCTGCAAAAACCTGCAACATAAAGGAGTGAACTTCATCGACAACTTTAATCTATTCTGGAGCCAGAGACAATTGTTTACATCAAATGGCCTTCACCCAAACAAACTTGGTGCAAGAGTGCTAAAGGACAATATTCACTTTTCCCTACACCATCCCTCAGCTGTGTGTGCTAACTCACTCGACCTGAATGGCACACACACACCTGAACAGACTATGGACGACTACAGGACTTCATTTCAGCATCTGAATGGACATGTCACACTCCACAAGGACACTGATAACATCACGCAGCCACAACAGCCACTGCTCACGGACACACTCCCATCTGAGTCCCGCCCACAGTGCTCACCACAGACAGACTGTGACATATTAGAACTAACACAGATTGAGGGACTGAACAGTAACATCTCTGCCCATACTGTGGAGGTGCACGAAAGGGTGGGCTCTAAGGGGGTCAGACTAGTGAACTGTTACGCTTTATGACTAGTCTGAACAGGAAACTGCATGAAATGTCTAAGTCACTCCATGAAATGGATGATAACATAATTCAGCCTCCGATAACACCAGAACAACAGCCACCCTCACCAGACATGTTATCCTCTCTCACCAGCATCCCCGCTTCTGAGCTTCTCAGAGAGAATGGAGCAAATGGTCTATGCTGGAACCAGACTATCACACTCGATTTCTGCGAGCCCCAGATATCAACCAAAGAGCGCCGAGCCCCACAACCATCAAAGCCTGTGGGCCCAGCTCGCCTCAGCCTCCTCCTGTGAGATTTCTTCGGTCACAACGCCAGGGCCAACACCCTCCTCCATCTGTTGTAGGTGAACCCAAAACAACTGATACCAGCTCTCAGTGATGTGTGTTGGGTCCCCGCCATGATAACAGTAACTTTATCAAATGTTTACAGAACGAGCGGAACCCAGTGTGCCTGTCTCTTTCTCTATTTCAGTTCTGTTACGTGATAGAAAGTGTAAGACCTTCTCAGACCGTATAGCAAACCCATCTAATCTGCTGCCTATTACATGTCAAACTAAGATTACTGTGGGGGAAAAAATTAATACTGTTAAGTTAGCACTTTTAAATATCCGCTCACTTAAGAACAAATCATTTCTAGTCAATGACTTAATAACCACAAACAACCTAGATTTTTTGCTTCTAAATGAAACTTGGCTTGAAGAAAACTGCAGTGCAACAGTCCTCAATGAAACAGCCCTCCTAACTTTACTTTTATGAGTATGTCCAGAGCGTTTAGAAGAGGTGGGGGTATTGCTGCTCTTTTTAAAGATGTCTATCAATGTAAGCAAGTGTCATTTGGTGACTATCTGTCTTTTGAATATCTGGGTATTGTGTTAAAAGGTGCTCCACGCATCCTGCTTATCATTGTTTACAGGCCTCCAAAATACTCTCCATCCTTTACTGAGGACTTTACAGAGCTGTTATCAATAATCTCCTCAGAGTTTGATTGTTTTGCCATTGCTGGGGATTTTAACATTCACATAGACAATGCTGAATCCAGTACAACAAAAGAGCTCATGACTGTTATTAACACTTTTGATTTGACACAGCATGTACATGGTCCCACACACAATCGTGGACACACTCTAGACTTACTTATCAGCAAGGGTCTAAACATTTCATCAATTGTTGTTAAAGATGTAGCATTGTCTGATCATTTCTGTATTTTCTTTGATATTTCAATCTCTCCTGCCATTGAAGCTAGATCTGTCGCTGTCAAAAAGAGAAGCTTAAATGAGAACACTAGTGAGCTATTTATGAAGGCTATATCTCTAACACCAAGCATATCTGCAGACTCTGTTGATTCTCTCCTTGACTCCTTTAACTCAAAAGTTAAGAGTGTAATTGATAATATTGCTCCTGAGAAAGTCAAGAAAAAGAGTGGAAGACAGAAAGCACCTTGGAGAAACTCAACGGCAGTGCAAATAATGAAAAGACAATGCAGGAAATCTGAACGCATGTGGCGGAAGACAAAACTTATAATCCATTATAACATCTATAAAGACAGCCTTCATGATTTCAATGTGGAACTAGGCAAGGCTAGACAGACCTTCTTCTCAAATATTATAAACAGAAACATAAACAACACGCGCACTCTTTTGCTACTGTAGAGAGACTGACAAACCCCGAGTCACATTCCCAGTGAAATGCTCTCTGACAGCAAATGCAGTGAGTTTGCTTCCTTCTTCTCAGAGAAAATAAATAATATCAGGAAGGCGATCAGCACATCCGTGAGTTGCTTTGGGTCAGTCAGATCAGACCACAACCTCGGAAAGTTACTATGTCTGATTTTGAAGCAATTGATTATAAAATTTTAGAAGAAACGGTGCAGCACCTTAAAACATCAACCTGCCTCCTTGACACACTCCCACTTCTTTTTCAAAAGTGTGTTTAACTGTTTAGAAGCAGATCTGCTAGAAGTGGTAAACTCATCACTTCTCAATGGGAATTTTCCAAACTCCCTTAAAACCGCAGTAGTTAAGCCTCTTCTGAAAAAGAGAAATCTGGATAACTCCATATTGAACAACTACCGACCAATCTCAAATCTCCCTTCATAGGCAAGATCATTGAAAAAGTTGTCTTCAGTCAGCTGAACAAATTCTTAAGCTCAAACGGATACTTTGACAATTTTCAATCTGGTTTCCGACCACATCACAGCACAGAAACAGCGCTCATAAAGATCATAAATGATATTCGCCTCAATACAGATACAGGCAAAACATCAATTCTGGTGCTACTCGACCTCAGTGCCGCATTCGACACTGTTGACCATAACATACTTCTTGACAGGCTGGAAAACTGGGTCGGACTTTCTGGGATGGTCCTTAAATGGTTCAGGTCGTACTTAGAAGGAAGAGGTTATTATGTGAGTATAGGTGACCATAAGTCTGACTGGACATCCATGACTTGCGGAGTCCCACAAGGGTCAATTCTAGCACCACTCCTATTCAACCTGTATATGCTGCCACTGAGCCAAATAATGAGAGAGAACCAAATGGCTTACCACAGCTATGCTGACGACACCCAGATCTACTTAGCACTATCACCTAATGACTATAGCCCCATTGACTCCTGTGCAAATGCATTGATGAAATTAACAGTTGGATGAGCCAAAACTATCTCCAGTTAAACAAAAACAAAACTGAAATCATTACATTTGGAAACGAAGATGAAATTCTCAAGGTGAACGCATATCTTGAGACAAAAGGTCTAATAACAAAAATCAAGTCAGGAATCTTGGTGTGATTTTGGAGTCAGACCTGAGTTTCAATAGTCATGTCAAAGCAATAACTAAATCAGCTTACTATCATCTGAAAAATATTGCAAGAATTAGATGCTTTGTTTCCAGGCAAGACTTAGAGAAACTCGCTCACGCTTTCATCACCAGCAGGGTGGACTATTGTAATGGTCTTCTAACCGGCCTTCCCAAAAGACCATTAGACAGCTGCAGCTCATACAGAATGCTGCGGCCAGGATTCTGAGCAGAACAAGAAAATATGACCATATCACGCCAGTCCTCAGGTCTTTACACTGGCTTCCAGTTACATTTAGGATCAATTTTAAAATATTATTACTTGTTTATAAATCACTCAATGACCTAGGACCTCAATACATTGCAGATATGCTGATTAAATACAAACCCATCAGATCACTCAGATCATCAGGATCAAGTCAGCTAGAAATACCAAGAGTTCACTCAAAGAAAGGAGAGTCTGCTCAGCTATTGTGCCAGCCGTAGCTGGAACCAGCTTCCAGAAGAGATCAGATGTGCTCCAACAGTAGCCACATTCAAATCTAGACTCAAAACACATCTGTTCAGCTGTGCCTTTACTGAATGAGCACTGTGCCACTGTACGTCCGACTGATTGCACCTATTCTAATCTATGCATCATCTTAATTTTTATTTTTATTTTATTTTTTATCTATATATACACTGTAATAATTTTATTCTTTTTAAATATCTTTACAACTATATATTTCTATTGTCTTCTTATTTTAAAAATTCTCTTTACAACTGTTTTTAATTATCCTGTTTTATTTTTAAGTCTTACACGTGGTATTCTTAATTCTTATCACTATTTTAATTTCATTTTCATGTAAAGCACTTTGAATTGCCATTGTGTATGAAATGTGCTATATAAATAAACTTGCCTTGCCTTGCCTTACCATTTTACTTTATTATACTTTATATATGTGTGTCCATAAATGCCATTCCCATTCCAGGCAATGCATACACTGTATCTAATTTTCATATTCATGTGTTTTTGGACAATATGTAATTGAAAAGACATGTAATAATATTTTCCTAAGAATGTCTTATATTTCATAAGAATATCCAGACTTAAAGGATTAGTTCACTTTTGCTGATAATTTACTCACACCCATGTCATCCAAGATGTCCATGTCTTTCTTTCTTCAGTCGAAAATAAATTAAGGTTTTTGATGCAAACATTTCTCCTTATAATGGAGGTAATGGACACCAAACGGTTACAGGTCCGAATGACAGTTTCAGTGCAGCTTCAAAGGGCTTTAAACCATACCAGACGATGAATAAGGGTCTTATCTAACGAAACGATCTGTCATTTAAAAAAAAAAAAATCAAAAGTTTAAGTTTTATAAGCACAAATGTTCGCCTTGCTCTGTTCTGTGATATGTGTACGTGTATTTCCGCCTACGGCAAGCGTGACCTTTTCAACGTAACTGCGTATTACGTGACGTCACGTACACATATCACAGAACGGAGCAAGGCGAACATTTGTGCTTATAAAACTTCTCCTCTTCAGAGGTACAACCTTTATTCTGGGTCAGGAGGATATTTCTGTCTCGTGCAGGGTGTAATTTATATTTAGTTGTCAATTCTGAAACTTTGCAGCAGGCAATTGGCCATCTGTCCTCTTAGCAACAATAGTTTTATTCAATGAATGTTATAGAGCCTTGAAAGTGAGCCAAGATCGCTATGCACTATATGCTTTGTCAGTTAATCGCTATCTCACAAAGTTCTGTTATAAAAAAGTTGTCAACATTAAATCTCTTACATTGTGTCTTTGCTTTGTTTGTTAATGACAGGTTTAGCGAGCCAGCATTAACTCAGCACTGAATAAAAACTCTGATCACGTTTGAGAGATCAACAACTATATCTGTAATTGGCTACATTACTCACCACTGCAAAAACATGCTGTAAATAGATGCATTTGACGCTCTGCAGAGCTCTGACAAAATTTGCAAATCTGCCAATATTGCCAATAATATTACAGTATCAACTGAGGGTGCTTTTGCTTGTGTTTGAGGGTGCTTAACAAGGGTGAGGCTGCAGAAGTGCAAGCGTCATGTCTGGAGAAAACCAGGCACCGCTCATCACTTGGCCAATACCATCCCTTCAGTGAAGCATGGTGGAGGCAGCATCATGCTGTGGGGATGTTTTTAAGTGGCAGGTATAGGGAGACTAATCAGGATCGAGGGAAAGATGAATGCAAAGAGTGTAAAGAGACATCCTTGATGAAAACCTGCTCCAGGGCGCTCTGGACCTCAGACTGAGGCAAAGGTTCATCTTCCAACAGGACAACGACCCTAAGCACACAGCCAAGATAAAAAAGGAGTGGCTACGGGACAACTCTTTGAATGTCCTTGAGTGGCCCGCCAGAGACCAGACTTGAACTAGATTGAACATTTCTGGAGAGATCTGAAAATGGAAATCCAACCTGATGGCGCTTGAGAGGTGCTGCAAAGAAGAATGGGAGACACTGTCCAAAAATAGGTGTGCCAAGCTTGACTTGAGGTTGTAATTGGTGCCAAAGGTGCTTCAACAAAGTATTTGAGCAAAGGCTGTGAATACTTATATAGGCTACATTTGATTTTTTTGCCTTTTTTTTTTTTAACAAAAATTTTAATGGGGTCTAGAATTTTGAGGAAAATTTACAAAATGTGGAAAAGTGAAGCACTGTGAATACTTTCCGGATGCACTTTACACACCCACACCCAGGTTAACTCGTTAACCTCATGTTAACCCAGTCCCTGGGAAAGTGGGGTTTGAGTCAAGGTTGTGAAGTTCCAATGATGCATGTGCTCTCAGTTACAAGAGACAGTGCTTGACAAATGATAGACTCGCCCCAGAGGATAACCGCCTTGCCTAACTCTGATGTCAAGCCCAGGCTTGATGTATTGTGACTCAGCACCCCCACTGCCATCTTCATATATTGTTTTGCTTTGACTCCTTTATCTTTTGAACCATTGAAAACAAGTTCTAGCAGCATTATATGACCGTGTGTTTGTGGAAATCTGATTACTCAAAATAATTGTTTTCGTGTACGCTAATGTTCAAAAGTTTTGGGTTGGTAATGTTTTTATTACGCAAGGATGCATTAAACTGATTAAAAGTGACAGTTAGGACTTTTAAATTGTTACAGAAACATTTAAGTTAATGCTCTTCTTTTGACCTTTCAAGCAAAGAATCCTGAACTTTCTTTAATGTTGATAATTTCTTATCATCAACAAATCAGCATATTACAATGATTTCTGAAAGATCATGCAACACTGAAGAGTAAAGTGATCTTAATATTAAGATTTTCCATCACAGGAATAAATTACATTTTAACATTACATTTGTAAAATATATTAAAATAGAAAACATTTAGTTTATACTGTAATAATATTCCACACTGATACTGTTTTTACCATATTTTTGATTTAAATAAATGCACTTTTGGTTGGCATATGTAGGAGATAAAAAAATGTTTTACTGCCCCTTAAATTTTTGAACAGTAGTGTTATATAATAGATAGTATTGACTACTTTATTGTGTTTTTTGTGTTTCATGAATAATGACATGAGTTTAGACAAACTAATGATGATATTTTTAGACAGCTCAGAACAGATGTCCAATCAATAGATGAATGAGTGTAACCAGCAGAATGTAGACTGAGAGGTGTGTCATTTTTGGTGTTAAGCGGTTTCATACCATTATCATTAATACCCTGGCAGATGTGTATGTGGGTCTGTCATAACCAAACACTTCTCTCTCTCTCTCTCTCTCTCTCTCTCTCTCTCTCTCTCTGTGTGTATGGACAGTAGCAGGTTAATCAAGCTTTAACCTACATGAAGCATGACAATGTGTACATGTGACACAGTGCAGAGTCCGACACGCTCACTTTATTCGGAGTTAGACTTAAGTCAAACACTGCTGATTATCAAAAAGGCGATAGAGAACTTTTCAGGTGTCCAAATCAATGTGAAAATTCAAGAGAACTGGATTTCCTTCATGTATTTTTTTTTGTTTTTATAAAAAAATGTTTTACTGTATTTATTCACCTTACATTGTATGAGAGTGAAAGAATACTCTTTTAATTTCATGTTTTGTTCCCATTTCAGTGTGTGTGTGTTTGAGATACAGCCGTTGACAACTCCTGACAGGAACATCTCTGGGCATTTTTATACACCTTTTATCAGTAGGAATTCTATTCTTTGCAATAGAGTCTGCTGTCCCCGCTGACGGGTTGAATGATAAGACTGGCTACACATTCCTCTATGAATAGCCATTTCATTCTCTGTTTGGTCATATGTTCATTGTCTGCCGCTAGTTTGAGATTCTTATAGTAGATTGGCACTAACTTCTGATCAGATAAAGTTCTGGAGAGTGACTGTCATTCACTCGCAAAGTCTGCTTCGGTTTTACAGCACGAAACATTCTGCATCACCGATTTAGCTCTGAACACTGGACGGAATTGGAGTTTTTTCTGCATTTGCATATTTACAAGCACATGAAATAGAAATCATCAAAATAATTAAAAAAATAAATAATAAAATAACAATGAAGTCAACAAAACAATAATTAAAGTAAAACATTTTAAATTGGAATTAAAGTAAGATTTTTTTATTAAAATATCCAAAAACCACTAGAATAGTGTTATATATTCTGTTGACTTGTGTACTTGCAGTATCTCAAATTTTTCCAAGACTGTTTAAATAAGCACCATCTGTGCATCACCTATCAATGACATTGATGAGATTTTTTTTTTTTGTGAATAAACCATGGAAACACACTTTAGAAGACGCTTTAATATATTATGTGTTTTATAGACAGGTGTTTGGATACATTAATTGACAGAAAACTATAATTATTGTTATATAGCTCAACACAGTTAGAATTGTTTAAATCTTGTTTTCTTGATTTACCATGAGTACCATGTTTTACCATGCCTAGTATGTTGCAGTGAGCAACAAACTCATCTCTTTCGTGAGCACTTAACCTTATCATAAAAAAATAAAAAAAAATAAAAAAAACTCTTCTCTTTTATTCCTTCCTTATTCTAGCTTAAGCTTATTCTATGTAATATCCAAAACCTGGTATTTAAGGCACTTTTTGCGTTTTTTGCCTATTCATGACCGATCGCTTCCTGTACTCCTATGTTGTAAGTCACTTTGGATAAAAGCGTCTGCTAAATGCCTAAATGTAAATGTAAATGTCTCATATAGCCGCCGAGCGAGCATTATTACATAACTTTCAACACACTCAAATGTAT
The DNA here is from genome assembly GCA_023029165.1 of Gobiocypris rarus. Classification (NCBI taxonomy): domain Eukaryota; kingdom Metazoa; phylum Chordata; class Actinopteri; order Cypriniformes; family Gobionidae; genus Gobiocypris; species Gobiocypris rarus. The sequence goes on along the minus strand of CM040926.1, from coordinate 25,654,363 downwards.
CTAATATGATAAAACAGTGCTGCGTTACCTCACATACACATGACCAGAATTCATGTTTTTAATAGACTCTATTAAAAAATAAATAAATAAAATAGTGTCATTGACATCTGGTTCCAAGAGGAACCTTTTACATCCATGGGACACTTTTATTGTTCTTTAAAAATGTTCTTTATAGTAATAAAAGGTTCTTCCCAAAAGTCTTCATGGGACTGCTGCAAAAACTACCTTTTGGAACCCTTGGGTGTATGCAGCACTGTGACTATATACGGTTTGAAGGTTCTCTGTAGTAATTTCGTACATTTTAATTATGATTACGGTGTTGCAATTATCATATTTTTTTATCTTCTCTGTCCCTGAAGTCAAACCTCTGTCTGTAAAATTGCTGATGGCTGACATTTTTGCGGAGACATTTTTGGGCGTGCGTTTCCATGTGACAGTCACACATCTAGATAGACATCTCTTTCTCTCTCGCTCACACACAAATGGAATCTCAATCATACATTCACTTATAGCTCCCTGAAGGGATTTTCATTCAGATGGCCTGCAGAATGCACATGACCAGGATTGAGCAACTGTGAAAAAGAGAACAGAGAAAAAAGTCTTAGATTCTCTATAATTTAAAGTATACTTTAAAAAATGGACTCTCTTTCTCCTTTTTTGCTGTATATCCCATTTATTTCAACTATGTATGTCTGTTTTCACAGGCAGGTCCTGTCATGTTCTTATCTTGTGGGATCTTGGCTGGCGTCTCATGAAGCAGTTTCTGTTGCCTATATGTTCCTTCGATAACAGCCCCCACCCCCCATTCTCACTGATCATTTGATTTTGTTATCTCACAAAGATAAAGTGGAAAGATGAAGTGACACACACACACTTCACAGCATACTGCATACATGGCATGCTTGTGGCAGTTTTAGCAGGAACTTTTTGGGGCAGGAAAGGGGAAGGGGGTCTTATGCAATTCTTGAATATTTCTCATTGTGAGAGGAAAGTCCCATTTGGAGAAAATAACTGAAATAATTTACTTACATTTGTGAGTCAAATGATACCATCAGTAGAGAGGTGTGTGTGCTCAAGATTTTAATAACTCGTGATCATCGTGTTTTTAAGCTTCACAGTGGTTTGGAATGACAGGGATGTTCAGTATCCATCTATTCAGTAACACTGATCAGAGATCATGCTAATCTTTTTCAGTTACAATGTCATTGTAGAAATGCATATCAGGCAAGATTGATTTTTTTCTTGCTGTGAGATGACTCGCTACAAGTAAAATAAAACAGATTTTATTAGGATATTGAAATTAATTCAGCTATTCACCTCATGTGAATGCACATGATTTCTTTAACAGTCGGCATGAAATGGGAATTACGATAGTCTTTTCTTCCCTATTATGACTTATATATCCAAGTAAAATGGCTACTCTAACAAGAAAAAAATTACTTGTTCAGCGTGATGAAGTTTAATGTCCCGGACAACCTCTGTCCCATTTGCCACTTGTTAGCAACCATCTTTTCCAAGACAAGGAAAAGCTTTAAAAACAAAATCACAAGGGAGTATTACCGATGTATTATATATGTAATAGAATAAAACTTGAAACTTTACTTACCTTATTTCAGCCATTTAACCAACTCCTACCCCAAAAAACTGACTTTAAGACAATGGAACTGGAAATGCTAACTTCTTTCTGGGTTTTGGCCTAAACAAGAATATGCCATCCCTGCTGTGATCGCATGTGAGTGACAGGTTGTCCCGCTCCATCCCCTTGCATTGGAAAAATATGTCACCACCCATAACAGTATATCGATTAAAGATTACAAGCATTGCATCCAAAATCGAATACTTTCCTACTTTGCGGAAAACAGTAGCTATTCGCCAACAGAGAAGTATGTCTGAATACATAGTATTGGAAAAACATATGAAAAGTCCCGGATGACCTACTACTTCCGACGAGATATTTGAAGTTTGCATTTGATGGACACTTTACTATGCCACGAGGCCACGGGAGATTTAGAAATGGGATGCAACTGACGCTGGTTGGTCACAAAATAATGACAATATGGCAGATGTGGTACGTCCAGATTACATTCAAACACGCATTCATTACAGAATATGGAAGTAAGTTCAAATTCAAATGTAGTACCAGACAGTACATGATTTCGAATGAAGCTATGGGTTGAGGATTTAAAAATAATAATAATAATAATAATAATAATAATAATAGTAATAATAATAAATAATTACAATAATAACAATAAATATTTATAATAAATACTGCAATGTTCGATTTAAAAAACAAAAATTGGGATTTCATGGTGAAGAAGAAAAAATTACTCACTGCACCTTTAAGCACTTCTAAGCAAGAAGTGGCCATCAGAGAATGAGAAATACAAATAAATAATTATATACTGACGAAAAACATGAATTTTTACTTCTCATGTAAATGTATCTTTATTAAAAAAATCTTCAATATTTGGAGAAAAAAATATATAATTTACTCATACTATTTAGCTTTCTTCTGAGTAACTTTTAAAACTGCATAATGTGGCATTCTAGTACAGGGTACCTTTGCTTCCCTCAGTTCAGAGCAGTTTTATGGCTCTGCCTCAGATCATTAGATTACTGTCTTTCGCGGGTAAAAGCCAAATCGCGCGCGCCCCTCCCCCACTGACACGCTAATCTTCCTGGAGAAAGCTAACGTCTTCCACCTTTCCATTCAGGCAAGTAAAGTGTAAAACCACTGATATATAATCAATACCAATGTATAACCGTGTTGAAATTATACATAAACAGTGTATCGTAAATTTCATAGATGGTTTAGCATTCTGTTTTATGAAGGCAGAGTTAAAAGTTGAAAATCTATTAATCCAATGTTAATTAATGTTAGTATGTTATCGTACCAGGATGGAGTCCTTTTATATAGTATTTTAAGCATATTTTGTACACATTTGTATAATTTACATCTTGGGGTTTGCTAAAAATTATCATATTTGCATTCATTGCTAATTGCTGTAGCGTTAAACGTTGTGATGTTGGATAAGTTACGTTAGTGGTCTTCCTCCAGAGGCGCATAGTTTCAGTGCAATTCAAATCTCAGAACTCAGGAGGTTCTTTCACAACAGTATTTGCTCACTTTTTCAAATGCCTTGATTACGGAATTATTTTTCCATTCATTTTCTCCATAGAGATGTCAAAATTAGTTTGATATACATGTTTATTACAAGCTGTTATGCAAGGTTAAACATGCTTTCAGGCTCTGTCTCACGCTGACCAAGTCAATCTCACGCCAAATTACCAAACCTGCTCTTAAAATTGTTTAAGCTTTTATTTATTTTTTATTTAAGTTTGAATACGAAATTCTAACAATAAATAGCGTTTTGGCGCACTTAATGTGGCATAACAGTTAAAGTCAGATCCGTGACATGCGTTCATCTCGCGGGCCCGCGCAGTCACGTGGATCATGGCGTTGTCACTACATTTGAATAGACAACAGCTTCACTATGCAGGTATTTACAGCAATTTTTGGTTAACGGCATAGAGTGCATTGATTATCACGTCAACCACATTTACAGTATCATTTTAGTTAATCATTAATGTTATGGTTTTTTTTGTATTTAGCCCTCAGGTATTCCTTACTAACTGGTCATACTCATATTCATTGACAATACACCTTAACTATTTTTCAATTAAATAAATGTTTCATGTTTTAGTTCAATAATATTTACTGAATATTTTGAGGAGATCTTTTGATACTAAATACTATTTGTGCAAAAATTATGGTCCATTAATGACTACTTAAAATATTTTTCCTCTAATATTTTTTATTATTTATATTACAATTAGTGTAGTAATTAAGGTTAAAATAGATGATTCCAATGCAAAGAGGCATATTAGATTAGAATGGCTGGATTAAAAAAAAAAAGTTTTTATTTGTAATGCCATCACCCACTAGGTGACTTATTTGCCCTTATACAGTAGACTATATACACATGAATTGATACTAAATAAAGATTGAAATACTTTAGTATTATAATAAAAAAAGTTGCTTGTCTGGAAAAAATTGGATTTTTGTGTTATAAATATAATTTATTCTGAAGCAGTATTCTCACCAGTGATCTACCAGTTCTATTTTTAAAATTTGTGATTTACCCAGAGGGCTTTTATTTTTATTTTTAATAAAAACCTTTACAAAGGGCATTTTCCCCCCAATCTTATTAAATGTATGCTGCTTCATCTTTTCTTTTATTTTAAATTTAATCAATAAATTAAATTAGAATAAGACACTATAGGGCTGTTAGCAATCAAATCAAATAATTTACACTGAAAAATTACAATTGCATTGAATAAATGTAATGAGATTGTTTAAAATATTTTTTGAATATACAAATAAGAAATGTTGGAAAGAATGATGCTATTAAAACATGAAACTAAACTGCCAGTAGGTGGCGCTGTCTTAATGAGTGAGTCATTGAGTCATTCATTCAAACAATTCTTCAAATGACTCATTTATTCAAGGCAGTTGTTAATGAATGGGTCACAGAAACTCAACCGATTCGTTCAGTTATGTGTGCTGTGGTTCTGCTATGATCTTTGGAAATATTTTCGCAGCAGAAACAGAACAAAAACATGAACAAAACAATATTGCATCTAAAATATAAGTGACTTGATTTTAAGGGGTTATTGAACTGTTGTATGTAGGGCTGGGCGATATATCGAATATTAGCAATAATATCACAATAATTTTGACGATGATGTAAAATCTTAAAATATCGTGAATATCGAATATTTCAAATTCAACATGCATACTTTCCCAAAAAACATTACCAGATAACGCAGAGGTCTGCTTCCACCATTCACTAAACATTGGAAGCAGGAGAGTTAAATATATACGCGCAGCGCATGACAAAGAAAGCAACAGAAACATGCGCGCATGAGAGAAATAACAGCGTGGCGCGGGATGTGCTAAATAGTCTGACTATGTCTAAATAGTTTTTGTTGTTTTTAATGGGGGCAAAATAAAAAAAAATTAATTTAAAAGCAATTGCAAACATATCGAGATAAATATTGAATATCGTAAAAATGTTGACAATATCGAGATATCATTTTTTTTTAGACATCGCCCAGCCCTAGTTGTATGTAATCAAAGTCACTTTTTCAACCTTTGTGTGTGGTGCAGCTGATTTCTTCTCGAGAGGCATCGCGAGCATCAACAGTGCAACCTTGTTACCGTCAATGACATTATAGTACATACATTATTATCCACCATCAATCGCCGCTTACACTAAATTAAATTAAATCATAATTATTCTCACAGTTTTGGTGATTCCTTCGTTTTTTGTGTTATTGTAAAATTCTTGTTCACTTTCCCCTTCATAAAAATCCTTCTCTGTGAAAGGGAGTGATTGACGGCTGACATTAACCAACCTAAAGTCTGCTTTTGGGATGTGACGGTGAGAACATTTTCCTTCACCATCACATGCTTGTGCCTATGTGGCCGTGCACGTTTACTTTCAGTTTGCCAATTCGGGGCGGGTTGCTTGAATGGTGGGTTCATTAGCCTTCTATACTTAATAAAAACCCAACAACAAAACAGTACAATGACAGACTACCTTAAATAGGCGCTTTTACTTTTCGCTTTTAAACCAAATCGTCCACGATCATCTCATCATTCAGCTTCTCACGCTCGTGAGGAATGAGATCAGACTGTGCTGCAATCCTCATTCGGCTCTCACTGCAGGTTCAGTTTTTAATTGTAGTTAATCTGTGCATCGCATAAATTTTAGTTCAAATTGAACAAAACATTTTACTACTATAAAATATCAAAACGACTGTGCCGCGGTGGGCAAGTGATGGACACCTGTAACACCGACAATCGCAGCAAGCCTAATTACACTTTATTATCAATCTAAATTAATCTACTGTGAAATATAGGAGCTTGTTACTGGGATGTAACAGACCTGTGTGTTTTGTATCACTAGTGCAGTCCGTTCTCGGAGCATATAAGCCCTGCCCGCGTGAGGCGTGTGACTGAGATTCCTACCTTTATTGGAGAGAAGAATATGTTCAGCCCCTTCCTCCGAATATTCGGCGTTGATTACTACCGAATATTAAATTTGCAACACATATTTAATTTTGAAAACAGAGTCAGATAACTTAACATGCATTGCTACGCTGACTGCTCCACAGACTAGCAACAAATAGTGCACCCTTTGTTTGGACTAGGGCCGGGACTCGATTAAACAATGAATCTAATTAATTAGAGGCTTTGTAATTAATTAATCGAAATTAATCGCATTTTAATTGCATATAAATATTTGACCTGAGAACAGTGAGAAGTAATTTTTTTCACATGGATTTTTAGTATACCATTGAATAATGACTGAATACATAAGCTTAATCAACAAAATTTTGTTTATTTATTTATGTCCAGCATTTTGCGTTGAGGTGATATTTGAGGCTCGATGTGCTGCGGTGATACGCAAATTCCTTGTTGCATAGCTTCCACACAACCATGCTCTTGTCGACGCTTCCATCCTTTCGTTTTTTAAAACAAAATTCCCCATCCACGGGGCCAAGCAAAGCAGTCTCGTCAGCTTCTTCGTTCATGTTCACTGTGGTTTGTTGTGTTCAGAAGTCAAGAACACTAGTTGGTGTTCCAGTATAATCGGTCCGCCGAAACTCATTCATTAAAAACGCGTTCATGGTGCAAAAATAAGTTAAAATTGTTATCTATTTTTTGCGTAATTAATCTTAATTAACGTGTTAAAGTCCCGGCCCTAGTTTGGACATTTAATTTTTTGCGGCTTTTTGAAAAAATACTCCAATACCCTATCATAAGGGATGGCCTCAGGACATTTGTATTTGCTCCTCTGGACGAGCCTTTTTAAATCGTTTAAAATATTTTTCAATATTCATCTGGATTGAGGGAGCAAACAGTCTGCGTTATGATTAAATACTTAAACATTAACGTTATTGTAGTAAAGCTCGTGGAAGGAAGGAGGCGGGAACCGGCGAACGTTCAAAAAATACTTTTAATAACTGAATAAACCAAACAAAAGTAAATCGCGGGCAGCCCCTCACGGACGACTGCCCGCACACACATACCAAAACATAAACAAAACTCAACATAAAATCCAGGCCTGGTCCTCTCTCGTCCTCTCCTGAACTCGCCCGTCCTTTTATGTCTCCGAGCTCCCTCATGAGAGGACTTCGAGACCGGTGTGCCTCGCTACAGGTGATGTTCATTAACACTCACGCACCGGTCTCCACTCGCTCCTCCCATGTCGCTCGTTCGTCCACCTCGCCACAGTTATGTAGTAAGGGCAGTCGATATTAACAGCTTACAGCGTGTTAACATTATGTATAACTTACATGCTGTAACTGTTATTGGTAACACTTTACAATACGGGTGCACTAATATGCATTAATTCATGCTTAACTAATGCACAGATAATAATGAGTTAATGTGTTACTAATGGTGAACTAACCCATTTATTAATGATTACTGTATCAGCAACTAATGAAGAGTCTACATGATTAATGGATTAAGTAATCATTAAATTGTTATTAGTTAAATGTGTCATAATGTATTAATTCCTTAATAACATATTTTATTAACTAATAATGTAAATTAATGTGTTAATTACCACAACGGGTCAAAACCATGCATTTCAACTTCCAGTTGTCTGCTTTAACTAATCATTAGCTAATGATTTACAAATGCATGATTTATGTTATGACTTTACTTGTTGGGGCACATGACTAAATAATTGATATATGTAATTGTGGTTATGGCTTTTGAATTCATTTTGAATTAGTTTATAGTCATGTGCCTCAACTTAAGTAAAGTTAAGCATGAATTAATGCATATTAGTGCACCCGTATTGTAAAGTGTTACCCTGTTATTCTCATGTAAACATAGCTAATTATTAGCTAGGCTCCTTAATGCTTGCTAATGCGTTTCCATTACCCTTCAAATCGCGCAAATTGAAAATTAAGCTCAATGGAAACACGTCAATTTCACATAAAAGTCTCCCATTTTTTGCACAAAAAAAGGTTTTACACTTGCGTGAGGTGGAAATATTTTGCAAAACTGCAATGGAAACAGTTTTTGCACATTTACAGTGAACTGACTTAGAAAGCGCGGTGTGTTTGAACAGATTACAAGACTTCTTTAATTCATAAAAGACAAAATAATTAGAGGAATAACGTTACTGGATTCTAAACCTTAAAAAAGAATTGCCACAATCAAGACCTCGGAGCAGAAATGAGCGAGAAAATACCTCATATGTGCCGCTCACAGTATAAGGGTCTTTCCTTGTCATTAATTAACACGCTTAGGCCTAACTTACGTCTCTTTACATTAATATTAATAATAATAATGTCTAGTCCGGTGGCTGTGAATATATATATACATATATATATATATATATATAAACCTACCAGCGTCCGTTGCCATGAATTTTGGAATGATTGATCGCGAGATGGAAAAAATGACGTTTTAGTCGCATAACATTGGTTAAGAAACGGCCGTCATTTCACAATAGTTTTTTATCAAAATGTTGCAAGAATCTCATTCTGTAATGGAAATGCAACAACTACATAGACTAACTTCTCAGAGTTATGTTGTGCAAACGTGTTTATTACTAACCATTCAACTCCAGATTGATTCTTGAATCTTGAATCTTCGAGCATCGGAAACAATCCGTCCTCCAAAGCATGCTTCTTTGGACGCTCGTGTTTTGATTCAGATCGTGCTCGAAGAGGAGGGGCTATTAGCTGCTCCTCCTCCGTTTGTCAGTTTTTGAGAGAGGGAGAGAAGGGAGCAAGCTGCGCATAGATCTACAATAAAATACAACTTTACCCATATTAAATAGTAAAAAAAACTAAAAATCAATCCGTGGCGGCCGCGTCGATATTGTGGCGGGCCGCCACAAATTAATGAACATATGGGAAACCCTGAACATCTGAATAATGCCAGTCGGAAACTCTAATGTCCACAAAAATTTAAAACATAAAAATCCTTATGCAGACCCATTCTACCTGACCATTTAGAGACAGCTTCCAAATTGCTGAACTCTCCATGTTTTGTTTTCTGTTTTATATTTTCAAGCTGACCAGAATCACAAAGTTTAAATGTTGATTGTTTGAATGTTAAATGCCTGGTATAGTGTTAACAAGAGGAACTTGATAGCTATCTGTAAAAAAAATATTTTCAAACTAGTAGTAATTGACATCATATACTGTAGCATTTAGTATATTATGTGAATAGAGATATAATGTATATAATGTAAACACTTTAATGTATTTGTATGTGTAACTTTATCTCATATATTATAGACCTCATTTAATTGTATTTGTTCAAGACTGAATTAAAAGAGAAAAGGATTAATGACTTGTCATGCCCAGGTAACAGTCCTGTCCTCGCCCTCAGGCTGCTCTCTGACACTAAGAGGGGCACAGGCCTCTTGTTTGTTTACTGTCAATATATGACAATTGTTGATGTTTCTAAATACTTTAATGAGGTCACTTACTCCAAGTTATTACACTAGAAGTAATGGGTTCAGATATCAAAATATTAAAAAATAATATTGTATATAGATCTTCCTGTCAGTAGATGCGTTAAAATAACTATTATGATGACTATCAACAGTATTTTTTTGTGATCATATTTTTTCAAATCGTTCTTCACAATTGTCCTGCAATGACACAACACAATCATTTATAATCTTTGCTTCTTTTTTTTTATTCAAAACAAAAGTTTTCATCATTGGATAAACAATGTAAAATTGTGTTTTCTTAAAGTTCCCTTTGTCAGAAAGAAAACACTTGGCATTCCTTCATGCCATAGAAGTGTACAGTATGTACATGGCATGCAGTGCCTGAAAAACAGTTAGGGGTTCACTGCTTATATAAGTTAACTGTTCAATATCAGATGATGAATGTGTGTGCCAGGACCTGTAGCTGCATGTAAAGGAATTTCAACAGACCCCATTGGGCAGTAGCTTTCTTAATGGCAAAAGAATCTCTTGGAAGTGGCGTTATCTCGTACAAATTTAGCTACAGGCTTCTATCACTTAAGTTCACCTTTTGGAACCCTAAAGAATTCCATTTTGTCGTTTGCACCCAAAGCAGTGACAGATTTTAGTGGGAGTGCAGGTTTGACTTGATTGTTCCTGCACCGTGAATTTCCCTCTGGTGTACTCTGTGCTGGTTCACACAGAGAGCAGTTGTTTTCTTAAAACTGCTGTTGATGAGAGCCAATCTGCTCCTTTTGATTGCCATTGTCATATTATATTTTTCTCACTTACTTTCAAAAGTACTTTAGATAGGAGAGTGTGTACTTATCCCAATATTATGTCCTGCACATTTATCCATCACCTTTTCATACTTTTGATCAAACCCACTATTTCTGAGCTTGAATCATCAGTAGTTGAGATACCAGCATTTCTCACAAGGCTTCAGTCTGAAAGAAAAAATTAAGATTTGAAAAAAGACTTGCACATACATGCACAGATATGCACAGGAAACCTCATGAAGCAGAGGTCAAAGAGATCAAAGTTCAAGCATTGTTGACCAGATTAGTCAATTTGACACTTGAAGGGGTTAGCTTTATGGTTAGTCCTGTGCCTAAAGCTGTTCCTAAATTTTTTGTAAAGTTATTTTAACATTTTGTCAGCCTGTTAAAGTCTGCGTATTAATATAAAAAATGTAACCAATTTGTGTAGTCTTGTGAACAATTAATCTGTGCAGGTTAATGCATTGAAAAATAATTGGTCTCTTTTTTATAATCTTTAATCAAAATCAGAAAAATTGCTTCACCTCTGGAATGGCGTTCCTTCCCTGATGACGTCAGTTTGATGGCTTAGGCAGAACATCCTTAACCACTCCCCTACAACCATCGAACTTCTCAGAGCTAGAGATGTCGAGGATGTGCGCTGAAATCAAGCCCTGCCCTCTTTTTTCCCTCATTCAATTTGCCGTTTCAAATGTGTCGCAAGACTAAAGCAATGTACTTGCAACTTCCGGTTCACGTGGAACTTCAAAATAAATCATTAGAACTAATAATATGCAGTATATTTGACAACAAAGCTCAAATATTCAATATTTAGTCATATCCTTTAATATAAAATTTGATTCAAACCTGTCTCAGCTGTTTTTTCCCAAGGTTATGCTGTTGGTTCTTGCTCTGTACTGTAACTAATTTTCACAATTTTTCTGTTTATTTAATTTCCAAAGTATGTAGAATTACCTCTCATCCTCATTATACTTCAACCACAGGAGTGCAAAGAGGGATTAAATTAAACCCTCATTTTTTGTGTTTTCCTTTAAGTTGCCCTTGTCAGTTAGAGAGCCTTTTCTTTGTAGGCCTTTATCAACGGTGTTGCATAAACATCACAGAGTAAATGATTCCTGTGAATCTAGAGACAGTTGAACCAGCCAATGGGATGCTTGGTGGAATCGACAATGTCACTAATTTGTGACATTTTCTAGTGTTTCTCCTGTCTACACATACACATAAATATGTGTATACAGTATCCAAGAAGTTTTTACTACACCTTCTATTGGTGAGAGAATTGAGAAAATGTACAGGCCATACATTTTTTAGGTAACACTTGAGTTTAGGTCCAATTCTCACCATTATTTAGTTGCTTATTAGCATGCATATTACTAGGATATTGGTTGTTTATTGCCTATAATGCCTTATTTTGCATGACCATATTCTATATTCCTTAATCCTACCCAATACCTAAACTTAACAACTACCTATTAACTAGCTAACTATTAATAAGAAATAAAAGTTTAATGAGAAGATAGTTAGTTAATAGTGAGAATTGGACCCTAATCTAAAGTGTGACCATATTTTACTAGTATTTGCATTATTAATGTTTAATACATATTGAAACAACCTCTCAAAAGGTCAGTAAGATATCAAGATGTTTAGCAGAACAGGGTTTTAACATTGATAATAGTAAGAACCATATCTGCATATCTGAAGAATCATGTGACACTGACGACTGGAGTTATGATGCTAAAAATTCAGCTTTGCCATCACAGGAATAAATTACATTCTAAAATGTATTAAAATAGAAAACGGTTATTTTAAATTGTAATTGTTATTCACAGAATTACTGTTTTTACTGACCAAATAAATGCAGCCTGGGTGAAACATCTAAAAAATGTTAAATATGCCTAAGACACGCTCACCTTTAGATTTCTATTTACAGCCCACATCAGCAATATTAACAGAACTGTGATCATTATTGGCCTCAAAACACTGGAGCCATTTACACTTCTTGCCTCATGCTTCTCATATTCAGACAAAAACCCAGAAACATTTTTTTTCACCTTTCCACACAAATCTTTGACCATCTCTCTGATATTTCTGTATGCCAGTTAAAAAACACAGTTGCAATAGCATTGTTCATTTGACTTGAATATTCTCACTGGCCCAAAACATACTCCTTGCTCACCTCATGAGCAAAAAAGGTGAAGGAGGAGCCCAGGTCTGCTACAAATCAGAGAGAGCCTTGAGAGAGCAGGTGGGCGTTAACAAGCTCATCAAGTGGCCAAACTAACAATAAAAAGACTTGTGTCAGCTGATGTTCTCTTGCACTCTGCTTCCAGACCCATCAGAGCCTGTGCCCTGTTCCAGAAAGAGGGAAGGGGATAGAGAGTGAGCAAAGGATACTGTCAAAAGGGAAGCACCATGGCTGATTCTTCAACTAACATGAGGCTACGACTGCCTTTGTTATGCATCATCTTGGAGGTCATCCTCATCATCCTCTTTGGAACACTGGTGGAGTATAACCATGACACTGATGCCAAGCAGTGGAATAAAAACAGAACGTCTACTAGAACTGATTACGAGAATGAGTTCTACTATCGTTATCCCAGTAAGTGACAAAAAGAATGGTGTCTAGAAGACTAGTAAATAGGACTGGATTTTTATACTCAGCATTCATTGTTGAGAAGATATTTGTGGATCTGATATGATCATGCAATTAGGTAATAATTTAAAAAATGATCAGTAAATTTCCCTAGAAGAAATACAGATGCAGTGCCTTTTAACTTTATACCTCAGGAATGTGTTTGATTAGGTGAACTGCAGACAAACATTGGCCTAAATGGTGTGTTTGAGCAGTCAGACTGGTTTAAGTGAAGCATGTTTACCTTTAAGAATTAGATCTCTTCAAAAGATTGATTTTTTTTATTTGTTTTGTGCTTGCCTTTGTGCAACTATCTTCAAATTTCAACTATAGTCGGATTTCCCATCCACCTCGCTTTACTAAACCCAAGTCTCATCCTTTAATCTCAGCGATTTGCACTAAACTTGCCCTCAGCGCCAGACTTGTGTGAACCACTTAATTACATTTATTGTATTGCATGCTGTGTCTGCTCTACAAGCCCTGAATACACCTACATGTGAATTATATACAATGAGTTGCATAAATCATGACATACAGACTTAATCTATCAGCTTAACATAATGCTACATAAATTAGGAAGCATAAGGAAAGGAAGGGACAAATCCCAGAGCAAAGAACAGTGATTGTGTTGTGTTGTGTTGTTGTGTTGTGAAAGACTTGTCTGTATAGTATTTGGTCACTGACCTTCATCTTTATGTATGTCAGTTGAAAAGAGGGGCCATGGGAGTGGTTCTGCTTGTCATTGCTCAACTGCAGGGCACATAACTTCACAGCAAGTGTCACATGAAAGCAACTCCATTTAAGAGTGTAGATCACATCTTTATACACATATTGTGTTTAAAGACTTAAAGACAATCAATTATAATGTATTCTCTAATCATTTGAGAGGTCTCTGTAGATCATGGTTTAATTTGTTTTCTTTGTGAGGATGTCAATACATTGCTTCACAGTTCTTGGATTCCAAACCTGTATGACTTTCTTTTCTCTGTGGAACACAAAACAAGATTTTGAAGAATCTCACACAGTAAAAGTCCAAAGTGGTTGGTTTGGACCCCATTGACTTTAACTGTGTGAAGTTCTTCAAAATCTTATTTTTGACTTTGACTTATGCAATAAATCAACTTTTATTGCATGGATGAAAAACAGTTTTCAAACAGAGACTTCCTTGGTATTTTACAAAAGAAATAAGTCATACAGGTTTGGAAAGACATAAGTATCCTTTTTGGGTGAACTATCCATTTAAATACTTATTTGTCTTGCAGCAAACTCAGCTTACACATAGATCTTAGACTTATTTATGGGCTGCCAAAGAGGAGTGAGTGTGAGAGATATGTGGGACAGTTTGCCTACAGGGGTTGTGCCATCCTCATTGGTGCCCAGGTCAATGGCCAGTTGCTTGGCAACAGTGCAATTGTGTCAAAAGAAGGGAAACGGGTGAATGAATAGCTCTACACAGAGAAGAACACAGGGGTTAATGTTAGGTTCAGCATATCCATAGTGTAAAACCTGAATGGTGCTGCCAAGTACCTATGTTCTGAAAAACATCAGTGATTAATTAGAGTCTATGAAAATGCTATTAAAAATGTAAAAACTATGAAAATATGAGGAAGAAAAATGGAAAATCAGCTAACTGACTGTGTGTTTTAGGTTTTCAAGATGTTCATGTGATGATCTTTGTGGGCTTTGGATTCCTGATGACATTTCTGCAACGATATGGATTCAGTAGCGTTGGATTTAACTTCCTCATCGCAGCCTTTTCCTACAGTGGGCCACACTTATGCAGGGCTTTTTCCATGGCATGCACCATGGCAAGATCCACGTTGGTGTGGAAAGGTAAAAACTTAAACATGCATTTGTTTGTTACATAAAGTAAGTTGCGTTTTATTGTGAGAGGTTCATCATACTGATATTTGGAGGCCAGCGGCAGCAGCTCAAATATCTTTGGTTTGTCAGTAAAGATGAGGGATTTGTAGTGTAATCATGCCATTTCAGTAAAGGGGTGATTCTCAGAAAAAGGACGGTTAATTTTTTTGTTGGATCCTATTAGCTATGCCCAAGAGCACTGCTAGTCTTCCTGGGGTCCACACAACACTTAAAAACAAACATTATTTATTATCACATACACAAACACATTAAAAATACTTTCAATAACAAATCAGGGTCAGAACACAACACACTTAGCATATTTTCAACATTATAACTATCTGTAAATGTATGGGGGGACACTGTAACTGTAAGCTTTCAGGTTTTTTATCCTTCATATTTTAATTGCACATTTGCTGCTGTGGCCTCTTGTCTGTATACTGGATTACAACTGAATACAGCGCCATCAAGTGGATGTGGCAGTTTAGTAGTATATGCACAAGTATATGCACATTTATATTTATAATTACTCACAGTGAATATGTTTCTTCTGCAGCATGATAAATGCAGACTTCTGCACTGGTGCTGTTCTGATCTCTTTTGGTGCTGTTTTGGGGAAGACCAGTCCTGTGCAGCTTCTTGTTATGGCCATTTTCGAGGTGACACTGTTTGCCGTCAATGAATTCATCCTGCTCTCTATCCTTGGGGTGAGTATAGAAACACAATCTGTCTGTTCTACAAAAGCACACAAAAATTGAATGTTAAAAAAAAAAAAATGTATTACATTTTAATTTTCACTTGATTAACGTTCATTTTCCAAACACTAGACAGCGATATTAAAATTTTGGCCGATAACAATAAGCTGATAATAATTTTCATTTTATGGCTGATAACTGCTTAAAAACAAACAACCAGAATTAAAATTCTATACAAATTTCTTTAAAAAATACCTTATAAAAAGTTGTTTTAAATGCTTCAAATGCATTTAGGCATCGCAGCATTACAGTACAGTATTTTGAGAACTGATAAAAAGAACATGCACAATTAAATATCCAATATCGATAACCAATATGGTACCAATATATTGTGCTCATCTAATGTTTTGACACATGCATAATAAAAACAAATCATTGGTATACTGTCATCTCTATGTGCAACTAGTAGTAAGCTGTTAGATAAATCCAATTCATTAACATCATTAGTAGCACTGCCTTAGACATTTTCTTAAAATTTAAATTAAATATCCACAGAAAGAGCTAATGTTCATAAGATATTTGCTTAAAGAGTTCAAAAACTATATACATATCTATATTCTTACAATTTATGTATTATTAATTTAAATGTCAATGGTATCTATAGGCCAATGACGCCGGAGGATCCATGACCATTCATACATTTGGTGCATACTTCGGCTTAATGGTGACCCGTGTCCTGTACAGACGAAACCTGAACAAGAGCCAACATAGAAACTCATCTGTCTACCACTCTGACCTCTTTGCCATGATTGGTGAGTCACTTGAATAGTTTGCATGCCTAAAAAATTCTGGCCTGTGGTCATCCAGGGCTCTTTGAGCCACTAAAGCTTGGCCTCTGCTCAGGTACCATCTATCTGTGGATGTTCTGGCCCAGCTTCAACTCAGCCATTACAAACTATGGGGACCCCCAACACAGAACTGCCATGAACACTTACTACTCTCTGGCCGCCTGCACACTGGCTACATTTGCTTTCTCAGCCCTCGTCAACCCAGAAGGCAAATTGGACATGGTGAGCATCCCCTTTTTGTCATCTTTGATATTACATTACAATCTGCAAGATTACAAACTCTCACACAAGCCTCTGTCTTTCTCAGGTGCACATTCAGAATGCTGCACTGGCTGGTGGTGTTGCTGTGGGAACAGCTGGAGAGATGATGCTGACTGCATTTGGCTCTATGATTGTGGGATTCCTAGCTGGAACTATTTCAGTCCTGGGATACAAATACCTCACGGTTAGTGTCACATAGTTCTCTGACACACAATTGTGAACACCACACCAAACCACAGTATCCCATTGGTTGCTCTTTTAGCCGGTTTTGGAGTCGAAACTGAAGATTCAGGACACTTGTGGCATTCATAACCTGCATGGAATGCCAGGAATTCTGGGAGCTGTGGTGGGTGCTGTCACCGCTGCCCTGGCATCCAAGGAAGTATATGGAGATGGGTAAGTCAGTAGGTGATATGCAATTATTTGCATAAATAATGATTTGTAATTGTCTAAAGAAAATGACAATTAAGATTATCTTTATCATATTATGCTTATTGCTGTATTCTTTATATATTATATATTATTATTTTAAATTTTACTTAATAAGGTCATATTTTGTGTTATGTTCCTTTCATGTGTGTCATGGCCGAGAATCCATTCTTTGTCACTTATTTGCCTCTGTTTCCAAACTTACACAGATTGCAAAGAGTGTTTGCTGATGTTGAAACTGGAAAATGGACCCCTGAATCTAAGGGAGGGTTTCAGGCTATCTCCCTGGCCGTCACACTGGGAATGGCTCTGTTTGGTGGTCTAGTTACAGGTGGGTGTACAGTTGTAAAGTGTGGTGAGTGCACGCTTGTCTGCCTGCTGGTTTCTTCCTGAACCATGCAGTTTGCAGTCACTGTTATATGGACATGCATTTTTGCAATGATATAAAGTAATGGCACAGTTATAACATCACATCTGAAAGGTAGGAGAAAAAAAAAAAAACTCTGAAACGTTTTGCACAAGTTGGAACAAGTGTTTTGGGTTGATCAGCTTGTTCTTTTTGACTATCATTATCTCACTTGAACTGAGGCAGCAAAACTGACACCATAGTGTAGTTACAGCAATTGTATAGCCTCAGGAAGCCTCAGGACCCTCTGATTATGGTAAGGGGCGTTACATTTATTCTACAGTAGACCAATCGATTGCGAATTTTGGAAATTTTCTAAAGAAACTGAAACTACAACTTGCGCCGGTTTCACACTGCACGTGCAAGCAGTGCCGTGGCAGCACAGAAGCTGTGCGTATGGAGAGCGGGAGCAGTGCTTTCACACTACCAGCCTTTGTCGCACGCAGCTGAACCGTGGCGTGTGTATTGCAAATACAGAATATCTTCCATTATGTCACCTTTTCCGGTGTTCTCCTCTGACTCCTGTCTGTCTCATGCTCTGATTTATGATGGGCAGCATATATCTGCTGCAAATCCGACTATAATATATTCCGTTTGGTTAAGTTAAAAACAGTGTGATTGGAAAAATTATACTTAAAACATGGACTATAACCTGAAATAGAAAATATTTTCCCCCTGCAGTCAATATTTTTTATCACTTAAAACTTATGTTTGATAATCAAAATGTTTCCTGTGAAAATATTGGTTTAATTCAGCCATATACTGTATGTTTGAACCAGAAACTGACTCAGAAGAAGAGGAAGAGTGAATTGTACAGGGTCTACAAGTCAATGACATCAGAAAGCTAATGCATATATATCACTCTACAATGTCGGACACATAACAGTAATTGATATGATTAACCTTTGGCTTGACTACATTATCAAACAGCTGATAATGTGTTACTAATATTACACAAAAACCATAGAAATATTTTCAACATCATAGTAAGTCAGTGGATTTTGGCGTTGACGGGATTTGTTACAAACAGGCAATTTAAAACCATGTTTTTGAGAGTTTTAAAGGGGAGAATAATCAGCAATGGTGTTGACTGATGAATTTGCACATTGTTTGTTTTAAAGAATATTAAAAACACCACACACTTATAAGACCACAGGGGTTGAATAAATGTAATTTGATCAACGCCACTATTTGTTCTTTAAGTCAAAAGTATTGCGTGCGCTTTGAGTACGTCAGAAATAGAATGGGGCATCAGTTTACTGTCGGAGATTTGTCATGTTGTTGTGAGTCGTGACGCATCCAGTGTAGACAGCATCACTGATTATAATGGGTTCTATTTGCTTGTATTGCGTCACACCACTCGCGTCTTGAGTAGACACTGTAAGTGAAATTAAAATAAATACAATTGGTAAATCACAGTTAGATGTATGGAAATTAATCAACCAGAATTTTAGCTGTAGATTGTTCATACTTCCCTGTCCATACATATGTTTGCGGTATATATTTATTGATCTCAGAGTAATAGCAATATGTGTGTGCATTCTTCAGGGTTAATTTTGAAGCTGCCAATCTACGGTGCTCCTCCAGATACTCACTGCTTTGAGGATGGACTCTACTGGGAGGTGAAGACTTTTTGATCTCATTTGTATATCCTTTTACATTTTATACTATATTGTGTATGTGTGTTTCAAAGATTCCTTGACTGATAGTGTAATTATTAGGCATTATTGCCTAGTGGGCAGTGATGGATTGTCATTATTGGGAACACTTACACAATGGATGTCTAATATGCAGAGACTGTATCTTAGACAAAACTTGTTTTGTGCTGTAATGAAATGTGTCTGTTTCAGTTGCCGGGGGAGGAGGAAGGTCACAATGAGCTTAACGAAGTGGGCACATCAAACGAAGTGGAAAAACTCAACTAAATGACCTGCTTTCATCCATTTGCATTTGTTCAGCTGCCACCTGTGATGTTCTCCGCAGGTGCAATTTATTTTACTGACTTAAAATTAAACTACAAACTTTGTTCCATTATTGTTATCATAATATGTTGTTATATAAAATGATTAGCCCGGTTTACCTGAGGAACAATGAGAATGTACACACCCGAGTCAACATACCTGTGATTCCTTATAACACCACTAGATGGTGTTGCAGAGCTACGATTGGCTCCACAGCGCTGAGACAGGACAAGCTGATCATTCTCATGATTAGCTCTTAAAAATATTTAAGAAGGCTGGCTGTACAATGCAGTTTATGCTTTCTCTTTATTTTTATTTTTATTATATATTCTCAAAAACTAGGAGAATCTGCAAAGGGATGTATGGGAAATGTTTTGTATTCATTTTGTGTAATTTGTATTTCCCTAAAAATGAATGTGAAATATATGAATCATAAGCAGCTGGAATATTTAATGTCTACATAATAAAATTAGTAATAAATTAGTAATACAGCTATTTCAACGTTTCCTATGGTTTCATTTTATTTCAGATAACCATTTTTTTCAGGATTATTTGTTTCACAGAATTAGATATACTGTGAATATGGGAGATCAATGAAACTGTTTTAATGAGAAAATTGCTCAAATTTAGAGGGAAGCAATATTTGGATTGATGTAAGATGTAAATGTATACAGTTGTTTATCTGTTTTAAGGGTGGGGGAAAGGACATTTCATGACAAATACTTTTTTCTTTACATGGATTATTTCTACCCATCATAACCTGCGTTTAAACATCAAATTCTGTATGGAATGATATTTAAATAAATTGTTAAAAGATTTATTTTGTTGAAAAGTCATGTTTTAAATTGTTATCCCTTGAAGGTTTGTTTTTCGAAACGATGTTTCCAGAACGCAAGTAATTTTGGCAAAGTCACGCGGGCATTAATTTTGCATTCAGCTCAAAGATAAACAATGACGTCAAATCACGCTAATTCCTTGTGAAAGCGCCGTTTAAAACGAGAATACTTAATGGCGCCTAGCCTACAATCACTTCGGAAAGGGTTAACGAAGAGTCCAGATGGTCTCCGTCGCGTAATTAGCACAGTTTCACTTTCTAGGATCAAACGGAGAAGAGAAAGTGGGGGTCTTATTTTGATAGCACGTTATTACGAGCGCCTGGAGCTCGCGGACTGTGCAAGGAGCAGCTCAACGCCCCTTTTCATTCGCGTAGAGCGTCTTTTACAGAGACGGCGGCGCGGCGTGAACCAGCGCCAAGGTCTTTTCCCAGGCCTCAGACAGGTGGACAGCTGGGATGTGAATAGGCGCTAACGCTGAAGTGCTTAATTGCGCTTTATACTCACCAAAAATGAAGAATACTAACTGCACGTAATATGCTATTTACATACTTGATTTGTGTGTGTGTTTGTGTGTGTGTGTGTGTGTGTTGGTTTTAGTGTATTACAAGGACAATTCACCAGTTTACATACTAGCATTACAAGGACAATTGACATTATAAGGACTAAGGACATGTCCTTGTAATTCAAACAGCGTGAAATCATCTGTATGAACCTCAGGAACATCCTCCTGCTTTTTTATTGAATGTCCCTTTAAGTAGGTATACCAGTTTTCTGGTGTGTTCGTGTGTATCTCATCACTGCCGCCTATCGCCAGGATCTGCCACTGCTGGCGGACACACATTTACACATTCATGGGCGGGGACGGTTTGAAAATGGCGCGCGGTTGTCTGATTGGTTAATGACGCGCACGCGCAGTAGTGAGATCCGAGCGAGTGAGATCGTCATTGCGGCCCTGTTAAACAGCAGCCTTGTAGGTAAGTACATTAAGTTAAATGTTTTATATATGAATTAATATAAATCAGTCATATCTATGTGTTTGTGTGCACTTTGTTTTCTGTTGGCAGACGTTAAAATATATGTTTACACAGTCGAGCGCGAGTCTTGTCAAGGTAATGTTAACTAAACCCCGGAAACTGAATAATACATATAACGTTGTTTATTAATGAAAATTATAATTATTAAGAATAAGTATTAACAATTATGAACAATCTTCCCATCATTGAGGAAGTCAGCGTTTTATAAAGCCTCAGATTACCTTGAATGTGCGTTGTGACAGGATTAAATGAGCTTTTATCATTAACGTTACATACTCAAATGCGTTTAAAAGCTAAAATTAAATGTCATCAGGTAAAGTTAACGTGTTCTGAATGTCTGCAAATGTTAATTCGACATCTCTTTGATGAAGTTGTGTCATAGTGTAATTATTGTAATGTAAATCTTTCCTAAAATAATCTTTGGGCAGTAACTATACACTCCATTAGTCTACATTTTTAAACATATTTAATAATACAATTGTTATGTAATATCTTTAACGTTTAATGTCTGACTTTATACTTGAACCTGGGTTAAATATGGAATTGGTCATTCTAATTATTAATATATTCACTGTTACAGTACAATTTAACCAAATGTAGCATATTAACTTAATATAATAATGAAACGTTTAAGGCTGGAATAGCAGAATAAAATAAATAAAAACATAAAAAGGAATAAAAGAATCTAATCTTTACTACATTTGTTTTTGTTTTGTAAGCATAATAGTAATATATGGATTAAAAGTGAAATCTGCAAATTGATATGGAAACATCTAGAGGCACTTTTAAGCATGCTCATGTAAAATAAGCTGTCATGTGAAACAGGAAATTAATGTACTTATTTAAAATCATCGATCAACCTTAATTATACAGCAACACATAGAATAGCATTTATGTGTTACTCATAATGGTGCTGATGAATCAGAAATCTTGCACATTCAAAGAAAATAGGTTACTTTTGCATTGGGAAATAAGGTGGATATGCACTTTATGGATGTGTATCATATATTAGAATTATGTATTTGCAAATATTTTTATGCTGTTTTTCTTTTTTTAAATTCTATACCCTCAATTCTGCAGCTAGATGAAATGGACGACGAGACCTAAGCCTGCACGAGACGCAGAAGACCACCTTAACTCAAGAACTGACGAGCCACACCGTGAGTAGCCATTTCTATGTTCACAGATTTAAAGGTACACCGGATACTCAAGCATCTGTCCTGTTTTGTGATGTCAGAGTACAACACAATAGTACACTTGAAGACATGTACGATCACACTGATGTGATGAGAGCGTCAGTGCGTCCACGTGATAAACTGCCAAAGGACAAGGAGGGCTGTGCGATATCACAATTTTAGATTGCGATCTATTGTATTATATCCACGTCTGCCTTTGTAGAGAGATTGTGGCTACAGGTTGCACTTCTGGCACCCGGCCCCAACATTATGTACGCTCACATCACATGTTTTGCAGCACAGCGGTAGAGTTACACTCACGTGACATTGCAAATCTTCGCCATCATGAAAGCTTATGTTTGCATGCATTTTAAAGCTTTGCCAGTTGAACTTTATATTCACACAGTGATCTAACATACACTTTTCTGAGCATGTACACTTAAGGCCACGCTCACACTACGAGCCTTAGTCCTCAATTCCCATTTACTGCTCAGCAGTGTTAATTTCATTAACGAAGACGATGACGAAATATACGCCAACGCCTACTTTTTCTGTGACTAAAACGAGACGTTGACAAGCTAAAATAATATCTGATGATAAAACTATGACTAAACGCATGCCGCTTTCTTTGTTAACAAGACGAGACTGGACTATAATGTTATTTGAGGAATGTCAGACATTAAAAACATGATCTCTTCAAATGCTGTCTTTCAAAAATGTGCGTCCGTCAAGGAAGGTGTCTGCATAATCTGATCTCTCTGAATCTGACAGCCGCAGCAGACGTCACAAGTACGGGTGGTCTAGGCAATCAAATCTCGAACTAGCGAGCTCTATATGCAACGCAGCTGCTTCTCGTAGACTCATTTGAAAATGGTCACGCAAAGAACGATCTTCGATAGGAATAAATGTCAAAAAGGAAAAACTTAAAAGACAGAGCAGAGATCGAGTTAGTAAAATCCCCAGCCAACAGGTAATTTTACTAAAGCTGTTGATGGAGTGGAGGTTGTGGAACAGCAAGTTGATGGGCACATGAAGCAGGTAAAACACAGCGCCATCGTCCCCACCGATTTTAGGTTAGTTTGATTATGAACCTGATGGATGGATATTGCTTTTATGTTTGAATGAACTCTAGCCAATATAGTTAAAGGCGCCATTGAAATATTTCAATCGTGTTGCGCCATCATCATGTAAGCTTATCATTTAAACGCTTTTTAATCATTGTTTTTAAAACATTCAGACACATTAAGCAGCGAGGGAGAATTAATTTAGGTAAATGCGCGTTAAATTAAGACTGATACGCGCTGCGCACCTCCAGCGCATGAGTTCATTTCGTGCCTTGTGCTTGAACGCTCAAATACGCTTTAGTGGCAAAATCTTTGTCTTTGCGAGTGTCCTCGTACACTAAGTCATTTGTGTCTTTAAATAAACCTGAACAGTTTACAATAAAACATGTGTAGTAGTGGGATCCTGGTAGACTATTAATGAGGTCTTACAGGTATAGTTCACCCCAAAATGAAAAATCTATTATCATTTACTCACCTAAGTGGTAAAGGGATATGTAGCATTGCATAAGTGCTACTAACTAAGAGTGCAATGGCAATACAACCTGATTTAAATTTTGCATAAGCTTAATTGAATTGGTCTAAAATAGAGAAAAATTATAATGACCATTTTTGTCTAAAGACTAGATATAAAAAAAGCTACCAAAAATAATGTTGGTAACGGCAGTTTGACTAAAAATAATGACTAAAACTTGACAAAAAATGCAGTTACTTTTCATCGACTAAAACTAGACTAAAACTATGAAAGACAAAATGATTAAAATGTGACTAAGACTAAATCGGAAATGGCTGTCAAAATTAACACTGCTGCTCAGATCAGATTTTTGGTACAGCTGTTCACATTGTTGTTTTAAATGTAGCCAATATCAGATTCCAGTGCCAACAGATCATGGTCCATACATATTTTGCTGTGAACAGTACAGGTACAGCTAGGGATGGGAATTTTGGTCAATTTCTCATTTCGATCATCGATAGGTTTCAAAACGAGTACTTGTGGGCGGGCTTGTGCGGGCGGAGCGCCTCCATGGAGATATGAAACTATTTTAAGACTGTTACGAAAATTAATGTTGACATGTCTATGAAAACATGAACATATGACTATAAAAAATAACTGCTAGATAACTAACTATAAATAACTGCTAGATTATGATGCATAAATGTCTTTGAAAAAGAAACATCTAAAAACAAAATAACTGTCTCAAATAACCCAGTCAATAACATCGGGCATTGTGTTTGAGCTGAAACTGTGAATACACCCTGCAGAGCTTTGCTAGCGGTTTAATAAACTCAACCAAACGCATCCTGTATTAGTTTAATCAGATATAAGCCGATTACAATTTACATCTGACGCAAATGTGCACATGAACTTGGCCATATTCTACAGGCTATGGTTTGAAAGGGAAACTCATTTTGAAAGCACTTTTCCCTTAACAACAACGATACATGGGGCAACGAAAGCACAGAGCATTTACAACACTGTAAGGCCAACAATCGTGTTCTCTTTATAACGCTATGTACATGACACATTTGCGCTGCACATCATTTTATTTTTCATGAAGTGATACAGACTTCACTGTGCTGAATCCATAATGAGAAACAACTAAAGCAGGTCTACTGTTAAAAACACGAGAAAACACCACTGCTGCATTATTAACATCATCAATGATTTTGAAAAAGAAATAGCCTATTTAAAAATATTATGACCGCCTGAATAACCCAGAGTCGACTCATGTCGGGCACATTTTCATAACGGCAGCGCTTTGCTAGATGTAGCCTTTTCATTGTGGATTTCTTGATCAGCTGATACACGGGAACTAAAGCACAGAGTATTTACAACATTTTATTACAACCGTGTTGTCATTATAATGCTATATGACAGATTGGCGCTGCACATCTTGCACTGTATTTCGTGATCACAGGGACTTCAGGCATCACTGCAGCGCGCTTCAGTTTCACTTTATTTCGCCGGTCTGGAAGGCATGTTTTCTAATGCTAACCAACCAGACCTCAGTTACCGCCCAAAATGACACAATACACAATCAGAAAAATAGATATATTTTATTAAATATATTTTTAAAGTCAGGACGATCATCGCTTTCATGATCGATCGCCGCTGTCACGCTCGAGTACTCGACCACTGTTGCCCATCCCTAGTACACGCGCAGTAGAAACAATTAAATTAACATGCATAACGCCTGATATACAGTGTTTTTATTTTATCGGTAGTTGTATGGGCATCAGAAGCAAAAATTGCTTAAAAATAGGTATAATATATGACAGTACAAGCCAAAAGTTTTATTCACTCGATTCACTGCTTTCTCGATGCATTGATTACAATCCTGACGATGCATATGCATCGATCTTGAAACATGTATTTTTGAATCGTGAACCGTTGATTTAGGTCGATAATCGATTTAAAATGCTAAGATTCAGTGCTTTAAAACTAACATTAGATTATATCTACTAGGCTACATGCGTGAATTAGAGTCATCTGCGCCTCACAGCTCGCTTCACAGACACACACTGCTCTCTTTACCGCTTCACTGGAATGTGCTCACGCTCCATCCATAGCTCGCTGACACATGTATGAGCATCCCACGTTGATCTCTCCTCAGGACGGCCACTGTGTCCACATGAGCAGATGACCGCTCTATATCGAGACAGCCATTGTCAACTGCCAAGTCACCGTAGTTTACTAGAACACTGTAGTGTATGAGTTATAGAGGAAACACAAGACATGAGTGTGTGTGAACCTGAAAACACACAGCATTGAGAGGACAGGACGGTTTACTAGAACACTGTAGTGTATGAGTTATAGAGGAAACACAAGACATGAGTGTGTGTGAACCAGAAAACACACAGCATTGAGAGGACAGGACGGTTTACCAGAACACTGTAGTGTATGAGTTATAGAGGAAACACAAGACATGAGTGTGTGTGAACCAGAGTATGTGAGCGGTGTGACGCTCCGCTCAATATTCCGCTCTATGCCAGCACGCTCCACTCAATCGCCACAGCCCAAGCAAACGCTTTGCTCATGAACCGCCACTGCTTTTATTCATTTAAATGCATTAGATTAACTTTATCAATTAAAAATATGCCAGCCCTTTGGCAAACTTGCCTATAAAGTGAAATAACTGAAAAAGTATATTTGATTTGTGTTATATATTTACGTGAACATTCGCTGTTGCAAAACATGCAGGCACATTAAACAAACACACACAAGAAGAAATGCATGTAGAACTTCACAAAACATCTGGATGATCATGCATGAAAAGCACACACAGATGAAATGCACTGAACAAAAGCGTATCAAAGTACCGGATTGTTTACTGGCGTTAATAAAAGAAACAAGCATTCTAAATTTAAGTACACCAAAACTGCGGGGAAATGCTGTCTATTAAAAACGTTCAATTCATATTGTGTTGGCTATAGGTTTTGGTTATACTGATAGTGATGTGATGATTGCATAACGAATTAACGATCTGCTCCCACCCTTCAACATATTTTAATAATTTAATTAGACTGTGGCCACATTGTTTAAGTATGGAGTTAATATAATGCCACATAGTTTTGCAAAAGAATAAAGTATTGCAAAATAAAAAAGTGTTGCAAACAAAAATAAAGTATTGCAAAATAAAAATAAAGTAGAGAGAGAGAAAAAGGAAAAGGAAAATAAAATTGTTTCACTTGCAACACAACTTTTATTCTGCGCAGCGTTACAGTGTGCTTGCGATACCGTTTCCCCTGTGCGCTTCACTTTTCTGTGCGTGTCTTTGTGGCACTGTTTTGACATGGGGGGTGGAGTCAAGAAACTGGGATGTGTTCAGCTGACATGGTCACGCCTCCCTCCGTGTGACATCATCTCTTCGAGACGCAGATCAGCAAAGTTTAAGGCACCATGGCAAAATCACCCGCATTTGGCTGGTGGCGGGTGCTAATTTCCATCCCTACCGCCACTATGGCGGGTAAATAAAAATAGCATACTGTTTCACCGGCAGTACGGTGTCGATTGATTCTTAGATGCATCGCGATGCGGACATGGACGATTCTGAATCTATTCACAAATATAAAACAAAATGTGTTTTCTAAACATTGATACCGTGATGTTGACGGAAAGCAAAAAGGCACAACTCGGCGCTGGAGTACAGCATCCGGACCGCCTGTTAAAATGATTTGGTTCATCTACTAATACTCAACTAACCACTGTGTCCACATGAGCAGATGACCGCTCTATATCGAGACAGCCATTGTCAACTGCCAAGTCACCGCAGTTTACTAGAACACTGTAGTGTATGAGTTATAGAGGAAACACAAGACATGAGTGTGTGTGAACCAGAAAACACACAGCATTGAGAGGACAGGACGGTTTACCAGAACACTGTAGTGTAAGAGTTATAGAGGAAACACAAGACATGAGTGTGTGTGAACCAGAAAACACACAGCATTGAGAGGACAGGACGGTTTACCAGAACACTGTAGTGTAAGAGTTATAGAGGAAACACAAGACATGAGTGTGTGTGAACCTCAAAACACACAGCATTGAGAGGACAGGACGGTTTACTAGAACACTGTAGTGTAAGAGTTATAGAGGAAACACAAGACATGAGTGTGTGTGAACCAGAAAACACACAGCATTGAGAGGACAGGACGGTTTACTAGAACACTGTAGTGTATGAGTTATAGAGGAAACACAAGACATGAGTGTGTGTGAACCTGAAAACACACAGCATTGAGAGGACAGGACGGTTTACTAGAACACTGTAGTGTATGAGTTATAGAGGAAACACAAGACGTGTGTGAACCTGAAAACACACAGCATTGAGAGGACAGGACGGTTTACTAGAACACTGTAGTGTATGAGTTATAGAGGAAACACAAGACATGAGTGTGTGTGAACCTGAAAACACACAGCATTGAGAGGACAGGACGGTTTACTAGAACACTGTAGTAGGGCTGGGACGGTATGGATTTTTCTTACCGCGCTTGAAAAGCAAGAAATTCCCGCGTTCAGCAGTAAACCGCTTTAAACCCCAAACAGACCCCATCCATCAGGATGGAGCGCCACGATCGTGAAGCCACGCCCCCTGTTGTGAGTCTTGTATTGAGTGCGACACACAATAATCCTCTTCTATAGTTAAACTAAAAACTTGGCTCTGTAGATTAAATTGAAAGTATAACTATGCATATGCTATTTTAAATACTGTAGTCTAGCCTACAATTTGAAATATGAAATGGATGTTTGAGCATTTCATAAGCATGCATGTTTATTTTCCGTCGTGAAACAACACACTACAGCCTGTAAAACATTTAAATGATTATCAGTAAATAATGGTAATCTTAAGAATATAAGAAAATTAAATATTTGTTTAAAAAAGATTTGTTTCATAGCCTATTTCCCCGCAGAGATGCGTCATACGCCGCTCTGCGCTTTGAGATGACACGAGCTGGATAGACTCGAAAATCTACGCCTTCATGTTTTCTCCTGATGATGCAAAGCAACACTTGTTGTCTAACGCCTGAAGAGCGAATTTTATCGCCCACAGGGTCAAGACATTTAGGCTACATATGTTTGATTAGGCTATGCACTGCTAGAGAAAACCAAAGCAACATCGCTGGGTGTCAAATAAACTTGACGCGCGTCTAATAACAATCACAAACTGTGTTATATCAAATTTCGTCCTACAGTGTTTTTCTACTTTACCACAGTAAAAGATTTGAATGGGTATAATAGACTAAAGCAAACGAAAGGAAGAAACGTTTATAATTCCCTGCAAAAATGAGTGCGACGCGAGTGAAGATTTAGGTAAAGAAACGAGATGTCCAGTGGAATAAAATGGACTAACGTTAGGCCTATTATTAAAATTCACGGAAATGGGAATATTGGGTGACCAGATCGCAAAACAGAATTAAAAAGCTGGCAGATCTTAAATTGGGCTCAGCCTCCCTCTGTCATTCGGCGTGAATAGCCTGTGTTTTCATGGCTACGATGTAACATCTGCGAATGTATTTCCCTTGTAAACAAAGCTTTGTGCTTCACTCCTGTGGTAATAATCACGTAAAACAGCTGCTCACGCATAAAACACTGGGTCAATAACTAAATTATAGTTTTAAGTAGAAAATAGTATTTATGTAAGGAGATATTAAAATAAAAAGAGCACAACTCCTCTTATGTGGAAGCAAGCTACTTTTTCCCCTCACGCAACCTACGAGTCCTTATTTGGTTTAGTAAAATAACGGAATTATCATTTTAAGTAGAAAATAGTATTTATGTAAAGAGATAAAATACAGAGTATAGTAAATTATATCTTTTATACAATTAAAAACAACGATATCGCCCATCACGATAAAGTGAACATGCTAGTTATTCTAGCAAAATATATGAAGACCGCGTAATGCGGTAACTATCCCAGCCCTACACTGTAGTGTATGAGTTATAGAGGAAACACAAGACATGAGTGTGTGTGAACCTGAAAACACACAGCATTGAGAGGACAGGACGGTTTACCAGAACACTGTAGTGTATGAGTTATAGAGGAAACACAAGACATGAGTGTGTGTGAACCTCAAAACACACAGCATTGAGAGGACAGGACGGTTTACCAGAACACTGTAGTGTATGAGTTATAGAGGAAACACAAGACATGAGTGTGTGTGAACCTGAAAACACACAGCATTGAGAGGACAGGACGGTTTACCAGAACACTGTAGTGAATGAGTTAGGGCTGTAGCTATCGATTCTTTTAGTAATCGAGTATTCTACCGATTATTCCATCGATTAATCGAGTAATCGGATAATTACTTTTTTCTTTATTAAAGAGCAATACTAAATATATAAGAGAAAATGAGACCGGTATCTTAAAATTAACATCTAATTTGTTTTCTTTTAGAAAAATAAAGTATACTGCTGAAATTGCATACATTAATAACTGTGAAAATAACCCATTTTAAAGCATTCAATTGCCACATTATAAAAATCTATTTCAAATTACTTTAAAAAGGAAAACATAGTTCAGTCTAAAACTAAACCTACAACCAATAAACCAAAATGATATTAATATAAAAAATAGCAATAATGCCTATATTACAGTGAACAAATATCACAGACCAAGGCAGCTCTGGCATAATGTCAATAACACTTATATTTAGAGTTTCTTTACAGTTATTGACAGTGTTCGAACTATACCATGGCCTTTGGGGGAGCCCACTTTTTTCTTTTTTTGGGGTGTAGAAATTAAACAATGAATTTTGTTTCATATTTATGTTTAAATATTATATTGTTATTTTTAAATATCATCTGATTATGAGAAGTACAAAGATGCACGTGGGTCAGAATGATTTTGGTGGTTATTATATTTTGTTTAATAATAAGTTTTGATTTGTAGAAAGTCTTTCTTTAAAGTAAATTGTATCTTAATTTTAATTTATGTTTCATCAGCCAATTGCCTGGATTTAATAAATAAGAAGCAAATAGACTATAGCAGACTATATTAGTGACAAGAAGGCGCCGGAGCGATCACAATTGCTCTTGAACATGTATCATAAATAAACTAAAACTCAGCAGGATACTTGCCTCACAGACATGAGACATATGTGTATAGAAAGCTTGAAATGTCTACGCTTAAACGAAACAATTCGAACTAAAAATAAATAGGTAAGCAAAGCGCACTGTTCACGTGAGCAGCTCGAGTGGCGTCTCAGAGCGGTTCTGCATCACTGCATGTGCTGTGAGTTTAACACGCATCTTTAGACTAATCCTGACTTGAGCAACTTTGTACACATTTGTCTCTTAGTTGTAGTATTAGTTCTTACTTTGCTATATATATATATATATATATACATATACAGTGAGGAAAATAAGTATAAGTATTTGAATATTTTGCAAGTTCTCCCACTTAGAAATCATGGAGGGCTCTGAAATTGTCATTGAGGTGCATGTCCACTGTGAGAGACATAATCTAAAAAAAAATCTTTATATTTATTTGCAGCTGTATCATACAAATAAATAGTTAAAAATCATATATTGTGATTTCTGAATTTTTTTAATAGATTTTGTCTCTCACAGTGGACATGCACCCACGATGACAATTTCAGACCCTCTCCATGATTTTACTGTAAACATCTGCCAATTTAGGGACATCGCCTAACCCTAGTGTATTATTTATATAGGGAACAGAATGACTTCAGAGTGACCCATGTTTATTCAGTTTGTTTCAAAACTACATGTCTAGATTTAGTCTTTTATTTAGCAGCTTATTCAGCTCCAGCGAGTGTCTTACAGCAGTGTTTCTTTTCATTCTCTCCTTTACAGATGAACACAGATGTTGCCTCCACTGAGACATTTACACCGTACAGAACCAAGGTCAGAACAGGTATTGTGTTATTTTCTAAGATACATTAGTGTTTAAGCCAGTTTTTTTTTTTTTTACAGTATATGAGCACTGGACTTTTGGTTGCAAACTATGCAATTAATCCTCAAATCACATGTGTTCTGATCTATGGGTCCTGGGCCCTTATTTATCAACAGGTCATAGAAAAGGTTCTATATATTGTTAATTTAGAATGGGCCTAAGTACAATAAAATCTGTATTTATCAAACACGTGCACACAGTTCTTAGGCACATGAGTAAGCAATCAATGTTGATAAATCCCAATGCCATGCTCATTCATGGTCATTAGCATTCGAAACGCCCAATCAACCATACAGGTGCTGATCATATAATTAGAATATCATCAAAAAGTTGATTTATTTCAGTAATTCCATTCAAAAAGTGAAACTTGTATATTATATTCATTCATTACACAGGGTTCCCGAGGGTCTTAATGTCTAAAATTCTGAACTGTAAATTTAAAAACAGCCAGATTTTCATCCGAGGTCTTAAATTTCATTTAGTCAGGTCTAAAAAAGGTTTTATCCTCATTAATTTCCCTAGTATGTCCGTGAAGTGCGGCTCTGTGATCAGGAGTAAACTGCAAGCTTAAAAAAGCAACACGCATCAAACATCTTCACAAACTAGTAATGCAAAGCATTCCTAAACCTGTTGCCCAACAAAATACAACTTTTAATAACATGTTTTATAACTCACTTCATATCTCAGTCAAGTGTTTGTGAGCTGATGTGGCTTCTTCTCATCAAATGAGGCCAACGATGCATTATTTTATAGTATTCTATACAGTGATAAAGTCTATGTCAATCAGAACTGCATACTTTATCATTATGAAAATACCCAAAGGCTTAAAAATCAAATACAATATATATTGATGCAGTCGTGTTTATTGTCTTCGCTTCACAGCCAAAGCGCTTTCTATATCTTCTTTTATTCAGCCTAGTGAGCCTCACGGTAGCTTCACATTAGGGATTTCTGAAAGCAATGACTTCTCTGAGGCGTATGTGGCGTGTCCACTCGAGGGCACCCTCTGGCTTCAAGGATGAATGAAACTTTTGGTTTACAGAAAAGAAAAATAAGGCTTCTTTTCTAATAAATTTATATGACAATCCACATGTTTTTCTTCAATGTACTGGGTTTTTTTTCACACAGTGGACGATAAGGGCTATGTTGTGCTAGTTACTTCCAAACTGTAACACATTATAGATTACTTGTTACTGCTATTTAAAAGTAATTATTTACATTAAAATATTACTGTCTCAATTGTAATGCGTTACATTACTCCTGTATTACTTTTGAGTTACTTTCACCAAAATAACTACAGAAGTAGAACTTAACTTTATAAATGACCAAATGTGCTAGAGCATTTCACATCCAGTAGAGGCGATATGATGGAGCAGAATGACTGGGCTATCCAGGATAACAATATAGCGTATCATGGGCAAAGTGAAGGCTCAAGACAATGCAAGAAAGGATGACAGACAGAATCACTAACGATCCAGTTCGGTTATAACTTAAGTATAGTAGAAGTAAAGTGAGGTTTCACTTTATTTTGATGGTCCCTTTAACATATTCTGTTGACTATAAGTAGCGTTGCACCTACATGTCCACTAAATATCATTAGAGTGTTAGTAGAGTTTAAGTAGACTGGTAGGGTTAGGTTAGAATAAGTTGACATGTAGTTGCAACATTACTTATAGTCAGTAGAATGTCAGTTGAAAGACCATTGGAATAAAGTGTTAGCAGATATTAGGCAGACAGTCCACTAATACTCTAATGAGAGTTAGTTGACATGTAGGTGCAACGTTACTTATAGTCAACAGAATGTTCAAAAGGGACCATCAAAATAAAGTGTTACCTAAAGTGATTATCTGGCAATATCTGGGAATAGCTTGGGTCTGTTCATAGACACAGCAGAAAGGCATGTAAACTCTAATGTTAAGACAAGATGCACATATTTTCTTATTGTTGTCATTATTTTATTCTCTTGGAATTCAAGAGGTTCACAACACAAAACGTCATGCACAAAGTGCCAGAGATGTTTTTTATTAATTGTTTTTATTGCTAGTGCTATTGCACGACATCGATGGTTCTTTTGATTTTAGACAAAGGTTGCATTTGACTATTAGCCTACGCTCTCATCCTTATCTCTGACAAACTCTAAGTAATGCGCATACGTCCATCTCTCGCGAATGTACAGTCTTTTTCTGCCATCATCTTTACACAAACCTTAAAACATTCTTCGACG
Organism: Gobiocypris rarus; assembly: GCA_023029165.1. Taxonomy (NCBI): domain Eukaryota; kingdom Metazoa; phylum Chordata; class Actinopteri; order Cypriniformes; family Gobionidae; genus Gobiocypris; species Gobiocypris rarus. The sequence continues at coordinate 25,620,233 of CM040926.1, read as the reverse complement.
CGGCTTGCCGCTTGTGCTATTCTTTGAAACGACAGAGCCTTTAAGCCTCTTTAGCCGCTTTTCCACTGGCCAGAGCAAGCACAGAGGCCAAAATCATGCAATCACTCCTGTAAAACCCACCCTAAACGCGCTTCACTGGACTATGACACATAATACAAAGGTACACCAGCAAGCGATTAAATAAATCGCTATATAAATATATCAGAAGCTGTCATTTAGTCTTTATTTACTAACCTGGACACCACACGCGCTATTAACTGACCCATGTGATATTTCAGTTTTTCTTTTTTGATAAATCTGTAAAAAAGTCAACAATTCTGTGTTTTCCTGTCAATATGGGGTGCTGTGTGAACATTAATGAGATAAAAAGATTAACTTAAATGATTTTAGCAATTGGCTGCGATATAACAGAGTGAAAAATTGAAATTCTGAATACTTTCCGCATCCACTGTATATATTATTATAAGATTATGTGCTTTTTATCTGTGGTATCAATTTCTTAAAGTCTATGTCTTTAATATGAAATATGAGCCCTTATGCGTCCACTGTGTGAAAAAAAACCCCAGTACATTGAAGAAAAACATGTGGATTGTCATATAAATTTATTAGAAAAGAAGCCTTATTTTTCTTTTCTGTAAACCAAAAGTTTCATTCATCCTTGAAGCCAGAGGGTGCCCTCGAGTGGAAACGCCACATACGCCTCAGAGAAGTCATTGCTTTCAGGAAATCCCTAATGTGAAGCTACCACCGTAGGCTCACTAGGCTGAATAAAAAGAAGATATAGAAACGCTTTGGCTGATTTAAACGAAGACAATAAACACGACTGCATCAATATATATTGTATTTGATTTTTAAGCCTTTGGTATTTTCATAATGATAAAGTATGCAGTTCTGATTGACATAGACTTTATCACTGTATAGAATACTATAAAATAATGCAGCTGTCTTTATAGGGTTTGACACCAATTACACATCATGTTTAAAACTACAAAAATGTTAAATTGAGTGTTTTGTTATTAAAGGAAATACAGGACATATGTGATTTGGTTAATGCAAACTGTGACACTCTTAAATGCTTTTAATGTGTAGTGTCGCTGTTCTACCACTAGATTATCTGCGTAAGCATGCTCAGTTGTACAAGTTGTTAGATCCCTTACTTTGCGTGAAAGCGTTCTTACGCACAGATCTGTGTGTACGCAGCGTTGATAAATGAAGGCCCTGGTCTGTACGATCACAGATCACTGCAGTGTGATTATCTCAGATGATTGTCAAACCCAGTTCGAGCGCAGTGACCGGATAACATTATACTGTAGAAAAATAGAGCTGAAGCATCTTTAAAAAAATAGTCTATTCTGATTATTCCTGAAATAAAGAAGTTAATCTACAAATATTACTAATACAATTTAATAATTGATTTAAATGTTACATATCAATCTTTTATTTGTATCTGATTGTCAGCTAATAAATATGTGCTGATGGTTAGAGTACTGTTGTTGGACATGCGGGCAGCTTACGATCCTGTGTTTTCAGCTGGATTCACAGTAAATGAGCTGAGCTGTTCAGAGACTATATCATGAGCTGCACGTGTGTAAATAAACTCAGCGCTGCGCTTCCTCTGAATCCTGTAATGCATTATGTCCTCTGTGTCATTTAAAAATCTTTAAAAGTTCAGCCTTGGCTCTGTTGAGGTAAAACAGTTATCATGTTGATTGTAGTTGATTTTTGTGAAAATTGTAACCATTTATGTAAACATTTTTTAAATATTAAACATTTCACACTGCAATGCTTTCTTGTTTTTAGTGACTGGAAGTGCTGAACATCGTGGGAACACTGACTGATATGAAGGAGAAGCAGAAGTGGCTGCTGTGATTGGGCATTTTGTTTTATCTGACATGCATTAACTGTAGTTGATGGTTCAGATATCTGCATCGGTGGCAAGATAACCAAATTGTATTGCTGTTCACATTGACTGTTTTAAAGCTCTTCAAAATATTAAATTCAAAACATTAACAGGGTTAAAACTTGTGAGTTTTTTTTTTTTACCTCAACTGCTTATTTGCCACCTCTCAGAAGCCTCTTTAATGAAGGGGAGGTATTGTTTCTTTATAGCCAGCGAGGATGTTTCAGTAAAATCCTACTATACCAGCTGTTGAAAACTTGCAAAGAAGATCCGGAGGCAATCACATGATACCAGTCCTAATCCAACCACTGTAGCACTAATACGGTATCACTCTAATGGTTTGAATATTTTAAAGGGTTAATTCACCCAAAAATATAATTTACTCTCCCTCATGTCGTTTCAAACCCATAACACTTTCATTCATCTTTAGCACACAAATGAAGATATTTTTTATGAAATCTGAGAGATTTCTGTCCCTCCATTGAAAGTCTGTTCAACCAAAACTCTTAAGGTTTCAAAACGTTCATAAAGAGATGGTAAATTAAATCCATATGAATGGAGTGGTTTAATCCAGTCTTCTGATTAGACATCAGGGGTGTCCAAACTCGGTTCTGGAGGGCCACTGTCCTGTCCTGCAGAGTTAAGCTTCAAACGCTGTTAAACACAGATAAATCAGCTAATCAAGGCATACTAGAAGCCTCCAGGCAGGAGTGTTGAGGCAAGATGGAGCTGAACTCTGCAGGACAGGACAGTGGCCCTCCAGAACCGAGTTTGGACACCCCTGCTCTGTGATAATATTCGTGTTTGCAAAGTGTACGAAAAGCAGCTGTAGCTTGTGTCATCTCCTCATTCTGACATTAAAGGCTTCACTTTGGTATGAAGTCAAGTCAGCTTTAGTTTTATAGCGCTTTTAACAATGCAGATTGTTTCAAAGCAGCTTCACAGTGTTAAACAGTAAAATAATGCAACAGAATATATTTCAGTTATCATACAGTGACAATGTGCGCTTATATCTGTAATTAGATCAGTAATTTAGTCTATATGGTTAATTTAGTTTAATTAGATTTATTTGGAAATGTACTGCACCTGTGGCAGTGGCATCTGTAGAAGGCATGCGTCATGGCATTACACTCGTGACGTTGATATGGGTGCATTGTTCTCTTTCTCTCTGTAAAGATTTGATAGTGGTGGGTTATGTGACCCATTAGCTGGACATGTTTGTGATGGGGAGCACTATTACTACTGTCAGTGAAACTAACTCTGCAGTGAGTGACCAAAAACATAGTCATAGTGAAAACCGCCCAACAAAAGGATTGAACCCAGCATATATAATATAATCCAAACAATTAACCTTAAAGCTAAAGGCCCGCTTTTGGTTTCATGGGTGATATCAGAGTACAAACCTTTCTGGCTTCGCTTTTGTGTAGTGATCATTAACGCTTGTGTCAAAGACATCTCACAGACCCAGTAAACCCATATGTCTTTGCAGTGCAGTGTGTAGTCATGTTTCGTTGTATATGTTAATGAACTGTGATGTCATTGTGACATCACATAGTTCTTGTAAACCAATTGTCCTCATAATGCTGTTTTTGTCTTCTAGGACACACGCCCTTGTAAGTCAGCAAAAATCAGGGTGCCATGTATCATGTTTTATAAAGTTTAAATAAATAATAAAGTTTGTGTTTTGAACCCAGGATTTTTTAAAGCATTTTCATTTTTATTTGAAAGCTCTAGCATAAAAGGAAGTCATAGTCCCCTAAACCACCTTTTTTCTGGTTTGAAGAAATTGTCCTTATAAGTCATGCTAACCTGTATGTGTGTGTGTGTGTGTGTGTGTGTGTTTGTGTGTGTGTGTTAAATGAGCTTCAAAGGATTCAAAATGAAACTACTGGAAGTCCACGTGATAGTCTTTGATTAATTTTAGTGCCTGTAGTCTGCAATTGTTATCAAGCTAATTTTAGGACAATAACAATTTTTAATCAGGGAAACGTTAGTGTATGCTTTCCTTTCTTAAAAAAAAAACTAAAATAGGCTTTAACTAACGCTCTTTATAGGTTCATATTCCCTGCAACGTTCTGAGAACATTGGTTTATGGTTACACAAAATCAAAATAACCTTAAAAAATGCCTATAACTGGTTGCCAAAAATAACCAAATGGATTGTTTTTTGTGGTAAAAGCTATCTTTATGCAAAACATCTGAATCAGAAACGAGTACATTTGAGAGTTTATCTCTCTGTTTCCTCCTGTAAGTGGGACTGTGTGCCAGGGGGGAAAGTCCTGTGTGCGCTCTGAAAGCCGGTCTGTATGGCGAGAGTGCCTGTCTTTAGCTCACATTAACAGGATTACAGGCAGGCTGTGTTCAGGGGCCATGGTCCCTTTCAACCACAGGCCTCCCTCTGATCAGTGCTCACACAAACAGCACAACGAGAAAAATAGAGAGAGCTAGTGGATTACAAATTCAATGAAGCTACCTTGCATATATTTATTTGACATTTCTACAAAGAAATGGCAAATAAATGTTGTCTAATTGAGAGTTGTTTTGTTTGTTTTTCACAGTTATGATGCACTCCTTAAAGTAGTTCATTTAGATTCGTTCCTTATTTTGATTGCATGGTTTACAGAACAATAAGACTGCTAAAATCACACACTGTTGGCTTTAACAAAGCCCGCTGAGGTCAGGAAGTTTCCTGTCAGCAGAAATTGGTGCTTATGTTTTTCTTATGTGAGGTTCCCATGTTTTTTTGCTTATAGGCTTGTGAAGGTGTTTGGGTCTGAATGGAAAATAGCATAGTAGAGCTCACACCTGCTTCCGCCAAGGGCAGCAAAGTTCAAGAGGTTCATTAAGTGGAGAGCAGAACAGGAACAAAATGAACAACAAAGCCGTGAGAAAAGAAATACCAACTTAGGAGATGGTCAATGGAGATTTTCATCATTAATAGCAAAAAGTTAACAGAAATATCTTAATAACAAAGATAAAAATAAGTGAAAAATATCTGAATATCTTTAATCCCACAAAACTGACTTTAAACTCATATTTGTTTGGCGATTAAGGGATTTTTGCTATTGCAAGCCCTCCCTCAGAGCCTATTACATTCAAAGGAACACAATAAAAGCACTGACAGCATCCTTAGGGAGAGAGGGTGGCTGGACACAGAGAGGACAAAAGCCCTTTACCGACCCTCTCAAAATCCCCCCCTTGGCCAAGCACATCCACACGCATGCTTGACATTGTGGGAGGCGTGAACCTTGAGGTCAGAGGTCAGTTTGGGTCAAGTGGGGTAAAGCCATCATTGAGTCTTAATTGAGTTGGTGCTGTTGAATGAGGATGTGACAGTGGAGGGGCTCTATCTCAGCTGAATGAGTGGGTCACCTAAAGCTTAAATGAAGTGTGTGTGGACGTCTTAGGCCACGTATATGGTCATGACAAGGAAAAGTTGCAAATCTTGGCATATGACCATTACAGTGGTTTACAGTGGATAATTAACTTGCTCTAAGATTTTTAAAATTCCTTTTACGGACTTAAAAAAGGAAACATCCTATTAGCAAATAAATTAAACTATGCACCAATATTGAAATTCATTCTTATACTGAAAAAAAACTAAACAATTTTTTTTCTTTCTGATGACCAATACATTGCCAATATTATAAATCTATTTATTTTGTTAAAAAAAAAGAAAATTAAAACACTAAAAATAAATAAATAGTTTGAAATAAATAGTATGAAAGGATAACATCTTTTAGGATAAAAAAAAGTGACAAAAAAGAAAGAAATTGCCAAAGGAAAAAAAAGTATATATTATAATAGTATATATAAATTATTACATTATAGTTTATATATATATATATATATATATATATATATATATATATATATATATATATATATATATATATATATATATATATACATTTTAAATATTAAATTACAATATTTATTTTTGGATTAAAATAAATATATTAAATTATTTCTAGACAGTGATTTAAATCTTAGGCAAAAACAAGTCGAAAATCATTAAATGTTCAAATAATGGCTGATAAATATCAGCCAATATGATCAACAAACAGTTATCATTGATATGGCACCGATATCGACACTTCTCACTCACAGGTCAACTCTAATCACGGATGATTTACACAAAAAAATACATAAAAGAGATCAAGAAAGAAGTGGCTAAGTTCAAGGTAGATTTTGGTCTATTAATTTGGGTATGGAGGGGGGAGGGGGTGTGAGACAAGAAATGCTGTGTGACTGTGGGTTTTGCAACAAGAACTAATTCTCTTCTATTTACTCCTTTCCTCTACATCCCTTGAGCAAATTCAGTCAATGCTGTTTTATCAGATGCCAATTTGCATGATGGCAACAAGCCACAACAGACTTGCAGCTGCACCACACACACACACACACACACACACACACACAGCCTACCACCTTAAAAAAACAACAACAAAAAAGCACATAAAACACACTTTAGACACACAAAATGTCTTACACACCAGCAAATCATATTTACACACAAATCAATGCATTCGCGGTCTCTCCTCTCGCTTTCTTCTCTCTCTCTCTCTCTCTCTCTCTCTCTCTCTCTCTCTCTCTCTCTCTCACACACACACACACACCACGATTCACACCCCCTCCGCACCTTCTCATCGTAATTAAAACAGGAGGTGTCTCCACAATGCTCTTTTGTCTTAGTGCAGCACGGTGAGAGAAAAGAGTCCGGTGGCTGAATATTAATGAGGCGGGGTGTCCGTGGATGGGCTGCATGAGCAGAAGAAGAAAAAAACAAAGGAAAAAAACAACAAAACAATGGCACTATTTTTCTCCTCCTACGCTTGTGGAAGGATACACTATGTGCCAAAACACCTCCGGACACTCAGAGTTGCCAGAGGTGGGGAAATGAGCACTATGTATCGAGAAAAGGAGTTAGAGGTATAACTAGGGGTGCTGGTGTGTGTGTGTTTGTGTGTGTGTGTGCGCGCGCGAGACTAGTGAAAATGCAGTGAATGGGTGAACGGTTGTGAGGCCTCTTCTAGCCACTAGGTGGAGCTGAGTGAGCTTTGTGAGAGAGCCGGTGCTTATATATCTCTAAAGTAGACTACCTGACGGAGCCTCAATGTTTAGCTGCACTACAGATGGATACACATGCCTTGGTCTCTGATTTAAATATAGTATATGGCAATATATATTACTTGCGGTTCTGTTTCTTTTCCCCCTCTAAAATCATCCAGCATCTTTGAAAACGCTTTGTTTTCATAGGGAGGCTACATGTACATGTGAAGGCCAAAGTAGGCCTATGTTAAACCATACTCGGTTAACTCATTTCTTTAACCCATCCAAGTTAGTGCATACACACTGCAAACCGTGGACACACACACCCGGAGCAGTGGGAGTGATTGGGGGTTAGGTGACTTTCCCCCAATTAGTAATTTCCTGCTGGTATTGAGAATCGAGCCTGCAACCTTTGGGTTGCCAGTCTGTTTTCTCATAGGCCTATTGTATAATCACATATGTCAATGGCGATGTCCAGGATAAATAAAAGGATAAATCTTTTAAAAATCTGGTTTAAAACATGTGACAAGTTCTTAGATATTTGGTTTCATAGGGATTTTAAGAACACTTACCATTTTCAAAAGCCATTTCGATTAAATTATTCTAAAATGTCAGAACATGTAATTTGCTGTAACCTTTTTCTTACGCCTTCAATAACATGTGAGTGTATGCAAATACTTATTATTATTATTATTTTTTTATAAATATAAGTTAAAAGTATCTTTATGCAATTAAGTAATGCTATAAATTATTTGAATAGGCAAATATTATAAGCATATATTTCTATCAGTTCTTGCATTCCCTGCAGGGTATCAAACCCATGACTTTGGGGTTTCAAGTGCCATTCTCTACTGTTTGAGCTACATTTATAAATACCATTAATTATTAAATAGATATTAAAATTGTTTTAATTATTATTTTTGAATAAATTAATAGATCCAGACAAATGTATAACCAATATTCCGTCAAAGAAACACACACCTCCAACCATGTTTTCTCTAACAGACATCAATGCGATAAATGCATGTATGCAGACACCGAATCACATACACAACCACTCCGCCACACAATGCTGTGAAATTGTTTCTTTTTAGCTTTTATGCGCTCAAAGAGAAACACACACACAAACACTTGCGAGCATACTTTCAGTGTTGCCATGCGCATCTCTCACTCACACACTTTCTCACACAGCTACTTCCTGAGGAGGCATTTTTAAAGCTGAGAGGTTGGATGTCTATCTTTGGCTCTCAGTTCTAAGCGCCCTGTGTGAGTGTGTGAGGGGCCTGTATATGAGCAAACTGCCGCCTACTCCGGCCATGACCCACAATTCCTCACAATGCCCCCATTCTCTGGACTGAAAGGCTCCATCAGCCGCAGGGGCCAGCTCTCTGGAGGGGATACGACGCCTCCCAGGATGGCATACAGAGACGGGCATCGCTGCCAGGAAACCATGGGCCTGGCGGAAAGAGCCAGCAAAGGCGATGTTGAGAGAAAGAGAGAGAGCGCTGAGAAGGCCGGCGAGCAGAGAGATAGAAGGATGTGCATGCCAAGAGATGCCAAGCGTTTTGTATTTGCCAGTGCCACTCAAGCCTCATTAGCCTGACTCTTTGTGCCACACTGCTCTCTGCTGTGAAGGGATGTGCAACTCGCTTGCCCTGACAGAAGCATCAGATACTGGGTTTGTGTCGATCATTGGATGTGAGACTGGAAGATTGCCGTCACTTTATAGTCTTATTTTATTAAATATAAAATTATTTATATTAGTAAAAATGTATCTGACCATTCAAATATAGTGTTAAAATGTTGTTGTTTTTTTTCTGTCAGGCCCATTTTATTTGACATGCATTCAAGCAAAAAAAAAATTTTGTTATTTTTTAAATAAATAATTCTTGCCAGACACATTTTATTTGACCATTCAAACACTAGTGTTAATATTTAGTGTTATTTATATATTTATTTTTGATATACAAATAATTGTGTCAGGCACATTTTATTTGACAATTCAAGCACCAGTGTTAATATTATTGAGAGGCACATTGTACATAGTCTAGACATGAGGCGTTTTTTTTATATATAAAAATGGATGCTATTCTGTTGTTAAAGATGTTTTTAGCTTTTTATTTTCAAGATGCATTACTGCAAAAGACTCCAGTAAACAAACAACCCTGGTGGTTAGCCATGAGTGCACACACACATCCCAGAGCGCCCTGGTAAAACCTCTATGTGAAAAGGCACAGGTCAGCCTTATCAAAGAGTCCAGGGGCCGTTAGGGGCAGGACAGCCTGGCAGGGGGGTAGAGGGGGTCCAGGTGGGGCATTAATCTTGGGGAGGATTAATCTAATAATCTAGTGATCCAATGATGAATCAAACTTCAGAGCCTAGACTGAATCTCTACAGCTCCAATTAACTCCAAGGGAGGGAGAGGCTGATGGACAAGTCTATTATTGGCATCTGAGAGACACTGTGAAAACTGAAAGAAATCAAAGGAAAAGTGTTCTGGAGAATTACACCCACGCATGGTGAATACACAGAACATGCATGACTGGCTCAATTGTGCCCTTTTAACATTTTCCTCTAAAACCCCAAATCGCTAGGATATATATCGCAAACGACAGCATGGTGGGGAGCAGTTTATGTGTCTTTGCCAATCCCAAGGCAAGCATTGGTGATTACGTGAAAAAAACAAATGGACAGTTGAAAAAAGATTAATTAAACTGAGTTACATTTACACAGTCTATCTCTGTCTCTGAAAGCCATTACATATGCAAAAAGATTAAAATGCTTTCTTTAACATGAATCACGCTAGTTTGATGACCAAATCTATTTTCCCTGACTTTTGCTTGCTCAGCACAGAGACAATAATTGTGGGAAATCCTGTGGGGTCTTTTATTTTAATCTAACGAAACAAGCTATGCTGGTTTACTGGCTTAATTGCAACTCTGGAACATATTTTTAAGCTCTATCAACAATAATCATATATTAACAAAATAAAAATATTCAAACATACAAGCTAAATCCAGGAAAATAAAGAGAAAGACATTCCTTAAGCTTGAAAAGTGCAAAGTCAGTAGATCAATTGAAAATATTTTTAGTTAATATTGCTAAAACGAGCTGCTCACATAACATTGCATGGCTGACATTGACCTGTTGTTGAAGAGCAGGCCATTAGCCTATAGAACCATATGTTGGAGGAGAGGACCCTGTCCCTGACCTTTGACCTCTGGCTAATTGGAGGCTTGACCCTGTAAGGCAAGGACAAGCAGGTCACAAGGATAGCGGGGCGTGCTAAGGGAGGGATATGCCCCAAGGGCACACCCCAGGGACACCTCCTTATGTTTAACATCCACCTTATGACTGATTAAGGATATGTCCATCCCACTGTGAGGTTAAACCAACATTCATATATCAGTTCATTCATCGCTGCCCTAAAGCCATTCATGTGAATCAGCTATGGTATATTATGAACTTCCCTGCTTAAACTAACATCACCATAATTTGATAATAATCACAAACAATAAAGCTTCATGCTACAGAAAAAAATCAACTCAGAATTTAAAATTAGGGACTGATGCTTTTGCCAGTGAAAAGAAATTATTTGATGGACTAGCCATTCAGATTAATGTTTTTATTTTCTTTCATTAAAATGTATCTCCCTCTGTTTGCCATGTAATTAAAAGTAAACAATCCAAATCTTTACGTTTTTTTTTCTTTTTCAGAACAGTTTGTGTCTATCTTTGTGTTTCTGTATGTCACACACAGTAAAAAGTGTTTTCGTAATTATAGCATCCTTTTCCATCTACATTTTCCCTTTTTACTTAATTTTATGAGTTCCCAGATTTTTAAATAACTTCTCAGCATCATCATTAGTAATGAATGTCAAAGTGGTTGGAAAGTTTCACTGCAGGTAAATTGTCATAATTTAATATATTAAATTTATATATATATATATATATATATATATATATATATATATATATATATATATATATATATATATATATATATATATACATTTTTAATAGTCTAGAGGTCATATACACAACAGTAGCCTATAAACTTACACGCGTATCTCTCTCACCGAGCCTCGTTTTCGTTGGAATCTCGTTGAAATTTTAAATATGGCGTCTGTCGTGAACAAGGTACGCCTGCGTACTTTTTTACGAACAGCGGTTGTGATGGAATTATGATTTTATCTGTGACCAGTCTGGAAACAGTGAATATTTAATAGTGAGTGTTCATGGTCCTGTGATGTTTAATGCAAGCAGCACGCTATATAATTCCTAAGCTTGTTATTTGTGCCCCCAGCTACCAGTGAGCAGCACCGCTTTTGATTCTTTTCACTAGTAGGCCTATAAGGGATGAGACAAACAAAATTCCATTGGCAGCTGTTTGTTTATGGTTTCCCACGACTCCATGCCAATTACCTCTCGTCCCTTCGTCAGTCGCTTGTCGTCTCTCATTAGCCACCCTTCGGTTGACATGAACCCCGGGAAAAAGTGTATAGGCAGCCCACGCTTAAGCGTTGTGTATCATCTATATCTTCACTTTACTTGCATGTTCCTGCTGCTCTGGAATACAGCGTCGCTTCACTATACCTCAATCCGCCCCAGGCCTTTGACGTAACATAATGCTAAAAATATTAAGGTTCTTTGCAGAATTTTAGATTTTTCTCTGCATGTGGATCTTAAGGGATTCAAAAATTGGTTACCTGTAGCCTACAGTACAGGTGGTTTTCTAAATAGCACGATAAAAAAAGAAGTTGATTGTGCAACTTAAGTTATTATGGCATCAGGCTGTAAGAACACTTATCTGTGCTGTTAATTTAAAGATTTGTAGTCAGTTATGTACAGTAGATTCCAGATTTCCAGGTCAGAGTTATGTACAGTAGCTCTGCCTGTAACGCTTTTTACCTGCAGTTCACAGTCTGCAGTCTGAATTTTTTTAGACGTTTTACTATTCGTGTAAAATAAACAAACAGTAAATTAAAGTTGTCGTTTGTCCTGAATAAATGGCTTAATGCACAAAAACCTGCGAATGAGTCTTTGATGCAATAGAATTGTACAAAAACAAAAGTTGCCTTCGTCCTACGTAATTCGATGTCTCTTTATAAATTAAGCAACTTCACAAAATTTTAGAAAGCTAAATAGGTATAAAAAGATTACAGATAGTGATAGTTACGAGCTACAGTTTTCATTCAAACGAAAAGAATCAGATCAACAATTATTTTTAACATTTGAAAACTTAACATTATTGCTGTGTGGTCAGATCATCTGTTATTTTAATTGTATAAAACGTTTGTACATTTGTAACTCCACGGCTAAAGTAAACGAACGAACATAAAACCTTCACAAATAATAAAGTATCTGGCATATACAAAGATTATCCAACTGCAACGAATATTATAACTAAAATATGTATACGGTTTAGTCTATCGGAAATGAGTCTGCACCCCCCTCCCAATCACAACCCTTATTTGCGTTTAGAAAACCACTGGGTTTATTTTGTTCACTCTGATTGGCTGGAACGAATATCAGCGGGTTCGTGAATGATCTCATTGCCTTCATTTACTATTTTCCGGTTTTTAATTGGGTCCTGCAGTGTATATAATGCACACAGTCCAGGCGAAGAGGCGCAGTAAACAAAGGGCGCTTTACTTTGATGCGAGGGAAACTGTGAGAACTGGTAGCCTGTGTTTTAATCCCGTTGACCCGGTGTGTTGTTAATTGAGGCTGACGTCACAATTCCTCGGTGCAGAAAAATTAAGATGCGCGCGCACTAATGAGGGCTCCTCTCTCACAACACAAGCGTGATGATGAAGTTCCACACCGTGAACCGTATGGCCACGCAATTATATCTAAAATCAAAAGAACGAAAAAAATGTTGTTTTTCTGAGAGTGAAGCTGTTTAATTGGGTTAATGAATTCACTTTAGGTTGGTATAGCTTTTAAGAGCTGTGTTTTCTTTCTAATAAAAATCATGTATGTAGGCCAATGTTATATATATATATTTATATGTGTGTGTATGTATGTGTGTGTGTATGTATGTGTATATATATATATGTATGTGTGTATATATATATATATGTATGTGTGTATATATATATATGTATGTGTATATATATATATATATATATATATATATATATATATATATATATATATATATATATATATATGTATGTGTGTATATATGTATATATATATATATATATATATATATATATATATATATATATATATATATATATATATATATATATATATAGGCTATAAGCGCCGCATTTTATTTAGACTATTTAGTTTAATTGCTAGCTTTCCATTGGTCAATTGCTTCCCCTCCTTCCTTGAATATGAGTGATTATTATTAGCCTGATTATTATTTATTATTAGACTGTTTATTTATTTGCTCTGTATTTTCAACATTAAACAAATGCACACCGATTTAATGATGCACCTAAGCACACTTTATTATTATAGCATATAATAGGCCTAGCCTGTATAATATAGAAATAGACAGATACGCCGAGAATGGGCTGAGCCAGTCTAACAGTGCATGTAAACGGTTAGTGTTTGTGTTGCTTTCACGCAATTATTTATTTATAAGTCTAATTGACTTATAATAGAATATTTATGATAGCCTATAACCATGTCCCTAGCATAGATGGTGGTCTTGACTTTTGAGGTCGCCATTCAATGATGGAGGCAGGCCGATCAGTGTCTGATCCGATCACTCACTGTTAAGGATTTCACTGATAAGTTTTGGTCCGCCAGTATGGTGGTATTAACACGTTTATCCGTTGCTATCAAAGTTGCTACAGATAGAACCAGTCGGGTTTTGTGGTTTCCCAAACCCAGACACACCCTGCGGCTGCGCGCGGATTCGCTTCATTACAATTTCACGGATTGTCACGTCAATGGCAGCGTCTGAACCCTACGCTGATCGTGAAGTTATGTGACTGTTTCTTTGAATGCATATCAACTACATGTTTAACAGCTGTAATTAAGCTCGTTATTAAAATTATATATGCTTATGTGTGTTTTAGTTTAGAAAACGACGAGAGAATTAGGTAAGTGTGAGGTTTGGGTTTCCAAACAGTTTCTTAGCTATTAAAGCTTAATTGGCACACAGTTTAGGATAATGAATTTCTTTTTAAAGTTGGCTCCAAATCAGCAAAATTCTACATCCACTACTATCATTATTAGGTAATGATTATCAGGTACATTCACAGGTTGGCTGTACTTAAAAAAATAATTACACAGTACAAAAATTGGCCATTGAGCTTTGTTTTATATATATATATATATATATATATATATATATATATATATATATATATATATATATATATATATATATATATATATATATATATATATATATATATATATATATATGTATGTATGTATGTATGTATGTATGTATGTATGTATATATATATGTGTGTGTGTGCGTTGATACGTTATTTATATTAATATGAGAAATGTTTTCCATTATCTATTGCTTTTCTGCTGATTGTGTGTTAACTTCTTAAGGGAGATATTTTTTATGCATCTTGATAAAGATTGCATGGACTAATGTAACCCTTCATTTTCCCCATCAGAAGGTTAGGCAATTCAAAAAGTCTAAAATCGCATTCTCTGATACTGATGGTGCTTTAACATGAAAACGTCTAAAATCCATATGCACCACAGTTTCCAGGCTGAATTTGATTTGATAGCATGACTCGGTTTGAAAGAAACAATCCATATGGCCTCAAAAATCTTTCATGCACGTCTAGACGTCCCTCTTTTCACAAAGTCTCTAATGTCTCGGGCCTGTCATCCTCACTCTCCCCAGAAGGCTAAATGATATTACGTTCCTTTTTTTCTTTTTATTATCCATCCTTGACACATACCGTCAGTCACCACCTACTTCCCAGGATGCTCACAGAGGATGTTACTCAGTGCCATCAGGGATCCCCAAAACTCTGTATCAGACAGAGCTGGGGGTGCATGGGTATGGCAATTAGCATGAGAAAGCCACCCATCTTAGTGTGCTTGTTTGACCTTTCACCCCTACTCTTTGTGCTTTTCAGACAGAAAACTGGTGTTTATGCACAGTGCCCTACATCCTCATGTAGTATGGGTGACAGGTTTGTCTGAAACATCTACGGTATTGGACATTTAGTATGAACCTTTGAGTTTAAAGTAAAATATTTATGTGTGCCTCACACAGTTTGATATGATATGTCCACCCCACCCCCCCCAACGCTCCATAAACACGTGCACACATGCACAAGGGGCAACACGCCCCACACTCTTTCCCAGACAGTCTGGAGGACTCCATCTCATTTGCTTTTCTTCTGCTCTCCTCTCTGTCTGCGGCCCCTTTTCACGTCTGTGCTTTAATTAAGGGTTCCAGCCCCCTAAAAGTGTCATTGTGGAGTGCAGCCAGTGTTCAGGCCCTCCGTTTTATGTGTGTTCCTGTCTGTCTTTCGCTTAATCCCAAGACCATATGTGATATATTAGAGACAGCATTAAAGAGCACTCTCAGTCTGCTTCAGAGGACCACGGTGGCATCCTGTGTCTACAGCATCACGCCACAGAGAAAACCTTTCCCATCAAATGTCATGTCACTCCATGCTAATGAATGGACTCATATCTGTCTGAATTGTGGATGGAATTTTGTGGGAACCTCTGAAAAAAAAAAAAAATCACCACTAACTTTTGAATGGTGCCTCACAGTACATTACTTAAAGGGATAGATAAAAAAATAAAAATAAAAAAAAAGATTAAATTATTTAGTCAACCCTCATGTCAACAACTTTCTTCTGTGAAACATAAAAGATTTTTAGATATTTTTTTTTTGTCTATACAATAGAAATCAGTGGTAACCAAAAATATTTGGTTTGGTATACAGATTTGGAATGACATGATGGCAGAATTTTTGGATGAACCATTCCTTTAAATTCTTTCATTAATATGAGCATTTATTGGCAAATCTTAAGTGTCACTTAAGACCATGATTTATTCTATTATCTCCTATTATGATTTTTGATTCCTTCTCAAACATCTGAAATTAAAGGCCATTTTATCTTGGTATTAGAAGTGCTGTGCTGAACTTAAAAATTAATTTGCAAATTTTTCCCTGTTTTATTAATCCTGGTTGAGTTTGATCACTGTTTAAACAGCAGATTTAGGTTTAATTCAGATTCCTAAGGATTATGGTTGTAGCTTCTCTTAGTGGTTGCAGTGAATTGCCTGTGTACATTTGATGGAGAGGAGACAGTCCTGTTGAGGAAATGACCATGACAGAGTCTCAATAGATGCTGTCGAGTCCTCAAATATTGCAGGAGGCTAATGAATGTTTTTTTTTAAATAGGCTATAATTTTAAAAATCTAAATTTTATTTTATTATTTGAATGGACATTAACAACTGTGGGATCTTTAAATTGGAAAAAGGTTATTGAGATTATTATTATTATTATTATTATTATTTTAAGAACTGTTTTTTTTTTAAGAACATTTTGGGGAACCTCTATTTTTAAACTCCTTTTGGAACCTCTATTTTTAAGAGTGTAGGGTGTTCCTGGGCCTGTCACGGTTGCAAACCATTGCTTTTGCTTCAAATGCAGGATTTGCATGACTTTGGTATTTTGTTCTAAACCAAGTGACCAGTGCCTAAAAAGTAATTTATAACATTTAATTTAAATCGTTTTAGTCATGTAAAATGTATTCACTCCACCTAAAAAGTCTCAGTGAAGACAATGTTAAATGTTTTTTTTATTTTTATATTCCATACTTTTTAAAGAATCCTGGAGATACTTCTTTCGAAAACATTCAAAGACGGTAGCATACATTAGATTAAAACTGGAGCCTCAATCCCCTTGCATTGGTGGTCCTGTCAATCAGCACACTACTGGCACATTTACCTGCGTTCTGCTTCTGAAACACGGTTTTCATTTTAGGTTTGCGGAATGAAATGTTAACATCTGGATTCATTGTTTGAATGAAATTGCTAGTCTAGAATCATCTATAGTCTATACAGATTATGGCTCTTCATATATAATCATATATGGCTCTGCATTAGTCAGTTAGAGATTGATCTTCACAATGTACATTTCTGAACATATGAATGTAGTCAAGCAGTGTTTTGTTGTTGGTGTGTGTGAGCGGTGCATGACACAAGTGTGTTCCCATCGCTGCGTGTGTTTGTTTGTTTGTGCGTTGGCATATATTTGTGTTCTGTGCATGTGTGTGTGTGCTCGCAAGTGTTGTTCTCTGCTGCAGACCTCTTTCCTCTCTGAGTCAGTGCCATCAGTTGCTACGGCAACCATGAGGCAGCATGAAAGCTAGCAAGAGAAGACAGAGGGAGAGAGAGAGGTGGAGCATGGCACAAAGCCGACTCGCAGCAGCTGTGGAACAGCACTGGGACGCTGGGCACGTTCTCTGGGTGTGGGTGAGAGACTGTACGAGTGTGTGTGTGTGTGTGTGGTCCTGTCCATCAGCACATAATAATACACCAAATCATATACTGTAGGGAACAATTTTTTTTTTTTTTAAATCCTTCATCTGTTGCAAGATTCACTGTCATATCTGTAAATAAATTCAATATTTATCAGTGAATCTGTGCAGCTATATGCTCTATTGTTTCAACAAATTAATAGGCATCCTTCTGACAGTCTATCAGCAAGTGACAGCCGTTTTGACTCATTAATGTAGGATGTGGTTTGTCTTTGTATATTGTGCATGTGCAAAAGATGATGGAAATTCACCATCAGCACAGTTTCTCTGAGATTATTACTAGCCGATTCACAAACTACGCAAATCAGATAAATTAAGACATGTTTTTCCCTAACAGAGCAAAAACCTGATCTTATGGAATATTTAGGTCAACATTTCTAGATGCTGAAGTCTAGGTCCCTGTCATTATTGAATAACGTGAGATCTAGAATTTAAAAGAATCTAAATTAAAAAAGGTGCCATGAAAACCCTTGTTGCTTGCTAAAACTCTGTTTCCACCTCAGAGTAAAAGATTAAAGAGATAATTGTGAAAAAGGCATTTTGGGAGATATAAATTCATATTTGGGAGATAGTCACAGTTTATGTTTGTTTTTCATATTTTTTTTATTTTTACTCTGAGGCAGAAATAGGCTCTAATGTAAACAACCTATTACATCTACAAAATAAGTTAAGCATAAACATTAGCTCATCATTGCAGAGACCGTATTGAGGAAATGCTGTGTGGGCTGGGAAAAGTGTGAATTTGTTTATGTGAATGTGTTTGTGTGTGTGCGTGTTCAACCTCATTTACATCGCCAGACAGTGAGAATGGCCTTGAACTTGACCTCAGGTCTATTCTCTTGTTCCTCTCCTCCTTCTCACCCTTAAACTCTCATTGTTGGGTTGTCTGCATTGACTCCTCTCTCCAGTCCCTCGTCATTCACACCATCACGGCGGGCTAGGGTGACCTCGTCCCTGCCGCACACGCCCATTGGGGCTGTTCGCTTTCCCATGAGGCAAATCTAGGGTTCGAATTCCTTTCCCACATCCTCCATCTTGTATTTACTTGCTTTTTTTTGTTTTAGCCGAGTGACTTGAGCAGCTTGAACAGGATTTGCAAACCAGGCAGACATCGAGTCAGACGCTGCTCAGGACTGGAGTGGAGCTGTCGAAGACACAATGAAATGGTGATTCATGAGGATATAAGTGCTGTTTGATAAATTATATCATAGTAATCATGAACTCTGCTTTCCCAGATTTCATTACAATGACCAAACTGTTTAACAACCACTTCATTGTATCTAATATTGGGTTTGTGTGCACATTTGTAGTCTCAAAGCTTTATATGACAACATAACTTTATTAAAAACTTAACTTGATTATAATTTTTTAAAGAGGCATTTAAATGTTAGATTGTGAATAATAAATCATTAATGCAATATCCTATTTTTTTCTTTCAGGATTTACCATCTTTTTATATATACAATCAGTATTTGGAATATTTAGACATTTTCATATAATATTTTCTTTTGCCATCAACATATAACTTTTGTACTAGAGCCTCACAATTATACCATTTTTCATCAACAGCGTTATATTTTTTATATATAATTTTACTCAAAAAATAATTTAAAATAGTTTAAATCAGATTTAATGATTAATGCAATATTTTTGTTTGGCCCCTTTATCATTGACCCCAGCAAATCAAAGAGCAAGATTTTCCTTAACTTGACAAAGTAATGTCAGTGTTGATTTACTCAGCATTTGGCAGATAGTGATGACAGGAATTGTTCAACATTTGATTACTAAGGTAGAGATTTAAAGACTGGGAGCTGGGAATCAACATACAAGGCTGCATCCGAAAGCTAAAAATGCTGTCTTTACAAACAGCATATGGAGGAAGACAACAAGCCTAATAACATGCCTTCATCTGTTTGGTTTTGAAGGCTGCAGACACCTTCTTGACAGTGATGTCCCACAATCCTCTGCATATGGTTTGGCAGTTGGTGTAAAAATGGTGTCAGTTGAAAGAGGTAAATAATTCATCCATTACCTTCATATTTAAAAAAATATATATATATATACACAGTGGGTATGGAAAGTATTCAGAACCCCTTAAATGTTTCACTCTTTGTTATATTGCAGCCATTTGCTTAAATAATTTAATTTCATTTTTTTCTCATTAATGTACACACAGCACCCCATATTGACAGAAAAACACAGAATTGTTGACATTTTTGCAGATTTATTAAAAAAGAAAAACTGAAATATCACATGGCCCTAAGTATTCAGACCCTTTGCTCAGTATTTAGTAGAATCACCCTTTTTATCTAATACAGCCATGAGTCTTTTTGGGAAAGATGCAACAAGTTTTTCACACCTGGGGATCCTCTGCCATTCCTCCTTGCAGATCCTCTCCAGTTCTGTCAGGTTGGGTGGTAAGCGTTGGTGGACAGCCATTTTCAGGTCTCTCCAGAGATGCTCAATTGGGTTTAAGTCAGTGTTCTGGATGGGCCATTCAAGAACAGTCACAGAGTTGTTGTGAAGCCACTCCTTCGTTTTATCTGTGTGCTTAGGTTCATTGTCTTGTTGGAAGGTGAACCTTCGGCCCAGTCTGAGGTCTTGAGCACTCTGGAGAAGGTTTTCGTCTAGGATATCCCTGTACTTGGCCGCATTCATCTTTCTCTCGATTGCAACCAGTCGTCCTGTCCCTTCAGCTGAAAAACACCCCCACAGCATGATGCTGCCACCACCACGCTTCACTGTTGGGACTGTATTGGACAGGTGATGAGCAGTGCCTGGTTTTCTCCAAACATACCGCTAAGAATCATCAGACCAGATAATCTTATTTCTCACCATCTTGGAGTCCTTCAGGTGTTTTTTTAGCAAACTCCATGCAAGCTTTCATGGATCTTGCACTGAGGAGAGGCTTACGTTGGGCCACTCTGCCATAAAGCTCTGAATGGTGGAGGGCTGCAATGATGGTTGACTTTCTACAACTTTCTCCCATCTCCCGACTGCATCTCTGGAGATCAGCCACAGTGATCTTTGGGTTCTTCTTTACCTCTCTCACCAAGGCTCTTCTCCCCAGATAGCTCAATTTGGCCGGACTGCCAGCTCTAGGAAGGGTTCTGGTCGTCCCAAACGTCTTTCATTTAAGGATTATGGAGGCCACTGTGCTCTTAGGAACCTTTTTTTTTATAACCTTGGCCAGATCTGTGCCGTGCCACAATTCTGTCTCTGAGCTCTTCAGGCAGTTCCTTTGACCTCATGATTCTTATTTGCTCTGACATGCACTGTGAGCTGTACGGTCTTATAAAGACAGGTTTGTGGCTTTCCTAATCAAGTCCAATCAGTATAATCAAACACAGCTGGACTCAAATGAAGGTGTAGAACCATCTCAAGGATGATCAGAAGAAATGGACAGCACCTGAGTTAAACATATGAGTGTAACAGCAAAGGGTCTGACTCTGAATACTTAGGACCATGTGATATTTCAGTTTTTCTTTTTTAATAAATCTGCAAAAATACCAACAATTCTGTATTTTTCTGTCAATATGGGGTGCTTTGTGTACATTAATGAGAAAAAAATGAACTTAAATGATTTTAGCAAATGGCTGCAATATAACAGAGTGAAGAATTTAAGGGGGTCTGAATACTTTCTGTATATAATAGTGTGTGTGTGTGCAATATCTGGTTTGGTGCCTTTCAGATATGTATCAGATTTGTTTCCTTAGAAGTCCCAAAATATTTCTGATAATAGCATGTTTCTTTTCAAAGTAAACTTTTATTAACATCCATAACATGGCACATTTAAAAGGCAGATGTGGAACTACAGAATTATTATATATAAACGTGATATTGTAAAAATACAATATTAATAATTTAAATGAAATATTAATAGAAAATATATATTCTGTAACTTTTTCCCTCTAGCAGTTAAAAAACAAAACTGCATGCATTTTATGGACGAACATTGTTTTGGTACTGCTGCGATGAATATGACCCTATGAGAATATTTTACAATGAACTTTGTTAGAGAGCTACATATGGCAATTATCCGTTCAATGAAATACCTCACTGTTGAGTTATAAAAACGGCATCTCAACATTTCAAATTCCTCAGTTCTTGCCATCTCCGAAAAGCCAAGCCAATGTTGATTCTTGTTTTATTACAAGCTGTCATGTTCTGTTTTTGCCAGCAGACTCCTGCTTCTTTTTTTTAGCTAGTGATTTCCCAGAGGTTACAGATTTAGTGTGCCTCATGTCAACCTTTCTCGCTCGTTGTGACAGATAAACTATGCCACTCCCACACAATACAAGTGTCAAAGTAGTTGGAACAACTTTTCTCTATTTATGGATATGTTGAGACATGCACAGGCAAGTGACATATACACAATTTTCTGCTAAAGCCATAGTGACAATAACATGTTCTAGAAGAAGGATTGATGATGTATTGACTAATTTTTTACATTTTTTACATTTGATGTTACATAGTCTACCTTTAAAAATGTTTATTAAATATTACGTTATAGTTACTTTTAACCCTTTCTGAAGCCAGTTTCCTTACAAACTGCTGAAAGTTTAGTCATAGACTGACTGGGCAGAATAGAAGCAACCTAACCTTTTCCAAGATCACCAGCAGACTCTGTCTTTCAGATACTGTACTTCCCTGGTTTATATTGAAATGACAGCAGTGTTTTGTAAAATGTTTTGATAAGTGGGTCTGCTTTCTCTTTGCAGCCCAGACGGCACAGTGACCACCATTTGTGGCGCACCATCTCTTTCACTCCTGTAAGTGATGCTATTGAATGTGGTTGTTCCTTTCACTGAAATTATTTTGAAATCTTTAGCATTCTTCTTAACAAAAAATCATTTTTTAAAACTCCAAAAATTATTGCTATGAGGCCACTTCTGTAATATATCAGTCTAGAAACTTGTTGACACAGAAATTGATTAAGCTTAGCTTTTGGTTGTTTAATCGACTGGTTAAAATTCAGGAACTAAAGTGTGTATCAGATCAGCAGAATTACGGCCTACATTAATGCACCTTGTCTCATGGCACTCAGCCACACAGATTGTAAGCTGCTCTGAGCGGCCAAGAAATGTTGTTGGACTGTAATACTGAACACTGGATGCAAGATTGGATCTGGTTCATTGCTAGTTGAATAACAAATCCAAAATCATCAAAAGAAAATTAATTCAGTCTTCTATCTGCGTCCACCATCTTGGGTTCAGTTTCATGCAAAATCTGACATGGTGCCTTCAGTATTCTAGAATTTAATACAATTTAGATTTGTTCTCATATAGCAGTCCCAAAATCTTAGTGACAACAGCACAAGTTTGTTTTCAAAGTAAACTTTTATTAATATCCATAACAGGACATTGTTAAAAGGCACGTGTGGTAATACAGAAAATAAGCAAAATAAACAAAAAATATACAGTAAGTAAAAGAATAAAACTACAGCATTACAAAATTAAAAGATCATTTTAATTGTTATTAACATTACAGGACTATTACTAGCTGTAAATCATAACTCTACAAAATCAGAGAAAAGTATAAAAGATAAATTGCATAGTAAAAGGCCTCATTTCATCAACACATTGTCTTCACAATTACTTGATTTGTCAAATTTTGAAGAAAAAAATTGTTTTACTGAAAAATATCAACATAATTGAAATAAAGAAAAATAATTACAACATAGATTGCACAATTCTCTTCAAATTTTACATAATTCTTAAAACATTTGCATATTCAATACTGAATTTTCTCTTCAGCTATGATTGATTTTAACACAAAATACAGAGAGACATTTAGAGAGTATTTAATACCCCTTAAAATTTTTCTATTTTGAGCGCTGAAAAAAATTCAAACACTAGTTGAAGATGCTTTTAGTGGTCAGTGATTTGTTTAAACCAGTTTTGGTCGGAAGAATGAAATATTCATATATTCAAATATTCCTCTCACATTAACCTGCTGTCATAAATAGCTGCTCTGATCTGCCTTCTCTTCCAGGTGATTGCAAGCCCAACGCAATTGCATAGAAATTAAAGACAACAGCTCTCTGTCCAACAAGTGTGTGACATTCAACACACTGAGCTGTCCAATCAGAGTGCAGTATCGTTCACTGCTGCCGTGAGTCTCACTCATACATGCAGAATCTACAGAGCCTCACACATTATTTCTAATAATTCATGTTAGATTTCAATTAGTAATCAGTTATTTGAGAAATACATTAGGAAAGATACTAATGTCCTTTAATATTGAAAACTATTGAACTAAAAAAAATGTTTGTTTTATAAAGTGCATTATGCTAAAGATTGTACCAAGAGTGTTAAACTGTTAAAATCATGTCTATAAAATCATCATCTATAAGTTAAACCTAATCTTTCACATATTTTTATCTCTTATATTCTTTTATCAAAAAGTACCAAAATGGTTGGCATTTAAAGTTTTCTACAAAATCCTCATTAAATTAGAACTACCCATTTAACACATTTTTTTTTACTAGTTTGTTTGTACGAATACACAATTTGTTAAGTACTTTGACCCATATCCATACAAAATAACACTAAGTTAGTTTCTCACATATTTTTTTACATTTTAACATTTTTTTAACACACACACACACACACACACACACACACATAGACATACTTGGGTTGCAACACATGGCCATTGGAACAGTAGACTGCTTCACAAATGCCAAGTTTGTTGTCCTATAGAACTATTAAAGTGCTGTTTTTATCTGATGTTGGGGCACATGCATAGTAAAGTAACCCGTTTGACTCCATCAGCCGTCGGTATGAACGTTCCTCCATTGAATGGATTTCACTTGACTTGACTTGACTCTGAATTCCTGAAAAGACACAAAAGAAACAAGAAATGTGTTGAGTGAAATAATATTTTTGATAGTTAAACCATTTCAATTCAAATCATTTGATAACTGAAAACTGTCGGTTTATCTCTTCAGGACTGTCTTTTGTACTTTAAGATGTTATTCTGTTATTTGATTTGAATGGGTTTTCTGATTTGTAGGTTTCATTTAGAAGTTCTCAAACAAACTCCTCAGGCGGCTATGACTCGTGCAGGCTGCAGTGAGTTCCAGGTTGAGAGATTGAGGCCGAAGTTGACAGTGTCTCTGCGCTTGGTACGACGTGGAACTGAAGCAAAGAGGAGGCATGTGACACAACCTAAGCCCGGAGAACTCCAGAGTTTAGTCGCTCCACGCGGCTCAGACAAGCAACTCGAGGTGTGCAGGTGATTAAGAATGCAAGGAGGCAAGAGCTGATCAAACACCCACATTTGTCTGTATTTATGGGGTGGCAATGACTCAATCTTTGTTTGGTTGTCGGAAAATTGGATAAGTGTGAGTGGAAGTTTGGGCATGATGGTCAGGCTGGTATCTCTAAGCCAAATGTGTTGTAAAAAAAGCTCATTGGCTTTCATTCTTTCTTTCATGATTTCCCTCTCTCCCTCCGGTTGTCTTTCCTAAATGAATGCTCATTGGAGTGTTACTGTGTCTCTGTCTCCCTCCTCCTGTCCTGGCTGAATAGAAAAGTGAATTGAGCAAACAGTCAGTCTGTCAGCTCAATAGGCAGTCTGACCATGAACTCTGAGTCCTTCCCAGGCACCCAGCATCATCGTCAGGAGGGGGAGGGAGAGACAGAGAGGGGGGAGGCAGACAGACTCAGACTTTGGGGGGCCCCGGTGCCCATTTTTTGGGGGAGCCTCATCGTGGTGGTTCCCAAGGCTGGTGCCTGCGTGAAGAGGCGAGAGCAGCTGCTCCGAAAAGGGGAGCCTTGTGTGTATGTGTGTGTGCAGACGGGAGTGTCTGCCCCTTTGCCCAAGCCCCAGCCATCTCGCACGCTCCCAGACGCAAGCTGCCGCAGATTCTTCGGTCCTTTTTTTTATCTGATGTGCTTTGGCTTTGTTTTTACTGTGCATAATTTACTGTGCCGTCCCTCTCAGCCGCTCTTCCCAGTTTGCCACCTGTTTACGACGGTGCACTTTTACTGAAAACAATGACATGATTGTAGACCCAGTGTGACTGCAATCTTGTAATTCTCTGCTACCTGCATAAAGAGTTTTATCACTTGTGAACAATTAAATCGTTGTTTTGGAATTATCAAAATGTACATTACATTTTTAATGTGATACAAGTGGAAAAGAAGACATTAATGTTTCATTGCTGCTGTGATTTTGCTAGATGATCGTTTTTGGATGGTTACATTTTGTAGTTTGTCGTGGGAAAACGCTTTGTGTAGCTGTTCTGCAAGTTTGATTTGGTCACATTAACATCCATTTCTAGTGGTTGCACTAGATATACACTACTGTTACAAAGTTTAGGTTCAGAAAAAGAAATTAGGACTTTCATTCCATAAGAATGCTTTAAAATAATGATATTTATAATGTTACAAAATGCTGTTTTAATCTGATATAATAAGAAATGTTTCTTGAGCAGCAAATCAGCATATTAGAATGATTTCTGAAGGCTGGAGTGATGATACTGTGCCATCACAGGAATAAATGACATTTTACAATGTATTCAAATAGCAAAAAATAAATCGCAATTTTTTTTATTCAATTGTAAAAATATTTCACAATATTGTTGTTTTCACTGTATTTTTAATCAAATAAATGCAGCCTTTGGTGAGACACTTCTTTCAAAAAAATAAAAATCTTTCCGCCCCCAAATTTTGAACAGTAGCTTATATTTGGCAATAAAAGTTTCGGATGGAGACTTAAAAAGAGACTTGGTACCATGGAATACCATCACAGACTCATGGTACCGTGGCAGCACAGTACTTTTTTGTAAGTGTATACAGCTAGCATACACCTTCTCCTCTTAAACCGAGAGACTGAGCTCTGAACATCGTTATTAACACGCTAGTCCTCCACTGTATCTCCTGGATCTGGCTATTGTCTGGACTTTCAGTGATGGGACCGAACAAAGGCGTCCCTCTGAGAGAATGAAGGACAATGGTCTGTATTGTTTACTTAGCTACCTCACTTAATCAGGCACAGCCAGCTCTAATTGGTGTTTTGGTTAAGCGGTTTTTAAACTTATAGCTTCCTGGCCTTAATAACAGTGTGCCACAGCAAGCTCGCCAAAGAGAACAATGCTGGACTTGTCTGGCCCGCGACTTTTAGAAACCAAGATGTACAAAAGAGAGCCCGTCCTTATTGAGACCTCTCTATCACGCTTCCTCCTGCTACTACTCCGACTTTGCTCTCTCTTAGCGTGTTTTTGCTATCTTTAAATAAATACTGAATAATCGAAGATGTTAGCTTATAGTTTCTATAGTTATGTAAGACTAAAAACACGATCAATTTTGCTCATTCAAGCTCCTCTCTCATGGGAAAGCTAATATCATGACAACTATGGCTGAAAGCTGGAGAGAAGGCTTGCTGTTCTTCTCAATTATGGCAGCACGCCATCTCCATGGCTGGCATGGTACGGCCACGGGCAGCAGAATCCCCAATGGCGATCTATTCAACGTTGATGCCCGCAGATGCAGCTCTGCTTCAGCCTTTGTGCCGGGGAATGATTTAATGCAAACGACTACAAAACATCTCCCCACCCCCTTTCAGCGCCTATCACAACCAGGACGTGTGATATTCACAATTAACAAACACATCTGCTGTAATGAACAGTGCCTTCGAGCAGGGGGAGAGAGCAGGGACAGCGTGTGCAAAATAGAAGAGGAGAGAGATAGAGGAGGGTGTGAGGACACAGGAGAGTGATGGTGGGTCATACCTGCTTATTTTCCACTTCCATTTAATGCCCGCATGCTCTAAGATGGTGGCTTTGTGCAAACTGCATCTCGTGACAGGAGGAAGGGGGCAGGCGAGCAGCGGAGGGGAGGGGAGCAGCAACACCAGCAGGACGACAGCCACACAGCCAACCTGCCCGCTTCTTCACTCTTTCCTTTCCTGGCATCAAGGATGGTTGGTCTGTACGAGAATGAAAATGGAAAGATGAAGGGAGAAAGGCATAAATGCACCAGCATGTGAGAGCATAAGCACGATCGGGCATGCGCGCGCACACCCACACCTTTTCATGTCTGTTCTCATGGTAAAGTCTGCCTTGAGCATGCAAATGACTTTCATTATGCAAATGCATGCAAATCAGATCCAACCATCTGAGAATCAAGGCTGGGAAAAAATCTACACAGAGATATTGAATGAAAGAGACAGAGAGTGAAGGATAAATCCTTTGGGTGGCAGGAGGCGGCTAACAGAACTAAACGCAGTGTGGAGGAACAAGGGTGTCCCAGAGAGCACAGAAATAGCCGTTTAAGATTGTAACACACTCTTTCTTCGTGGTGATTTAGTGTGCGCACAAAACACAAATCTTATTTGAGTATTAAAATGCAGTCCTTACAATATCTATAGCTACTGCTCCATGTCATATCGCTAAATTAAACGTTAAAAGTTGCTCTATAAGTATGCTTTACCAGTATGTTTACCAAATGCTGTAAGAGCTCTGAAAGTATAATGGAGAATGTAATGGAAGTCATATACACCACAGGGAATGTTCTAGACAACAGTGAAACACTCATTGGGCTGGAGGATCACACACACACACACACACTCACACACACACATATATATATAAATATATAATTTCTTGCCCACCAGACAAAGCCACTATAAAAGGCACTATAAATATATACTATATATAATGTTTTATCTGTAAGTGTGAACATTTTATATTGAATTTTATACATTTGAATAAAAAAAAATGCTATTATATATTATTGCATTATATACAATTGTACACACTATTGTATTATTGTGTATATATATTATTAATTTTTTTTGTTGATTTTTAATAATCAAATACTGTATATATTTAAATTATTTATATGCAATTTTATTAACAGTCACTTTATATATTAGTGTCAAAGTTTGACAGCACTAATATATATGTATTTTTTTTTTCTTCTTCTTACAGGTCACCTGCCACAGTGGCTGCCAGATAAGGCAAAATTACCGGCCACTGACCAGAAAGAACCAGCATTATTACAAGTACCATTTCAAAATAAAACCCAATCTGATGGACTATGAATCCCTGTTAAACATCTCAGAAGCTCCGGGAGTCTTTATTATCTGATGGATGGTCCCACATGGGGAAACAACACAGCATGGCGGGCTAGTCTTTTCTTAGGTAGTTTCTTTCATTGCTCTGAGTTAGAGGTGGTCTTTGTTTTAAGGTGCCGTTAGCCTGGCCGGAGTGTGAGAGAGTTGGTTGAGGGATAGATAAAGAGTGAGATTGGAGGGGTGGGGTTCTGCTGAAAGGCAGCAAACCTTCCCTAATTGGCACTTGACATTTTTTTACTGTGGCTGGATAAAGTGGACCCTCTTTCAAGACCACTCCAAACGCTTGCTGGAAAAGTGCCTTATGCAAATACTGCAAATAGGAACCATTGTCAGGCCTCTGACATTAACAGCTGAGGTAACAATAGGACTGTGTGCTTTCAGTGGACATGTAGGTGTGTTGAAGAGAGCACAGGACAATGTGGCAGAGAGTGGACAGCATGTGAATAGCCATCCAAATGATGCTTCAATGGGGGAAAAAGTCATTTCACCAGAGCGAGTACTAGTTCGTCATGCCAAGCTTTTAACAGAATGGCCAATTAAACTTGGACAATCAAGCAGATGTCTGATTTTACAACATCTACATATTTGTTTGTTTTAACTGCTCCACCAATAACATTTCTTAAATCTTTGAGTGTAAATAAAGCACAGTGTAAATAATTCATATAGCAGCATTCAATATTGTTGCCATGTTCACATTCAGCTATTTTGAGACACAGTCTAAACACAAACCCATTGTGCAATTACCCATTCATTCCTTTAGACTAAATTTAAATGGCTAAACGAGAATGGTGTGGTCTTCTTGTCGCGTACAGCGTGTGTGATGAATCAGCCTTTCATGTAGTCAGGACAGCGTTTGGCTACACCTGTTACTGCTGAGTGTTTAATCCCCTTAGTGTGTGTGGGCCCATTGACTTCTCTAACAGCCTAAAGGGAATTCATAGTACTTTGGGGCGACGTCAGGGCGGGAGGGGGGTCATAGAAAACGGTGTCTATTCCTCAGTTTCCTCTCCAACAGTGCAGCCATTTTGGGGCTCGGTTGGTGAGTTCCGTCCAAAGAAAGAGAAGCATTGCCGGGGGCAGGAATCAGAGCGGCGCTCACCAAAAGCGGCCTGGCTGATGTGACTGGGACGCTGTCAAAAGGTTGGTAAAGGAATCCATTGTCTCTGTGACAAGTGGCCTAGCTCTATTGACCGTACAGTTGATGGGAGAGGGGAGGAGGGTGGTAGTAATAAGGGCACAATGCCTGTTTTTCTAGTTGACACTTGAAGTACGAAATGCTAAGTGCAAGAAAACTGCCATTCACACTTTTCCTTCCTGTTCTTCTGTTCCCTGCTCTCCAGACAGTTTGATTAGGCTGCCAATCATTATTCCTCACAAGCCATGATGTATCCAACCTCCTGTAAATGCTACCTTCTACCTTTATGCTAAATAGTCAAGGTATGCTAACCATTCAAGTAAGTTACCAAGAATCACATCAATATTAACATACACCTGAAGGACGTACTTGCAGATCTTTTTTATAACACTTTTAAGGACATTTTGTAATTGAACGTAATTTATAGTGTACTGTAACTAGACCAAGATGGACAGTTCACTGCTAAATTGGTGTAAAGGTTGCGACCAGAGAAATGGATAATGATGGAGTGATGCAAATCAAGCCAAATCAAGAGGGCAATTGATAAGATTTGATGCATACAAGTAAGTGCAATATATAAATTGCTGTTTAGGTATTTTTGATAATAAAGATATTAATACTGTGAAAGCAGGCCAAATCAGGACAAAACAAATTGAGTGTTTGTTAGGTTGAACATGGTTTTGGAAACTTTCAAGCCACCTTTTAACTATTTTCACTATCTCCAACAAATGACAGACCGGAAGTCATACATTTCTAATTAAGTGTAGTATAGGAGCATATACGTATGTGAAATTTTTCGATCCAATTTGATCTTCGATTGTGTTGAGATATTTAAACATTTGCAGTTAGACCGTTTGTGACCCCTAGACCGGATGTAACTATGAGCATGAGCAATATTTTTGCACTAACTTTTTTTAAACATCTTATCTAAAATGGGTGGTTATGATAAAATATATCCAAGTTAATTATTATTTGATAGTTGATTAGCCCTAGAAAACGTATAGTTTTCTTTTAAACGTACTGATCTACTCAATACTAATGTAACCGCATGTAGTACACGCTTGATCAATTTGGCCGAACTCATTTATCCATTCTCAGTAGTAATGTGTGGACTCTATTTGTCTTTTGCACTCAAATATGAAGAGTTTAATCCCTGCACCTGCAATGCAGCAGCACTGTCTGTGGTTACAGTAGTGACATACAGAATGACAGGACCTCATCATATTTATTCCCTGCCTTTTACAACATCTAAAATTTACCTATTACTAAATAGCATTGCTAAATCAGACTTATGAAGCCTCTGTGATCTATTAATTCCAAATGAGAAATTAAATTACTCTAACACCCAAAGGTGCGATGATCTGGTGGCTGATGTCTATCTAATGATCACAAGCCTAATAGTAATGGGGAATTGTGGTATTGGCCTCCTAATGGTTTTTGCCAACAAAAACTGTTGAGGTTCAGCTGCCGAACCCACAGACCTCTATTCAGGACCATCCCAACAAGCTTTGCTACTTAGAAAACGTCCATGCCGGTGCTGGCTCCATCCCAGCCCCATTTATAACACAGCCAACTGTCACATCAAATCAAGAACCTCTCAGCACAAAATTCAAGTTAGACAATCAACGTTTGTTTCTCAGCGCTGGCTCAAGGTCCGAATGCATCCAAAGCTTAGAATAGTAGCCAGATTTGCGTGGGAACGATTTAGCCCGTTAATTATTCAAATGCATGAGTTGAATTGAGTGAGTTGAAAAATGACAATGGGGTCTCACCAACTCACCAACCTTATTAAACAAAGGTAACAAGTGAATGAGCTTTGTGCGTTCGCTACAGATTAATACTTCAGAAAGCACCCGGACTGGGTGTTAGTACAGGCACCCGTGGGTGATCATCATGTGGCCTTGTGTAAGCCTCGGCCTGCTGCTCTGTGCTCTGAGACTAGCAGCTTACAGATTAAACGTGATCATGTTTGACCAACATACCCCTGCACCGCATGTTCGCATAAACCATGTTTTATCCATACAAATCCATAGATTTTGTTTATTGGTAAACGTCCTGTTTCACATTATCATTCTACAAAATAACCTAAGTCAGTGGAATCCTGCTATTTGTAGCACTAGATTCATTCTGTGCATAATTTGTAATGAAAGTTGTTGCCTAATGGCGGGAATGTATTTTTTCCTGTTCTTCTAAATTTTGTGTAGCTATGAATCAAACATCACATTTATTTGTCTAATGCAAGTCCATGAGTAATGCATTTTACATCAAAAGCATTGCAGTTGCAGACATACCAAACAAACTCCATAAGAGGCTTCTTAAAAAAATGGATACCTGTTTTGTACTTGCATCTTTTACAATTGTATGAGCACCTATCCTAGAGTGGAAAACTAGTTTTACATCCATTATAAGGAGGTTGTGACCATTATGAGAGAGGTTGAGCATTACGAGGAAAGATGACGCTGCATAATACTTTATAGGGTACAATCACTGCTTGTTTTTTTAACAAAAAAAGAACTAACAAAAAATGCTGCTTACCTTTTCTATCAGCAGTGATGGAGGCCATTTTGTGGCTTGTTCTTGCAGTAAGATGCAGAGATTGAGGAGGAGAGAGGGAGACTTAGGAAGGAAAAGAGGAGAGGGACAAGTACAGATCTCAAGGTGGGGTGATGCCTTTCAGGTGTGTAATGGGATTCTTGTTACTTTCGGTTATCTAGCTTTATGAAGAATGTATAACACTCATACAGCTAGATAACCAAAGATAACAGCCAACCCCTCCGGCCACCCGTCCTCTTCCTCCATATGAAAACTCAAACGGGGTTGAACTGGGACCTGAAAAGAGAAGATTTTTTTTATTAACTTTTTAATTAGGACGAGATTGAAGTCAACTGTATTTAGTGAAACATTAGCGTTAATTAAACCTGATGTGTTTAACGCAATTCATTCGTTACTGATTATCATTGTGCCATAGGATGACTTGTTGCTTTTAGAACTACTAGTTGTTTGTCAAGGATCTCCTTTTAAAACTGACTGGTTAAAACTTGGCTATGATTTCACTAGTCTGTTGAACCAGACTGATCTGGTTTTTAGAGATGCAAGGGGTTCATTTACTGCTTGTTGTCTCTGTCTTACATTGCAGGTTGATCATTCTCCCTGGGTGAGAGATGGCTTCAAACGCATCCCGCAAAGGCTGGGATTTATTTTTAAATGGGAAAAAAGACCCTGACTGTGCAGACCGAAAAAAAAGAAAGGGAAAAAAAAAGAATAGTAACATTGGTTGTTTTAGTTTGGTCTGTCTTCCAGTGCTAAGTGGCAGAATCATGAGGTCTCTCTCTCTCAGCCTCTTTTTCTCAGGACTCTCAGTCAATCTGATTTTATGCAAATAAAAGAGGAGCTGGTCCAATTAAAAGCCTTTGTGTGAGAGAGCCCCTCCCCATACACTCTCAGAGGTGTTGCAATCAAAGAGGGGAGAGAGGGAGAGAGAGAGTGTCATCACTTATTACAGCCTTTCAAGCCTAGTGAAAATGGCGACACAGGGGCGAGTTCAAACACTTTTATTTACTCTACACACAGCTCATCATCTAATTATTTTACTAACAGCACCAGCACATTGTTAACAGGACAGAGTGTTCTCAGCCAGCTAGCCTTTTGACTGTAAATTAGAATGCTAGAAGCTTCCCTGTAAATGAACCGTTAGCACACACAAACATGCTTATGATACACAGGTTGACAGATACATGCATGTTCAGAGCCAAAGGAAAGTGCTTTACAATTAAATATAATAATAGGCTAATAATAATAATTTATTATCTCACCACCAGCATCCCAACAACAAAAATTAAAGACAATAATATTAATAAAAGTTTATTATTATTTTTATTTTTTTATTGTTAATGTGATTAGTGGTGGTGAGATAATCACAATGCTTGTATTCACATCCCATTTCTCGTCATGTCTCAGGTTTCCTGTTTCTTGTGCTGCAAAAATATTAATTGATGTCAAGATTTAACTAAAAGGTATACTAATTAACTATACTTGACTGATTAGTAACTATCTTCATAAAGTGATATTTAAATGAATCTAGTCACCAACACCGCAGAGATACAGTCGTGATTAGCTGCATTTGTGTGACTCAGTGAAGCGATTATAGGCTATAAAAATGATTTATTGGGGGCTCTGTTTAATCTTGATCATTCGAATAAAACTATTACTAATAATTCCCAATATTAGTATATAGATAGGCTAATATTAGACCTATAATTCCCTATTCCCAAAGTTTTTCGTTAAAAATAACACTAGCTGGTTCACAGTATTAATGACTTGTATGCTGTCTTGCATTAAATTGATGATAACGAGAGTAATTATATAATGTAATACAACTCCAGAGGTGAAAACATTCGTTTTTACTCTTAATTGCGTGCTTGTTTCTCTGTCCATTTGCGTCTTTACATAGTTTAATTTATTGTAAGGATTGTCCTGTTGTAAAAGGCGTGCAAAGGCAACATGGGGAATGCAATCGTTTTTATTAGGCTCCTGTGCATGCTACCAATTATGAAAACTAACGTGAATTTTAAATGGGCTACAAGTAAGAAACGTATTCGTGTTGTGGAAAATAGGCCTACCACTACAGTCCTAGGTTTGTACGTAATAGCCAAAGAGGGGTTTTACTAAACTTATCATTTATAATGTTTGTAGCCTACGTTACACTAAATAGCCTATTCTTGCCATATACATTTATGGGGAAATTGCTTTAAATGAAATGAAATAATAAGCGTCTCGTCAAGTAACCTAAGCTGGTCGTTATTATTTTCGTGTGGCTTTATTTTCCCCTATTCCTATCGACGACGCAGTAGTTTAACTGAGATTAAAATCAAATAAAAATAAAAATTCTGCTGGTAAAAATAAGCATGTAGCCTATAGGCTAATATGGTTTGGGTGTCGTGTTCTTTAAATCGCAATCCAGGGCTCTCTCACACACTATAGCACACCTATATAAATAAATAAATTAATAAATTAGCTAATCTATGACTGTGTGTGTTAGAGAGCCTAGATCATACATAGTAAAAAATAGGCCCATTAAAATTAGAATATTTTAGCTACCTGTGTAACGTGCCCTTCGTGTAAAATCTCAATGGACATCCTATGGGGGGAAAAGAAGCAAAGAGAGAACAGCGTGAGAAAACTTTGCTTTTATAAATGTCTGTTTCCGAGTGCTACAGGCTGTGAACACGACTTTCTCGCGGTGTATAGACTTTTTGGGGTGATATAGCTATAAAACACAATCCAGCAACAGAGATATTCTATGTGAGGTAGACCACACCTTAACGTCCCCAACTGTAATTTTTTAATTTGTTTTATATAGCACATCACACAATTCATAATATCCTCCGCATTAATAGTCTACTTCAGACTTCTGTTATATTACTGCATTAATGAACATAGGCCTTTTAACCAAGAGAAAAAATGAGATTTGTCACACAACGGTCGCATAATCCATAAGGTTTGTGACGTTGATTATCCTTCGGTCAATTGTCACGATCTGATTGTTAAAGAATATTTAGTAATGGGGCTGGGGGCATTTAGGCTATAGCCTACCTACATACATGTATGTAATGTTTTATATTACAAACCTATAAAATAATATTTTTTTTATGAATTATAACGTGCCTTAGTATTCATGGGTGCGATACTCGACAGGGAAACGCGCATGAAAGAGGCACGTGGAGAGCAGATATTGGCCTTGTGATTAATCTGAACGCCGGCCATCAGGATTAAACACGTCATGCGCACAGGCCTCCATTTCATAAACACCAAACAAATTACAATCATTCGGGCCAAGGTTTTAGAAACAATTATTGAGTTATATTTCTATTAATAGGCTACTTGTTCTGTAAATAAAGGTAGCTTTTCACATCATGTGGTTTTAATGGCCCAGAAATATTTCTGTTATTCTCTTTTTATTCTGTGGCTTAAAGATAAAAAAATAAAAATAATAATTCAGTCAAAACTCAAACCACGAGGCTTTTCCGCACTGACTGTTTAGGCTATCAAAAACTGATACATATTCTCATTGAAAGCATTTAATTCAGACGTAAACCACACTGCTGTAACTGTAGATTCTCATTTAAAATTATCCTTTTTTTTAAACAGGTGTATAGCCTAATGCAAACAAATAAAGCCCTATCAAAAATATTGACTTATTAATTACCAATAATTTGTAAATTAGAGTAGGGGTTCCATGTGCATACTTATACGGATTCACTTTCATAAGACTCAACTCATAATTTCTAAAACCATCTATTGGCTTCTTTTTATGGAAAATGCGATGACTATCGATATGATACAACTGACTATTTCACACTAATTGAGTCCAAACAGGATGCACGCGCACTGATCACCTCTAACAGCGGCGTGTCTCGAGTGCCAGTCCCTACAAGGACCGCTACACGCGCAACCTGTTCTGGGACTTATTTCTGTCAATTCTCGCTTCACCTTTAAAAAACACGATTACAGAATTCTTTCTGTGGTTTCATGAATGCAGTCTACAATACAAGCGTAAATATTAGAGTAGCTATACTCACTCCTATCCACGAGCATCGATGGTCTTTAAGACGGATCTCAATGATAAATGTGCGCGTGCGAGCTGCGTGCACTCCAGAATGTTGTCTAGCGCTTCGGTCCTCCGCTTCATGGCTGCGGCTCCGCGTGACGTTGCAGTGGCCCCATCCA
This sequence comes from Gobiocypris rarus, assembly GCA_023029165.1. Lineage (NCBI taxonomy): Eukaryota > Metazoa > Chordata > Actinopteri > Cypriniformes > Gobionidae > Gobiocypris > Gobiocypris rarus. The sequence continues at coordinate 25,583,834 of CM040926.1, read as the reverse complement.
TTCAGCGTCTCCGTATCGGGCTGCACGCAGTCTTTTCACCAATATTTCCCATTGAGATGCTCCTCTCCTCCCCTACGGAGAGTGGAATGAGCTGCTCGTTGTCCCCCCTCTTATCATTCCGCTTATTAAACGCTTGTGGGCCTCAACCTACAAGCCAAAAACATATAGCATATTTTAAGCCCTCCCCTTATGACACGTTGCGGTTAGAATTTGTCCCCACCCTCTTGAATTAGCAATGCAACGCTGCTTCAATGTACGGAGCATTATAATTTGCGCTCTTTTGTTAACAATTACAATAGTAAGTTCTTTAGACCTAGTGTTTGTGTCCTTGAAAATATAGAAGAACCAAATCAGTTCCATATCCAGCTCAATCTATAATATAATTATATACATGCAATAGGCCCAGTTAGGCTAGTTTTTATTTACTCATGTTTCATATCACATACGAATATTTGCTGTGTAGCTAAATGCTACATTCACTATGCATCATATCTGAGTCTCAGAAAGGCCTTGATTTTTTGTGGTGCAGTGATGAAATAAGTGCCTTTTGTAAGAGAATAAGAACACTTTGACTTCGAGACTCCTTTAACTGTAACCCACAGTCTAAATCAAGTGCACTCGCTCCCAGCAACCCTTTGTCTTTGCCTTTTTCTCTGTAAGTGTCTAGGAATGTGACCACTGAATCGACAGGGTGAAACCGTGCAAATCAGCTTTAACCGTCAGGACCGAGAGTAGACCCCCAGACAAGAGGACAGAAAGGGGTCTCGGTCGGTTGATTATCATAAGAATCAGATCGCTGGGGATAAAAATCTCCTTTGAATAAATTACTGGTTCAATAGGAGGCGCGACTGCCAAATAGACAACTCTGTCAGAGGCCGCTGGTCTTGGTTTTTCCATCAGTCGTCTGAGTCCCCTTTTCTAAAAGCTCAGACTTTTAATGCATTCTCTGTCTCAAATTCCATCGATTTCCATTGCTTGTTGTCCTTTCTCCAGATAGCACGGGAAAGCCGCTGTTACCAGGGCGCCGGGGGCATGCAGGCCTCGAACCCTTCGTGAAAGCCAACCCGTCGAGAAGTAATGAGTTAGAGATAATGCGCCAAGGCATCGTGTCCGACAGAGATGCTGAGAGAATCAGACAGACTCAGTGATGGCACGTCCCAGGGTCATTATCAATTATCGACCAACAACATGTTTCTACTAGTCCGTTGCTTAAACACATAGGCATAATCATTTCCTGGGGGATTCTCCAACACATTTTTATCACTATGAGGATCTCTTCAAAATAAATAAACTCTTTGCATTTTAGACCTCAGGCCTTCAGAAAGTGCTGGATGCTAATTGGAGCCACGCACTGTTGAACCTGTAAATTCGAGGACGGAGAGTTCCAAAAGGCTAGATTTTGTGTCTCCTGCCATAGTTCGACCATCATAAACATTTCCATATACAAAACAGTTTTACTATAACGTTTTTGAAATCGAAGTAATAGCGATAGGCGATTATGGGCCAACGTGTGCGTGTGCTTGAGACGCGGCCAGGGCGAAATGACTTGTATGATTTTCATAAACCGCCAGCGTGCGCTACAGAAGTCAGGCTTTTGAGATTTATTCTTAATAAGAACACGTGTTACCAATGAGGCGTTTGACCAACTCAGCACCACGATTTTCGACCACGAAAGTGTGCTAAGGCGATTATGTGCAGTAAAACTCATGACAAGGATTGCATTGCATGGGCTGATCTATTCTGGTCTTTTCACATTTCGCCTCTTACAGTAAAACGTGAGCTCGGGCATCAGGGGAGACGCACCGTATCGCTATCATGACTGTGAATGACTCAGGAAAAATCTGGTGTTTTCTCTTGAAATTGTGTCTATGCATTTGAGCAGACAAAACTGCATGGTGTTTGTGAAACTCGGGTGTGTTTGTTTCAAATTGATTTCAATTTGAGTAAGCCGGCAGAGTAAAGAAGATCATATCATTTTTTAATAAATATTTTAATAGGCTACAACGGTAAAGAAATAAATACACTCACAATACAATAGGCTATCTCACATCTGTAATATCTCAAACCTAATAATTCAATTTTTATCAGGTGTTCAGTCTTTGTTTCCTCAATTATATTCTATTAACTACCCTTCAGTGCATCATATTATTATGCAATCTACTTTGGGTGCTGATTCTTAATATCAGGTGTCAGTTTTTGTCACGTGAATTCAGCGTTATAATTAATTTCAATTCTCAGTTTTGTTGTTTATATGCAAACTATTATTGCATGAGGGTATGGGAGTCTGTGTGTGTGTGTGTGTGTGTGTGTGTGTGAGAGAGAGAGAGAGAGAGAGAGAGAGAGAGAGAGAGAGAGAGAGAGAGAGAGAGAGAGAGAGAGAGAGAGAGAGAGAGAGAGAGAGAGAGACGGGAGGGAATAGCCTGTAATGTAGAAAGACTATGCTACATTCAAAATCAGCCAGTCTGTGAGCTGGTGTATGTGTTTGAATTGGGACGCTGGACGGTTCAGATTCCGATACGTGATTGGCAACTCAAATGTCATCTTTTGTTCCCCTAAATCCAAAATGGATAGCTAACTAGCCTAGTAGTACTATTCCGTAAAACGCACATATCTTCTTTCATTGGTCTGAATGTCCATTTACAATTTTGGAAATGTTTCCGTATACCGGCATATTTTCAATATGTAGGCCTAGCTAGTCTATATAAGCTTTGTTTCTTTAATGGGAAGATGAGCGTCTCAGACATATATCACTGGCCGTTTGTAGCTGTAGCCTTCTTAAACACGAACAAGTTTTACCTCAGGAAACCGCTTTCCTGGTTACTGGAAACCTTAAGAGTTGTTTTCTCAATGACAAATCCCTAAGCCTGGTCTAACTGAAAAACAAAAATGGCGTTCTGACATCTCCCACGCACCGCCTGACAGGGTTTGCAATTAACCCTAATTTGCATATGCAAATGACCTGGAAATTCGTTTTGACTACAAAATGGGGTTGAGTGAAGCAGCATACTCGGAGATAAAATGCTAAACTTTATGCCGTTCATTGTAATCTTTAGGCGTCAAATGATGAGAGATTTCTTTGATGCCTATAATTAACAGAAAGGCAGAGTCCATAATGATATTTCTCTCAGTAGTTTTAGCCTTCTCGTTACCACTCATTAAAGTCATTGTTCTTTGCGCTGGATACACGCTTTATGTCCTCACGACCACATTTCAGTTGTTCTGTCTGTAATAGTTAACTCTTTCTCAACTAGAGGTAAAACCTTATGCTGTAGCCTATGCATTTGCCTACCTCAGACTACTCTTCTGTAAGTGCGAGAATATTATTCAGCACGTACTGTAGCCTATTTGAAACAATGAATGAGCATCTCCCTCATCAGCAGCGATTCGTTGGACAGATGTCGACTAATGCTGAATTAATTGCTTAATTAATGCGTTTGTGATAGTTTAAGTTTTATCTATGCTACTATAGAGACCATTGACATAAATTAACTTTTTTTTGTGGTAGCTTTTCCTTAAAGACTGAGCCAATAAATAACTGGTTAATAAAGTTGTACAAAGATTATGTCTATTTTGTTTAATTATTACTTTTCAGTTTAATATGCTGTTTTTACAAGCTTCATAAGACATTAGTCAGAATTGTATAGGCTACCAAACAGATCATGTATTTACAATTTGATGCAGTGTAGGATATACATTAAATAAATGCACCGTTTGTGTTCTCTTGACGAAATATTAACCTACATAAACAAACCTACGAAACAAACCAACATAAACGCAAACCTGATGCCGTGAAATTATTCCCGTGTTATAATGTGGGAAAGGAGTGTCCCGGTGAAAGAAATTCCAACAGTCTTTGTGACCTCTGCCATATCGAATAAGGTTATGCCATTATGAATCTGACATATTCAAAACGGCAGTTTATACTTTTAAAAATTTCGTTTCTTTAGATTATCAGTTAACGAAATATGTTTTACATGTAACGAAATTGTTAAAGTAAATCTAGATTGGATCATCTGGCCACTGAATCCGTGCCAACTTTTAAAGCTTTTCGTTGGCCTGTGCTAGCCTATGTGGGTGTCATTGTGTGTGTAGCCTATATGTTTTATTGTTTTACCGAGGTTATTATTTCCAAGCAATATAGAGAAAAATAGAGACAAGACTGTGCGATTAAATATCGCTTTCTCTTTAAGTGAATTATTTTGTCATAGCCCTTTTTTTCAACAAGCAACAAATGTTTGCTTTTGCAAAAGTGCTTATTTATTGTATAAAAAAATGAAGCATTATTTCTGTCATAATAATTATTGTGACGTGAATCACCTGTTGTGTAGATCCTCCAGGTTTAACGCAGGATGAACACTAAATACTTAGAGATAGTCTTATCCTTCAATTTTCGTGTCCCATTTATTATAGAGCTATTATATTTACAATCATTTGAGCAATTATCCTCACAGACTTCCAGTCTGACCATTTCTGGCTCTTTTTTTTAATAAAAGGGAAAAGGGGAAATGGAGTTGACTCGGTGAATTGTTTGACTAATCCTTTTCTTTTAAGGGATCAAGGAAAAGACTGAAAGAGGAAAAAGAGATGTCATTCGATGCAGGGGGCAACGGGGCTGGTTGTCTTTCTCATTGAGTAGAACTACAGGCATCTGAAATAGCAGCATGGTTCCCTTGTAGTGCGTAAAATAAGAGTAAGATTGAATCAGGAGGACCTGGGTCAGGCTACAGATTTCCATTCTCTTCACCCGCTTCCATTCCTAATTTGTTTGTTGTGTAGCTTCATTGTCCATCACACCGGTGGCAATTCAGACTGAAATAATCTATAACTGCCTACAATAGAATACAATTAACCTATTCTATTGGAATATTATAAGTCTATAGCCTTGCTCGTGTTTTTGTTTTTTTAATCGCGAGGCGCTGTCCGTGAAATGGTGCTGAAGTCAGCCATAACAAGAAAGTTAGGTTTCATCTAATTCCAAAATGTAATTTTTTTTTGTCAAGCATACTTTAAGGTTTTAGTCAAAAATATGATTTAGTGTAACCGAATGAACTTGAAGTTAGGCTACTCTAATGAAAAACATTTAAAGACTCGGGTATACCTAAAGCTTCTTAATGTAACAGCTGCGCATGTTTAGTTTTACAGTGCACCGATACACATGACGTTTGGGAGATATTCATATCATGTTGAACGTAATTCCAATTACATTCAACTTTGCTCTCGGATTGGTGTGTTATTGTGCATTTGTTCAGTGAGAGGAAACACGTGGTGCACTGTGCGGCCTGACGGTCCACCACGTGAAATATTTTCATCCCGGATTACGGAAGAATTTCTGAATGTAAATAATGTCATCTTGTATGGTCACTGTAAACAAATAGGCTGGGAAAGTCGTGTTAAAACATTAATTTAAGTAATATTTAAGATATGCAATATTTAGTCTACAGGTTATAGCCTATAGGCTACCCTGTGTAGGCTATGTAGCAGGCTTCACAAAAGAGAACAGAATAATAAACCCCTGTCTCCTGTTCTTCCTCCTCATCGTTCCCATCCCCTTATTCCAAAAGCGGATATATCCTGGACAAAGTTGTGTTGCGCAGAATGGCAATTTTTGCACAGGCTTCTTAGATGCGGCAAATCCTCCAGATGAAATCATCTGGAACAAAGTGTAGAGCATTTCCGTAAAGGCTATGCCGCGGTTTAACATCATAAACTGTGTTCTTCACTTTTTTTCTTTCTTTATTGTTGACGCTCTCTACACGATTAAGAGCGTTGCCAGGCATTGCGTGAAACAAATGTAGCATAGGCTACTTGGGTTGCATAACAACTAAAAGGAACTTTATTAAAATATGCCGCATGTTGTTATTGGCCAACGCTGTCTTAAAGCTTTAATTATTTATTTGACAGTACTCAATAAGGCGAAATTTCCATGTTTTCATTAAGTAGCTATTTTAGTATCAAAATGTTGGCGATCAAAACATCCGCGAAAAAAATGTAGCCTTCATTCAGCACTTGTGGCATCAACAGCTCCCGCTGCATTCTGCTTGGACTTGTGTGAAGAAACCTGTTCCATGTGTCTTATGTCATGAATGTATGTGGAAATATGATTTATTTAAATGTAGGCCTATAACGAATAATCTCTTAAGAAGAATTTAAGATAATGGGAGCCAATATAAAGATAACGACAAATTTGAGAAGACGAAATGTTTAATTAGTAGTAATGAATTCTAAAATGAAAAATATTACTGTGGCATATTTAACATGCAAGTATATTATAGGTTGTCTAATTAGTCCAGCTAATGTTTCTGAATAAATCTGAACCAACCCGGAGTTGAATCTGACAAAACGTCATCATTTGTAAAATCTTTAGTGTGTGTTTATTGTAAAAATTGGTTAGTAGCTGTAGAGCTCTAGAACTCCCCATTTAGATAGCTAAGTAAAATTGTGTGTGTGTATGTTTGTGCCTTTTTTCCCGTTTATTAGCCTAAGTCTTTTCCCCTGCTACCATGATAAAATAGCCAATCCTCTGGCTTTAAGTGACAGGTATAAAATGAAGCAACTTTAAATCTAAGTTTTTCATTCATGAAAAATTAATGAACAAAGAAGCTGGAAGGCACAAAGAAATCATTAATTAAAAAACAAAAACCAAAGAACCCACAGGAAACATGCGCGCTGTTTGCGAACCATTTCTAAAATGAAGCTCCTGGTCAATTTTCAAATGAGATGTTAGGAAGGCTTCATGAGAACAGGCCTGGGTGCTGGTTTAAATTTCACCCTCCTGAGGGAGATTGTAGCCTACATAAACATAAACTGCTCATTTGCATGCTCTATCCCACGGTGGAAATTACAATGCAGCATAATTAATATGCGCATAAATTAAGACCGAGAGAGAGTTCTAGATCCCGCGCGCAGGCGGTCCTCTTAAAGAAGAAAGAAGGGACTCTGTTGGCCCAGGAACAAGCTGACTGTTCACACGCTAAATTTCAGTAGGAGGGGGCAACAAACCCGCCTTCCCATGCCGCTCCTGGCCAAGGCCCACACAATAACCGAGCAAGAGAAGCAGAGATTAGTCAAACAGCTTTGAGATGTTTCTTCTTTTATTCACAGAGACCCGCAGATTACTTCACCGGTCCTCCAGCCCCCATCAGTATGATTTAATAGACTTGTTATAAAGTTTTTACTTATGACAAGTGACGATCACATATACGGTGACATTAAATTTTTTTAATAAGTGGAAAGAAAGAAACATAGGCTACTGGCTTCGCTATCAAAGTAGAAATTACTGAAAAATTGAGAATGTTGTACTAGCCTATATGTGTCTGCATGTTATGAGTGTCATCCCTGTTCAGTAGGCCTATTTCTGCTGGCCTGAAACCAGTTACTCTGGGCCCCTATGGCACTGGATCCAAGTCACCTGGCAAGCCTCGCCAAAGTTCAGCTTTTGCACTTCCCCATTGATTGGTAATTTAAGAAAGAGATTAAGAGATATCCAACAAACTTATTGGTGTTTATATGCATAGTTTTCACTGCTATATGCAGTATAACATATGGTAGACTAATCAATATCATGATTATATATCAAATGCAATATTAGAATAAATAATAAGAACAATAAGAAATGATGAGTAAACGATTAATTTATTTCAGTCCACCAAAATGAGTTCCCCAAAAGCTAAATCTTTATGGAAGGACTATAGCCCACTTTCCAAAGCATAACGAATAAGCCTTGAACGCCACCTGGTGGTCATTTAGGGTTAGTGCACGTACGTTTTTTTGCACTCCTAAAAACGGCTGTTTTTCCATGGATGCTATGGTTATAGTTCTTTCAGTATCTTTTGATGAAGTTTGGGTCCATTTTTATTTTAGGTGGGTCATATACGTCATTTAATGATTATTATTACTACCAATCACTCAAACTACTATGTGCTGATAGGTATATTTGTAATAAAATCATAAAATAATTTGATACAATGCACTTATTGTGTACATGCATGTTTTTACAATGTACTTATATTAAAAATAACTGCATGTAATTACAGCTGTAATTAAACTCTGTAATTATATCTATAACTACTTTATTGACCCTTCCCTTACCCCTTGACTTAACCCATACTTATAAACTACCTATACCACCAAACCTGTCCCAAAGTTATTTATTTTTTATTTGTAAAAACAAAACATGAATACATGACTCACAGGCCAGAGCCCAGTTACAACAAACCATTTAAGCCTGACTAGCCAATATGTGCAATATATGGCTTAAGATACGGCATATCCATCAAACCAGGTCCCAAATGGCTACTTTTGCTGAAATGTATGTATATTCTGTAGGATTGTGAAAGAAACTTTGCTTCATTTATTTTATCAATGCAATCTGGTACATTCCCTTTGGGAGCATTTAAGTTGTCATCCATCTCCTTTTATTAAATGTGATTTAAACTTTTCACTGAAAGACCCATTTCTTTATTTTCTGGCGGTAACCATGCTGTTTGCATTGCAAAGTTTTTATTCACAAAAACACAATTCTCAACATTTTGCTTAGATTTGAAGTCATTCTAGCTGCCATAGTTACATTTTTTACTCATAAATAATAATAACACATTTATTATTGACTATGATAAGCTTTCTTGTTGAGATTCTGTATGTTTACCTGTTTGCATGCTTGAAAAAAGGTGGTATTTAGTTTTTATGCAGCCTTCATTTATATTTTTAATAGCCTGCAAAGCCCATTATATCACCCTTCTTAAATATTACACTCTGTCTGTATTTAATTCAATTGTCACCACTGTATTTATTTTTTATTATTTTGATTGTATTTTTTTGTTTGTCTGACTGCATTCTTCTTACCTTGACATTATTCCAGAACACTTGTAGATCTTCGACCATTTTCAAGTATAAATTAATTTATAGTTCCTTTGGAAAAATCTCAAGATGTTTTGTATGACTTTTTCTAGTACCCTAAAATGAAAATTGTCATAATTTACTCAACCTCATGTCAATCCAAACCCATAAGACTTTCGTTCATCTTCACAACACAAACATATTTGAAGATATTTTTTAATAAAAAAAAGAAAAGAAAAAATAGAGCGATTTCTGTCACTCTATTGACAGACTACTGCCAATTTTCAAAATGTTCATAGAGAGATTGTAAAACTAATCCATATGAATTGGGTGGTTTAGACCTAATTGCTTTATATGATGAACAGATTTAATTTAGGCATTTATTTAAATGTAAACATTAATAAATGCACACATAAAATACGGTAAACAGAAGCTCAAGCATGTTTTATTCTCATGTGTTACGCTGCGCGGTTGAACATCCGCAAGAACCACTGAGGTTTGTTCTTGCTCGTTAAGAAATTTTGATCTTGTACATATTTTTTTTTACATAAAAGGCTACATATCATCTGTTCATCATATAAAGCAATCCAGTATTCACAGAAAATTTTGATTAAACCTCTTAATTCATATGGATTAGGTTTACAAACTCTTAATTAAAGGGATAGTTCACCCAAAAATGTTCATTTTGTTATCATTTACTCACCCTGATGTTATTCCAAACCTGTAAGAGTTTCTCTCTTCTGTTGAACACAAAAGAAGATATTTAAAGAATGTTGGTAACCAGACTGATGACGGCTTTTTTTTTTCCAACTATGGAAGTCAATATCTACCGTCAACTTTCTTTAAAATATCTTCTTTTGTGTTTGTAGCAACTCATAATGTAATAATAACTACATCATGTAATACGTATTACTTTTTTGTTGTAATAAAATGTTCATAATGTAATAATTTTCCCAAAATGTAATATCTTGAGCTTATTTTTTTTTTACATTAAGATAAATGTAGTACATTATAAACTCACCAACAACCTGTCATATTTTCATTATTGTAATAGCTTTTAAAACGTAACAACAAAACAAATAGTATTCCCTTAAAGTACATTTTTAAAAATCTAAATCAAGTCTTTACCTGTGAAATGCAACAGATTTAAATATTCATGCTATTATTATTAAACAAAGCATTAGTAAGTTCTGATTTGATGTATTTATCTGGATTTAGATTTAAAAAAATGTACTGTAAAGGAATACCAATGCTTTATATTTAATAATTGCATTAATATTTAAATGTTGCATTCTGCAGATAGTTTAAGACTGGCTTTAGATTTTTTTTTTAGGACATACTAATATTTTTTTATGTTTTAAAACCTTTTACAATAATTAAGACATGTTTTGTTGAGTTTATAATGTAATATTTTTCTCAATGTAAAACATTGTTACATTATGATTTTATTACATTTTGAGAAAATTATTAAATTATGAACATTTTATTATTATTATTATGTAATACTTATTACATTATGTGTAGTTATTACACTATGAGTAGCTAGTGTTCAAAAGAAAAAAGAAACATACAGGTTTGGAACAACTATAGCCTAACAATTGAGGGACAGAAATCAGATTTCATTCAAAATATGTTAATTTGTGTAAAATAATCGAAAGTCTTACGGGTTTGGAACGACATGAGGGTGAGTGAATGATGACAGAATTCATTTTTTTAGGTGAACTAAAACTGTAAGCTTACGATGCTTTTGGAAAACTATTCCCGGCTCTGGTTTCGTCCGTGTGGCCACTAGAGGGCGCAACGTCACCAGCCACTAACCACGCTCACGCGAGACATTAGAATTTGCAGGGTAAACTTTGGATACAGTACAAGCCTCTCCACTACTACGCCACATTCTATAATGCCGTACTTATAAAAGCAAATACAAAATCAGATTATACCGTACATTTATAAAATATATATTATAGACAACAGACTACTGTGCTGACAATATTTACAATATTCTGTAAAGTTTTGAGAGCAACAATGTCTTGATAGTCATATTAATAAAATGCATGAATGAGCAGACTGTCAAAATTATACCTTTCAAATCATGCCTAAAACAGCAGCAATAGGGCAAATAGCTGAGAAAATATAACTGAATGTAAATGCAAATATAGGTATTAAATTAAAACATTGGGTAGTTGCATTGCATTACATATAACAGCCTTGTCACGCATGATGATGTGCTTCTTTACAGTGGTGATTTGACAGTATGAGACGTCTAGACACTTAAAAATGATTATTATTATTATTATTTGAGTCCCTTTGCTAAGCTCCATACTTACTCTTGCCTGATTGTCATACTTATTGCAGCTCATTGTGGGGGTACGTTTGATGGAGGCAGGAGGGTTTGTTGGCTTTGTTGCCATAGATACATAGAGTTGCTAGGCAGCAAACAGGATGCTACGGAAGCCAAGTGCAGCAGATCAGCGGGTCACTGCAGAGAGGAAAATTTTCACCCACACACCTTTCATCTGGATTAATACATTCAGAAATAAAGGAAAAGAAAAAGAGAGAATGAGGCAGAGCGAAAGAAACACATAAACAACTGCGTGCATCTGCACGTGCATCTGCGAGAAGGAAATGAGAAAGCAAGCCAAAAGAGAATCCATCTGTAAAGTGTCATTTCCAGCCCTCCTCAGCTCTGAAAGCAGCTGTTTTGAAAAGTGTTCGGGCATGCAGGTACTAATCAACAATGAAGCATCACCTGCACGTGCCTAAAAGATTTAACAGTTTTAAGATGGATGTTAAACATTTTGCTATGCGTGCCATAGGAGATTCAAAGATGAATAAGATGTAATCTGACATTTTTTACTTGTTTATAACTGCCCACTGTGGTCAGTCAATAACTGATCCTAGATCAGAGGGCTTGTCTGAGTCATTGCAGCCCCACTTTCATGATTGTGTTTGCCTGCAGTGAAGGTTTTGTGGCTGAATGGCATTCTGTTCAGTGCGCAGGCTGAGTGTAGGAAGCAAGTGATCTGAGAGAGGGCAACAGGGTGTCCATCTGTTTGTATAAATGCTCTTCCACAAAACCCCAGTGCATAAGCTCCTTACATAAGGAATAAAACAGTAATCTCTCTCCTCCACAGGTAGGCCTATATGCAATGGGCTACATTCATGTTATTTCTTAGTTAAAAGCAACTGACATTGTTTTTAATAATTAAAGACGTTTGAAACTCATTCGAGTGACTTCATGAAACATGAAATAGTTGCTATTTGACTTCATGAAACATGAAAGCTGCTTTTGACTAAATTCTGCTCAGACATTCTTCATCATTGAAGAATTAAACCTTAAAAACTGAACTAAAAATAAACAAAGATAAGGAAATGAAAACACACTTTATAAAGACAATGTACACATTGCTCGCTGATTTATGTGATAATCTCCTCGAGAATATCCTGGTAGCATGCATCGCATTTCATATATAAAACGCAGACTGTTTTTTGTTTTCGAGTCCTGTCACTTTAACTGTTCCTCCATCGCAGTGACGCACGCGGCTCTGATCCGAGTATATGTCGCAAGTGCGTTCTCATTATTTAATCCTTTAAATAAGATTTCGGGTTTGGTTTTTGTTCTCGTGTTGTTTCAAAACCCGTAGCGTTAATTTCCAGATGTATCAGTTCAATTGTATCCGTTTCAACTGCCTTCAAACTTACCGCACTCTGACATTTTCATTTTTCTGCCTGCATCACCACCATTCCCTCTGTAAACACTATATACCTCCACGATAAATAGGGCTTTCCATGCTTTTATTGGCTTCACTTGATGTATCTTTCATGAAGCCACTAAATCAGCCTGGTTAAAAAAACTATTTAATATTTTGTCCGAATAGGCTATTCTTTACACACGTATTGTTTCAGTGTGGTTAAGCGAGTTAGAAATGTACGAATGCAGTTCTACTTATGAATGATTCAATTATTATGTGCTTTGAAAAAATAATTTAGGCTACTTGCTGACGTCACCTACTGAACCGTGTACATCTCATACTATAAATAATAAAACGTGTTTAATATAACGCACCAGCTATATCATGTTTGATGGTTATTTTCAGGATATTTATATATTAAGAATATTTCAAATATAAAATACAGTCACATATAAAAGTAATTAATACATTTCAGTTCTCGAATGTAAACACAGAGGGGAATTTTACAGGATCTTTTCCTTAAGATGGGGAGGCGGATGAATACATAAACCGCGTCAGCGTGATCTCTTCCTATTGCACATTAGCCCCGCCCACAATTCTTCTTCCACGCAGCAGTGCCCATACTTTAACCCGATTGGACAAAACACGCAAAGCTCATCTCTGATTGGCCACATTATCTGTCCATCATAATGCATTACCAGTCATGGTGGATAGGACACTTTGTACATGGAGGTTTTTGACTGTACGGGCAAAATAATAACCCTGAACAGGAGTTAAGGATTTCACATATTATTATTGACATTTGCTCGGTGTTTTTTATATTCTTTCCTGGTTTCATCTATATTACTCTTCTTCACGTATCGGGCCGTAAGAAACCTGGTGTTTATCGCACAGATGTGGATCTTGTAGCTGCTCCGGGTAAGTCGTTCGTCCAGTCTAGCTGAAGCTCTTACAGTCCCGAATTATTGCCGTCACCTTTCTGAATTTAATTTTAAAACATACCAAAATCAGGCTCGTTCACGTGAATATACACTGGTTGTATGGTTCTTTTTATTGCATCAAAGGGAGGAAAGTCGCGTCTGAAATCGAAGCTAGTGAGGTAACGTTACGTTGGTTCAGACTATGCGTTTAAAAACCAAATGGTGGCAAGGGAATAAGGTGTAATTCACCACAATTGCATTAAATATAATAAATATCTACCTTAGTGTTAGTGGATCATTAGAAACCGTGGCTTACTGGACCAATATGAACGGTGTTCGTTGTTGTGGTGCTTCTGACAAGCTGTCAGATTTAGTCTCTGTCTGAAATGTCAACATGATTTTGATGCAGTCGCACACATTTAAGCTCACTGAGTAGTGCGCTACAGGATAGCATGTGTTATGTGGTGGAACATTAACTTATATGTTTTTAACTCACGCGAGATATTTTTTGGGGGGCATTTTTGTTGGAGTGGACTGATTTTTTTTTTTTTTTAGCACTGAAGCCACTCATCAAGTTTGGTTGATCCTGCTCACTCTAAACAAAAGTTTGGTTTAACCTACGCAGTTCTGCGGCACCACCCTCTCTCTCTCTCTCTCTCTCTCTCTCTCTCTCTCTCTCTCTCTCTCTCTCTTATGCAATAACAACATGTGTTTTTGGTGTATTCGTACTCTTAAAAACTTTCTTTGTGAACATTTGCTGGCCCTAAAGTCAAACTTTTGATGCCAAGGACATCCAAATATGATGACTCCCTTTGCAAACAAACCCTCTTCCTAAATGTTTAACAATAATATAAAATATATACATTTTCTATAAAACATTTTCTTTAATGTTATATGAAATTGTGTCATCGCTAGAAATCATCAATTAAATATTCATTATGATAATTGATATAATGTCCATTTTGGTATAAAATTAGGTAAAATGAATTACATCCTAGTACCTCTTTCTGGCCTCCTTGATGTCCCCAGCGCCCAGTATTAAAACCCCTGCCTGTCCTAAGACATTCAGAAAAGAAATGTCTTTTTAAAGCTGTCAAAGTGTGACTTCAGACTCTCATGAAAATACGTTTAGTTTGAAGTGTCCACGGGTTGAGTTGTAAGTGTGAAGTGCGTTTGTCCTAGATGCTTGGCTGTGTGCACAAAGCTTTGATTGGTGGCTTCAGAATTCCAGCTCTCATTATTATAGGCTGAATCTCATAATGAGCTGAATGTCTAGGTCATGCAGACAGGTACTGTGCTGTCGTGATTCCCAGCAGGGTGTCAGCTCTACCTCCAGAGACTCAGTGCTGTTATGTCCTCCCACCTGGGGTACCAATAACAGTCAGAGAGAAAAGATTCTACCACCGGTGTTTTGAAATGCTTAAAAAAGTTTTCAGAAAATAACAAGCCTCCTGCGAACAATCATGTACGTTTTATGAAAAAGCGCTGCTTGGTAATGGGAAGCATGATGCGTGGAAATGATTAAAAGCGGATGCATTTTGGATTTATTTTTTATTTTTTGATGGAACATGAAACCAAGCAAGGCAGGATGATGCAAAACATGACAGAACAGAAGTAGTGTTATGTCTTCATCCTGATCATAGTAATGTTTTCATCAACATGAGGTCAAAATAATGACTATTCATCCAGAGTCTCTTATCTAGTTTCCCACATAAACAAATTTATGACTATACTGTCACAGTTTTTAGATGCCTATCTGTCTGTTTTGTATTTGATGTGTGTTTTATTACATGCGCTCTATCATGTGTCAAAGGCCCTTTGCTGCCTATAAAGCGGGTCTTCACTTTGTTCTCATTGTCTGATTTGTGAAATATTCTTCTGATTAAACTGTATCCTATGGCCACGTTTTAATCAGTTTTTCCACTCGAACAATGTCTCTGGCCTTAAGTGTTTCCCTGAAAGCTTTTGACATAATGCTTGCTGTAGACTTTACCCAGTTACCCAGCAGATATTTTGCCAAATACTGGGGAAGTTAAATGTATAGTTAACTCAAAAATTAAAATCGTGTCATTTACTCCCTCTCATGTCGTTCCAATTATGTTCTTTCTCCTGTGGAACATAAAAGAAGGCATTTTAAAGAGTTATCTTAGAACGTGTTTAGTCCGTATAATGAAAGTCAACAGGATACAAACAGCATTAAACCCCATTGAATTTCATTGGATGGGGGGCCGTTGTTCTTCCTGTGAATTTCATACAGGTTTGGAACGACATGTAAATGATAACAGAAGGTTATTACAAATATTTAGTTCTTGATCAGTGGCATCTGATATTGGCCGACATCTGATTGGAAACAAATCCACTTTAAGGTCAAAGCTCCGCTGATTGAATTAAGTATTATGGGGAGGGGGGAGCCCTTCCCTGCCCTTTCCAATTCAAAATGGCCTCAGTGTCCTTACTGAGTGTGTGGCTGGTGGAGTAGGGCACGGTGAAGGGCTGAAGTTCCTCTGAGAGAGCACAGCCCTCCTTCCCTGTGTTAATCTCTCCTCCAGCAAGCTCTTAATTGAGCCGTCATCAGCTGATCTAGGGGTTAAACATCAATTAAGGTAATGAGCAGTGTGATAAGAGACCACTGAAGATGAGGGCAACCCTTTTCCGCTGCAGATGACACCAGATTGGCAGGGGTGTAGGGGTGTAGGGGTGTTGACAAGCAATCAGAGTTGCATGTTTTTAAATTGAGCTTTGGAAATGCAGGCATATTTAGCTTTTTTAAATTGTGCATTGGTATCTCAGACTTGAGAAAGCCAGTTTGCTTTTCTATAATAAATGTTATAAGTATTAACGAACGCTGTATTCCATTATGGTTAACAGATCAGTAGTAGTTCACGTGTCAAGTGTTTATTAAAAAGATGTTATAAAAATATTAAAACGAAAATAAATTTTCCATACTGTATATTATAATATTGTGATTTAAAATGATAGATTTTAATTCATTATTTGATTTAATTTTATAATTTCTTGATTATCAACCATGCATGAAAATTATTTTCTGCCCTGAATTTGATATCAGTGCATCCCTAAATAAAAGTTTGACTTTTCATGAAAACTCTTTGAATGCATGCTAACTAATGATGGTGTAAGCATTAGGGGTGTAACGGTTCGATACATATCACGATACTGACCTCATAATACTATATTACTGCGATACTTAGGGGCCACCTTTTACTGGTAAAATAAAACATTTGGCATTATCAGGACCAACAAATATTCCCCTATTGCATTATTACACATTATATATATATATAGTATTTTAATACTCAGACTAAAATTCTGTAAACTTGATTTTTTTTACACAGTCATTTTTCCTTTTGTGTGAACTATACACAATACATATTGTAACTATCTACGATGCATATTGTTGCAGTTTTGTATTGCAATATATTGTGACACGCCTAGTTAGAAATTAGTGGTCGACTGATATAGTTTTTTTGGCCAATGGCCGATATAAAGCTGATATATAATATATTTAAAAAAGATATTTTAATTCATATTTAATAAATTAGAAATATAAAAATATATATTTTAAATCTTTAGATGGCAACTTCTCGATTATGCATCATATTACAGTATTTTTGACAAATACATTTTAAATATTTATATTAAATTCAAATAAACAAGTTTGAATTGAATTAATAAATTGTTTAAAAATATATGAAGAAAAAGGAAGTAAACACTGTAGGCTAACAGGGCAGTCTTTAATCTGGTAAATTGGTGCACGCTGGTAATCATATTAGTTTCAAATACAGACAAGGTAGCACTAATCTTACACACAGCACTGTAAATGACATTAATATGACATAGTGGTCAATTGAATATAGCGCAGCATATTTTAAATCAAGGATTTAAAGTTTGTCGCATCTCCAGTGAAGCTGAGCTCTCCTGTCCGCATTCACTTCGCACAGAAACACATTAATGCAGGCTACAAATGTGCACTTCAGAAGATCTCACGGCTGGATTCGATTAAATCTGAAAGGATTGTAAAAAGAATTAAATGTTTATTGGCTATTCAGATATTTGTTTTAACGATATAGATGCAGCTGAATGTTAACAGTAAATGAGAAAGTATTATAGCCTATTGCTTGCCTTTCCGTTGCTAATAATATAAAAGCAAACACTATACTTTCTCGCAAACCGTTTACTTTCTTTGTTTAACAGGTCTAATAATGTATTAGATATGACTCTTTAACAGAGGCCGTAAACTAATGAAGACAGAGAAGAATGTGAGTGCTGCGACGTTGCTGTTCTCAGGCACTGGCGTTTTCAGAAAAACTCATCGGCCGATGCTGATATATCGCTCGACCACTTAATGTAATACTGATTATTAATGAGAGTTCTGACAGGCATGTTATTGAAGAAAATCCATTCTTTTAGTTGTTTCAAGACCCTGTAAAAGTTTCCTTCAGGCTGCATGAATTTGCTAGATTGACTCGGAAGGCAGAAGGTTTCTGGACTGGTTTTTGCTGTCCAAACAAGGTCTAGAGAACAGTGTGGTTACCTCAATGCTGAAGTACTGGTGTCATCTTACTGAGGAGAGAGCAGCTGTATCCCTTATAAAGACCACCTCTCATGCACTCACACAAACACATGGGTTAAAAAGACAAACCACCATTCATGCTCTCGATGCCTGAAGAGCCCCTAGGTTTAACCTTTGAGTATCTCTTTAATGCCTATGCGCATATCACCGTGATTTCAACCTCATTTTTTCTGTTTCCGTTTCACTGCATCAGAG
This sequence comes from Gobiocypris rarus, assembly GCA_023029165.1. Taxonomy (NCBI): domain Eukaryota; kingdom Metazoa; phylum Chordata; class Actinopteri; order Cypriniformes; family Gobionidae; genus Gobiocypris; species Gobiocypris rarus. The sequence continues at coordinate 25,565,601 of CM040926.1, read as the reverse complement.
GCAATTGTATGCATTCACAGTATTCATAACCACCCCACGGAACCATTTTTCAATTTTTGTAGTAAGACATGAATAATTGGTCCTCATGTGAACATCTTTTAATCATTTTATTATGCAAGACACCGAATGCATTATGAGGTAAATGATGAAATTGCTGCCTTTATGCTGGTTAACACTTGAATCCTTGATTAACGCAGGCAGCTTAGACATCTGTCATGCTTGGACATTTTCACGTAGTCCCCACGATGCTGATTTCCATATCGTGAATCAGACTTGTTCGGTTGAGCTCAAAATATGTCATCATCTGTAGTACTGAATTCCTTCAAATTCCCCTTGAGCTAAAACGATGTGTGTTGACCTCATTCTGGGTATGCGGTTAAAAGGAAAACAAAATGAGAACCTGAAAAATCTAATTCTGTTTATTTTTAGTTTGGGATTAATCTATGCGAAGCATTATGTTCGATTTTTGCTTCTAAATATGGTGAATGTCTGCTCCTTCCTGAGCGTCTGTGTGGATATTTTGGTTCTTGTATGACGGTGGTGTTTAGTCGTCGGTTTTATCCACATTACTTTTTTTTTTCTCTGTATTTTCTGCTCAATGTAAGTGTTAGTGGATGGAATAAACAATTGCATAAAACCAACATGCATGTGTTGAGGTTACCACAGCCATGACCTACATAAATGAAATGCTGTTTTGATATTCACATATGTAGTATTTATCTCATGGATGAGGTTCCGTTAACATTCGTTTTGTTTATTGAATAAATTGCTGCTCTTATAGGGATAGTTAAATTCTGTCAATGTTTAATCACCCGCATGTCGTTCTTTCTCTTTTCTGTTGAGCACAAAAGAAGATATCGTTTTTTTTGTCCCTGCAGTGAAAGTCAGTGGGCTCAGGGTTGTTTTGGACCTTATTTACTTTATATTAAATGGACATAAAACTCTGAGACATAATGTTTTTTAAAATATCTTCTTTACCCATCAGCTCTCTGTCAACGTCTGACTCGGTGTGCTTTTTCCTTCCAGAACAAAGCAAAGCACTGTCATCTTGTCAGGTCTCGTCTGGTGTAACCTATGCATACCCGACACAGATATTTCCCTTGGGAACAAACACAAAGTCACTTACTGCAACATTGTACCTGATTCTGCAGCGTGATGTAGCAGAGGATAGAAAAAGATCCTAATGATTTCAGTCCCATGTTCATATAAAGACAGAGATAACAGGAACTCTTCTTCTATTCTTCCTGTCAGAAACTGGCTTACTAACGATATAGTTCTACGACTAGCACAGAGATTAGCTCTGCTTCACGTTCAGGGTTGTTCAGGATACTTGAGTTAAAAGTAGGTTAGTTCACTCAAAAATGAAAATTCTGTCATTAATCACTCACTCTCATGTCGTTCCAAACCCGCAAGACTTTCGTTCAACTTCGTAACAGCTTTCTGTCCCTCCATTCTATTTAACTACCACTTTCAAGCTCCAGAAAGGTGGTAAATACTTTGGTTCAAGTGTCACAAGTGCGTTGTTTGTGCAAAAAAAGCATAATTTACCACTTAATTTAAAAAACATTAATCTCCAACGTGTGTTCGTACACGCAACTATGTCTGTTCTTGCGTCAACACAAGACACATGGGTTGTGGTGCTCTTGTGAACCTGCTTTGGAGATGAATACTTTGTAAATAAAGTTTTTTTGTGTGAACATAACTTCATAACACTGGTTGGGTTGGGAGCAACATGAGGGTGTGATATAAGAAATAATGATAGAATATTCATTCTTAGGTGAACTAACCATTTAAAGGGACAGTTTGACCAAACATTATCATTTACTCCCCTTTCATGTATTTCCAAACCTTTATGACTTTTTGTTCTGCAAAACTTTTGAAATTTTGCACCACTTAGTAAACACTAATTTTAACCTCTAACAAATGAACGGGCTGCAAAATCCTTTAAAAAAATATCATTGAAGTAAAATACGCAACACAGTGTTGTGTTGCTGTTAGCATGACCGGACAGCACAAGCACATAACCTAATGTTGTCTATGTTGGAAAATGGACGGGCTAACAGGGTTACAGTGGCGTGAGAGCAAGGGTTGGCCATCACTCCAGCACAGCTGAAACAGCAAGCATTGGAGCCAAGTGCTGAAACGTACACCCCTGCATCTCTCATTTCGCTCCTGGTCTCTCTTTCTTACTTCAGCCTTTTGATCTGATTTCTTGCCAATTCTTTCCCTCTTTCTCCCTGACTGTAGATGGGGCCAAGCACTGCAGGTACGCAGGCCCTGTTATATTCATTAGTATTCTGACTGGGGCTCTATGGTGGCCCCTAGAATTGTTTGGAGGAAAGTTGAGAAATCTGGCACATTGATTGGGGTGGTACTGAATAGTCATCAGAACAACTTTGGGGTCTTGCTTTAAAACCGTCAGCTAAGTATTACATTTTTCTTTTGTTTATGGCTTTGTACCCTTTTTGGGTCTAGAAACAGAAAATCCTTAGCACTCTGGTGAGGACAATGCCACCCTGGGGTGGAAAAAATACAAGATTATATCAAGATTCTACTTAATGCAAATGAGTCCAATAACTTCTCATTTGTCATGGACACCCATGTTACTTGTCTGCTAGAGAATTTATTAAAACCTGTTTTTTCGCTACTCCTTTCAGTCTTTATTCAGTTATGCTCAAATACTCTAAAGGCCATGTCTGACAAAAATGATTGATTATAGCCAGGGTACAACGGGGCTAAAGGCACATGGGGTAAAAGGCATTTGATCTGATATTTAATGTTTCTTAAAATATAGATTCATGTAGCAAATGAGAATCGATAAAATTATTGACTAAATTTTGAGACAAAGGTCTTGTTAAAGGATTAGTTCACCCCCATCTCATCCAAGATGTTCATGTCTTTCTTTCTTCAGTCGAAAATAAATGTTGTTTTTTTGAGGAAAGCATTCCAGGATTTTTCTCCACATGAATTCCATGGCAACCAAAATGTTGAAGGTCCAAATCAATGCAGTTTCGAAGGGCTTCAGAGGCTCTGCACTGTCCCAGACGAGGAATAGGGTCTTTTCTAGAGTAAAGATCTGTCATTTTGAAGAAGAAAAAAAAGAATATACTTTTAACCTAAATTGCTCATATTGCGCTGCTCTGAGGCTCGCCAGATATTGCGCAATCACGTCGAAAACGTCACACTAGACATGAAAATAAATAGCTGGCCGACTTTTCCATTTGTAGACAAGAGATGGTTAGATTCAGATGATAAATATAAGTTGGGTGGCCACAGAAAATCACCATATTTCTAATAAAACCATCATATTTAAACATATCTTAATCATGTCATAAAATATAATTGGCTATTTATTGTTACTACTGTAAAGCTATAATAAATTATTATGGGATCTCCTTCAATGCTCTCAGAATCTTTATTTTTTTAAATAGTTTTGTTTCTGTATTTTGAAAAGTGACTGTATGTTATTGAACAAAACTAAATTATTGTATTTATCAATTTTTTTTTACAAACTTTGCTAAAGTGATTGTTTTGTATTAAAGTATTAAAGGGCTGGGTAGATGAATCTGTATGTAAACTGGGTCATTTATGTAGTAGAAATGTGAAATTATTTTTGAATTTGGTGCCTTTTAGACTGAGAAAAGACGGAACATTTATTCTTGTCTCATTGGGATAAAAGACAACAACTCCCAGAATGCACTTGCTTCGCTGCCCGAGGCCTCTCTATGCACGGCTACTGGATTACTGGATCACTTGCCCACCTCGTTCATTTTCATAAAATCAGTTCAGTTACAGACACTACAATTAAAAACTGATTGTGTCTGTTCGATATAATGGGAGTGAGCCGATTGAGTGTCACGGCACAAACACAGCGGGAGTCAGATTACACTCAACACATGAGCTGAGGTAATCTCGGGATTCGCAGCTGCAGCTGCATTCACAGCGCATGTTCAGTCTGGCGCATTTTCAGTTCATGTCTTTGGAAGCTTAACTTTCATAGGAATTCATTTGAAAAGTTGAAACACTCACTTTGCTCTTCACCGCTCCGCTCCGTTTGCATGAATCTCTGCAGCTCCCCGAGCCGAGTGCTGTGAGTGTGAAGTTGAATACATGCGGAAATAGCGCCCACTGCTGGCTGTAGTCTTTAGCCTCTGGCCAAAAAATCCTCAGACGATGCAAAATGACGTCATCGGAGGATTTTTTCCAGAAATAAAATACATAATTATCTTGTCTCAGGGGATATGAGGGGGGAAAGTACGATAATTTGTAAATACTCCTTGGTTTCTACTAGGGATGCTAATTTCGATTAATTTTCCTGACCAACAACCGATGCTCATTAATCGATTATTTAACCGTTAACTGATAAGATTATAATATTGAATTGACATCAAATAAAAATACAATTGATGAGTGTCTGTGACCCGTTAAAAATACTTTTGTGCCATACATAACAGCTCAACAACAGAACCAGGACTCACACATTATCACATTTTCGCACACATGCAGCTTTTCTGACAACAGAGAAAAACTGAATAAAATCATATACATTAAAAGCATAAAATAAATAAGCCTACACTGTTTTTTTTATTTGTATTAAATAATTAACAAATTAAGATAACAAAACGAAAATACACTGAATCCGTTTGAAGCTTTGAAGAACCAAATAGTTTTTCCCGTCAAATCAAAATAGCAGGCATACCTCAATCAACAGCTTGACTGGTTTTTATGTTTTTAAAAAGTAACATGTCTAAATGATGTGGGTTAGTCTGGAGCACAGCCTGTTGACAGTTAGACCCGCGGCAGAAAGCCTTGTTTACTGTTTACCTTTCTCGACTGTTGTGTTGTTCTTTGAAACAACAGAGGGCGACTCTGAGTAATTGTTCTATAAACCATCTATACGTGACAATGTTTACTTTAGTAAACTTGACCAAAACCACACAACGAAAAGCATTAAGGATTCAAATGGCACTAGTGCCCAGGGAATATACAGAGATAGCGCCGCGCCTTTCATTTGCTTTCCACCAGTCAAGAGCTTGTACTACTGCTGTATTTTAAAACCGCGTAGCATATTTTGCAAGTAACTTCGTTGCCCCTTCTGCCGAAATTGTCCCACATAGTTTGGGAAATATGTCTGCAGAGACGTGTGGTTGCAAGTGTCGATGCGCCCCGTGAGTTAACAAATATATCATATTTTTCTTCAACCATACAGAAAAACTAAACAAAAAAAACTTTAAACCGTTTAACTGAGTATTAATTGGTCAAAATTCTTACTATCGGTTGCCGGTTAAACGATCAAAATGAGCATCCCTAGTTTCTACTGATACAAAGCTTAATGCTAATCGCTGAAGTAACCCTTTAACTTTAGCTAAGGCATTAATATTTAGCTTTTTGCTCCATGCTTGCCCATCTTGCCACCTCATACATTAATACAATTTTTAACCAAAACAAACCACTTTTATGATTTATTTCCACACAAAATCTGTTGCTCCATCAAAGTGGGCCTTTAGCCCTGTTGTACCCAATATGTTCAGAATTATTTGCTGATAACATGTTAGCAAATTTGACATGAAGTCGATGAACAGAATCAAAAGTAACGCTAAGACATGCACATTAAAAAGACGATTTCAGACAGACCAGTGCGATGTTTTGCAAAAGTGTTTTTCAAATGTTTTGTTTCTGACTGATATCGTACCAGCTGCTTTTTTACGAAGTTGCACTAAAGGTAAGGATACACCAAAACGATGCCAAAGAACTAGAGCTGATAAAAGCTGACTGTGTTGTCGCCTCTCATCAGGGAAAAAACTGTGCTAAAACCATAGACTGTGTAAAAAAATGGACGAAGTGTCTGTGACGTCACCCATAGGAATCTGAAGAGCAGTTTTGAAGCGTAAAGAAGGGACGAGCTGGCCGTTGCCATTTTAGCAGCTCGTCGTCGTGCGTCACTCCCGGATAACAGAAAATGGGCAAAGAGACAGGACGTGGGCAGAGCTGAGGTGACACGATGACTAACAGACAGCAGACAAATTTCTACCCACCTGCCTCTCAAAGTGGCCACACCTTTAATTATGCAGAACTTTAAGGCTTTATATAATGTAAACGAATGAGTTATAAAAACATTCACCCCCCTCACAGTTGTCATGAAGGGCAAAATTAGCCGTTTAGACCAAAACTAGAATTTGTGCCAGGCTGTAAACATGTTTTTTTGCTGTAAAGTTGGGCATTTTAACATGGGGCTCAATGAGATTCTGCTCCCTTCTGGAGCCTGTCTCTAGTGGCCTGTCGATGAATTGCAGTTTAAGTCACTTCAGTATTGGCTTCAAGAGAGATTGCGGGAGGTTGCCGCTTGGCTAAAACACACTGAAACGACTACAGGTGACTGTCAACTAGCACGCATGTTCTGCGCCTGCATGTAAAGGAGAGAACTGTCTATTTAAATTGATATATTCGTCTATATTCTTCATTCAAAAATGGAAAGCAAAACTAAGACTGCAGGTATACACACTTGCTTACCGCTTTGAAAATCAATCATGCTGATCATGTTCTTTATTCCACTTCGCTCATGTTATTATGAAAATATTCACGCAGTAAAATGCGCAGGTAAGATGATGTCAAATTAGAACATCCTTCTGTCTGTGCTGTCATGACGTCTTTGCTTGCTTTCATCGTTGCTGGATTTTTAGAAGTATGTGAAGTTTGCGGCTCCACTGTTGCAGTAAACTGAATTGTTGCAGAAATGAATAATTTGTAGATCTGTTATTCTGATCTGTCTGACTGGTCTGTTATTGCAGGGCCATCGACTTTATATTTTCACGTCCCTAAACATGACAGAGAATAAAGTGAACTGTGGTTCCTTTACATGTCCGTCAAACATCCTCTTGGGCGGTCCTTGACCATTGAAAGCTGCGAGTCAGTCTTTCTGCCTTCAATCTGAAAATCTGGTTATGTCCCACTAGAGCCAGCGGTACGGAACACACCAAAAAAATGAAGTCAGCCGACGCTCAAAAACGGCCCGACATTGCTTGGTGCTTTTGTTTATGCTTCTAACTTTAATTTAGCTTACACTTGAGTCCAATTCAATATAGATGGTGTGCCTTTGGTGCATGGCCTTAGTAATCGCTGCTTGCAGCTGCATTTCTCGTTGTTCTGCTATCTTACTTGCTGCTGTCTCTTTCTCTCATGGGGCTCTACAGTTCTATGGCAGTACAGCTGTGGTTCTTGTCTAGGGCCATCTGCACACATTGTCTCCTTCGCTCTTGAGGCTCAGTATGGCCGATCTCTGCTATGTTTTAATGGAAGATTGCTGGCTGGCCTCTTCTCATCATAGGAGATGCAGGCAGCAGTATGGAGAGCCGGGAAATATGCCAGAGAGGGAGGAGGGACAGGGAGAAAAAAAAATCCCCTCTTTCTCCTTCCAATGTGACACACTTAATGTGCGTGTGTGTCTATGAGTGTTTGTGAGTGTTTACTCATGTGAATGCACACTTCTCTCAGATGAAGCTCTGAAAGCAATTGTGCTCTTGGAACAACAAGGCCCAGTCGGCCAATCAGTTATGGCCATGGCTTTGTTTGTAGAGGTGTATAAAATATTAACTCATGTTAATGCTCTACTTTCATGAGGTGGATTTAATTGATTAATGAAATAACATTTTTTTTTCTTTCTATGCTATCTCTTCTTATCCCACACACATGCTTACACGTGAATGTTTACGCATCTTTGCCATGATCTGCCTTGAGCGAGGATTTTGTGAATCTTAACCACTACATGTTTTCTTCTGGGGATTACAGCCAATGTTTATATTATTCAAATGCTACATACACACTCCTACAGTCCATCTTGAGGGCAGCAGGCAGCACTTTTATTTCTTCTTTTTTTCTTTTCATTTTGTTGTCTTCTACTTTGCAAGTCTTTATGGTGTGCTTTACCATAATTGTACAGAGCTTTTAAAAAGGCTAGATCCGATTGATGCATGTCTTCCGTTGTTTATTTTCTACGCTTGAGTTGTAAGTATAAAAGTAAACTTTTTTTTATTGTAGAATTGAAATCTTAGTTAGTGCACTTAACAAACACATTAAAATATGGTGCTTGTCCTAAAAAACGGGATGCCGATACACTACTTTTCAAAACTTTGGGGCAGGTAAGAAATGTTTTTGAAAAAAGTCTTATGCTTGCCAAGGCTGCATTTATTTGATGAAATATACAGTAATATCGTGATATATTACAATTTAAAATTATTTTCTATTTTAATTAACAGGATAGTTCACCCAAAAATTTAAATTAGCCCATGATTTACTCACCCTCAAGTCAGGTGGATTTGGCATTCTTCATTCAGATGAATACAATGAGAGTTACGCCGCATTCGCATGTCAGTGCACTGCACAGGCTCAGGCGACGTGGTGCTTGAAGCTGTTGGGTACATTCAATCATGAAAAAGCGCTGACAGCGATTGGCTAGCATCTACTCTAGGATATTTGCATACGGCGATCTGATTGGGTGACGCCTTGAGAGCGCCTTGAGATTGAGAAATCTTCAACTTCTGCCGCTTGCAACGCAAGTGAAGTGACGAGAGGAACCCACAATTCAGTTCAGCAATGGATGATGTCACCCATTCAAAGTAAATGAGAAATGTTAACACCTATGCCCCGTGTGAATGGGACGTTAAATAAAAATGTCCTGGCTCTTCCAAGCTTTATAATGGCATTGACTTCTATCCATCATAAAACTGCTCCACACGCCTCCGGGTGGTTAATAAATTCCTGAAGTTAAGTGGTGCGTTTGTGTATGAAAAAAATCTTTATAGATTAAAATAACTAGCTTCCGACAGTCAGTGATATGTAAGTCGACTTGAAAAAAAGTAAACCCTGACACGGTGTACAGGAGCATTGCAAGCTTTGATGCATCTCGCGGATAGTGCTGGGAAACAAACTCAAGCCCCTCTTCTCTTATATCGAAAATTCTCCACCAAATTCTCGTTTTAGACTTCTTATTCATGACCGGTGTTTTGTTTTGCTCCATCCTCTGCGCTTAAGCATTTGTCAATATGCTTTAAGGTTTTAAATATGGATATTTTTCTTACACAAGCGCGTCACTTCACTTCAGAAGGCCTTTATTAACCCCCCGGAGACATGTGGAGCAGTTGTATGATGGATAGATGCACTTTTATGGACTCATAAGTGAGACAACAATTCACTGCCATTATAAAGCTTGGATTAGCTAGGACTTTTTAAATATAACTCTGATTGTATTCGTTTGAAAGAAGAATGTCATATACACCTAGGATGCCTTGAGGGTGAGTAAATCATGGACTAATTAAAATTTTTGGGTGAACTATCCCTTTAAATGTAATTTATTCCTGTATATTGAATATTCAGTAGGCATTACTCCAGTCTTCACATAACACATTATCCTAATTTGCTGATTTGGTGCTTAAGAAACATTTCTTATTATTATCAATGTTGAGAACCAGTTTTTCTCTTTAATATTTTTTTGTGGAAACAGTGAATTTTTTCAGGATTCTTTGAGGAATAGAGCATTTCAAAGTACAGCATATTTTTGAAATAGAAATTTTGTAACATTGCACATTTCTTTGCTGTCACTTTTTATCAATTTAAGTCTATTTTTAACATTTAGATCACACATCTTGCACACATTTAAAAGGGATAGTGATAGATTATTGTAAATATTTAATCCCTAAGAGCACTATTACTCTCTCTCTCTCTCTCTGATGTACCATTGGTCACATGCACACAGCATCTCACTCCAGTGCTCTTAATTCTGGAGTGAGATGCTGTTTGCATGTAACCTATCATTTTTTTAGTGTGCATTATGTATATATAATTAGGGTTGGCAATTGAAACTATTCCAGTTCTGGAATCAGATACTTAAGGTCAGGAATTGGATACTTGTTATAAAGTTAAAATTTTGATTCCGCTCATCGATTCTTGTTTGTGCATTTTAAAGACACCCTGTGGTGATAATCAAGTTTTAATGTTGTTTATGTGTCTATGTGGTGTTTTTAATATGCTTTAAGACAAACCATGGGCAAAGTCATAAGTCAACACCATTGCTGAATATTTTCTCCTTAAAACTGCAGTGAACCAAAGACAGTCTCAAAAACGTGGTTTCTGGTGTCACAAACTACCGTTTAACCAATCATGTCAACATGCGTGCTGGCTTTAGCATATCATCATCATCATCATTACTATGCTGTGAAGCAAGAGAAGCCAGGTTATCTGGCAAAGCCGCCTGCACAAATACTGAGTTCTATTTTGCATTTTCTTGTGCTTGAATGGACAAAAAACACAAAATTGGCCCGTCAGCGATAATATCTGGCCTGTGCCCGCAGCCAGATTGTTTTGATCGGCTGGTTCTGAAATATATCTGTGATGATAGTGTAACGGAGGCAACCTAGTGAGAGCTATGCAGGTAAACTCCCCTCATGTCAAAATACGTTCTAGTAATGGCTTTTGCAAAAATTTGCGGTCTTTAGCATCATTGACTACGTTTACATGGACAGCAGTAATCTAATTATTGACCATATTCTGAATAAGACAATAATCTGATTAAGGTGTTTACATGAGTTGCTTTTAGAGTAATCCGTTCATGTTCCCATTTTACATGTTATAGAACATAAATCGATTAAGAGCACACGTCATTACGTCTCCATGCCACGCCGTCCGACGTTCCCTCAAGAATTTCACGCAGTTCGTCTTTGTTATGGTACCACATACAGTTTTGGGTGTTTCATTTTTAATTTTACGAGAGTTTCAAGTGCAGTTAATTGTCCATGCTATACGTGCAAATAGACGACGGCGGATACAAATTCTCCAGCAACAGGCCTCCTCTGTGCTTTCAGTTGGCAGCATGTCATTCTTGCTTGAAGCCATGCTTCTCTTGTTTGCCGTCAAACGGTTGACCACTGAGTGTATGTGTCCTGTCGCAAAATGCGGCGAAAAATCCAAACGACGTTAATAGTTAGATTAAGGTGTGTACATGTCTACAATGCACTTCGATAATGCGACTAAAATAGGCATACTCCACATGTCTTAATTCGATTTTTGTTTAATTCGAGAATGGCTTTAATCGGATTAAGGTAATTAGAAATCGCTGTTTACATGGTAGTTTCTTAATCAGAGTATGGTCTTAATCAGATTAATATCGGAGTATTGTTGTCCATGTAAACGTACTGATTGTTAGAGTGTCAGACTCCCATGCGGAAAGACCCGAGTTCGAGCCTCGCTTAGAGCGGGCGGTGCGAACTAAAGATATTACAAACAGTTGCTCACAATCAATTTATCTTAAATGATTTTACCTTCAAAAAAGTACAAATACGTTTTTGCAGCAATGTTTTATTTTGGGTTGAATTAAGAGCTTTTAATTTGAGAAGTTCTGAACGACATTCAAAAGAGTCTGTAGAATGGATCGCTAAAATAGCTGTCATGAAATGTGTGGTATGAAAAAACAGTGAACAATTGAAACGTTTGCTTATAACGCGGCAGCACAAACACGTGAACAATAACAACTCAAATTCAGCTTCCTTTTCTTAATAAAAAAATATTGACCAGACAACCAGCACCATGCTTGGTCTCGTGGTGCCGTCTGACATTATATTTACAAACTGCCACAACTTCGTTGCAGATAAAACACACAGGCTTTGCATTCACAAAACCAGATAGAATGAACGCAGTTGCCTTTCCATTCTTCTTTGTTTGTCCTATTTTCGCTGTCAACTTTCCTCTTTAGACTCTTTTAAACTGCCATTTTCTCTCACCGGCTAGATTAAATGTTAACATAACTCTGCACGCGACGTAATCGCGTACCTCCAGCATACAAACAATTAAAAAAGTGAACATAAACAGTTGAGAAAGAAAACACATGTAACAGTATATTGGATCCATGTAAGCTAATAACTCCGCTGCTGTCTATATCATTACTGTTAATCAAAGAACAAAAGAAAAAGATTTTGTCAAAAAAGTTTTGCAAAAAGATTCAGAGTAGATATGTTTGTTATCTAAATGTTTGACTTTTTGTCTCAACCATATCTAAGTATAGTCATGTCAGCCATAACATGAAAAAATTATTGTGAGACCCCAAAAAAAGCCTGTTTGACTCTGCTCTGACACATTTTACCTTAATTTTCTTGCTTAATCAGCTGCTAACATTACATTTATTAAAGAAAAAACTTTTCAGTTACTGAGTGAAAAGAAGTCTGGCATGGCCGACCCACGTGACTCTGTTGCCATCTGAACATTTTGCTTGCTGGTTACACAGTGAATAAAAACATTTGCTGAGGTTATCAAAGACACAGACAGAACAAGGAGACTCGCTGCACTGAGGAAACTGAGAGGAAGAGCGAGGGAGATGGGGAGGCCGCCATCAGAAATAAATAAGCTGCGGCGGAGGAAGGGTTTATCACAGTTCCTGTGCGGTACAAACAGGTGTGCCTGCATGCGTGTGTGTGTTTGATTCGAAGTGTAAAAACTTCAGGATGAGAACAAGGGCTGTGTGTTGGGGTGGAGGGGATGTATAGGGTTAAAGAGGCTGTGCCCTTCCCACCTGTAGCCTGTCAGCTGTTGCCTGTTGAAACGTCAGCTGTTTCTGAGACGTGTGTGTGCATGTGTTTGAGAGAGTTTCTTTGAATGTTCAGCAGGATGGTAGAAACTGTGTGTGTGTGTGTGGGCCACTTCTCTCGTGTTAAATACCTTTTTGTGAATCAGTTTTTTTAACACCAGAGCCCCATCACTCCTCGCCCTCCAAAAAATTGTAGAAAGAAGACATCACCTCTTACTGACAACTGATGACTCTTTGTCATAGTAATGGGCCAGACGTTTACTCATATCCTTGACTGGTTTAGACCGTGATCAGCCCAGCACGTGGAAAGCTGCCATGATATCAGCTTGGCATATGTGATATATTGGTACTATACGAGTTATCAGCCAGTATTTATCGATTAGTCTGTTGTGGATTTAATTGTTCATGCTCATTTCCTCTTTTTTTACAGTTAGATTACCAATGCTCCTTATGCTTACGTGAAGCAAAGTTTTAACGCTAATAATTGAATCGCACTTTTTAAATATAGTCTTTAGCAGATATCAGTACTGTATATTATAATGTCGTGATAACTAGATGCATTTGTAGAGATTGCTTTTAGGTTTTTCTGTTTTAATTAATTTTGACAAAATAGTATAGAATTTTGTTAACACTTTACAATAAGGATTAATTTGTCAACAGTTAATATGAACTAACAATGAAAAATACTTTAAAAAAGTTTATTAGTTTATGTTAATTTCAACATTTATTAAAACATTATTCAAATCAAAATTAAATGGACCTGAGCTAAAACGAACTAACAACGAACAGTTGTATTTTAATTAAATAACATTAATAAAGATGAATAAATACAGTAATAAATGTATTGCTTGTTCTTAGTTATTGAATGAAGTAACTAATAGGACCTTATTGTAAAGTGTTACCAGAAGTTTTATATTGATTATCAATCATACCATAGAATAATAATTTTGAACATAATTATCAGCATGTCACTTCAGACAGAATTTTATTGTTGAATATTAATAATTATATAAATATACACAGTAAAACAGGCAAACTTTAAGGATGTTCTTTGGAATTGTACATTTGCATTTGCAAGCACATTTACACCTTCATTAAATGTGGTCATAATCTGTCCCAGACCCCCTCCAAATTTCATTGATCAGATCACATGTTATACCAGGTGTAAATGGGGCCATAGAGAATTGTGGGTGGGCTCTTTTGACTTGAAGCTAGTAAGCAAACACCTAGCAACTCCTTTGTAACTGCCTTCAAAACCCTTAGCACCTGAATAGCAATGCCTTGACAACATCCTAGGATTGTGTTGGCGAGTTTTACATGGACTTTTACAGAAAATTTGGCTTTAATTTTGCAAAATATTGTTCCTTCAAATTTCAGATGTTTATTTACTGTGAAAATCTAGGCTAAACTAGATTGGTTAGCTTTACTGGTTTGGAAACTGGTTTAAAATACTTTAAAAAGTTTTTTTCTTGTGCCTATTCAAGACTTGCTTGAAGGGTCAGAGGAAATGGTTTCATATTGTGACACCATCTTTTCGAATGGCAGCTGAAGGGGCTTAGGCGAAGACAAACAGGTTGCGTTGTCTGTTAGGACCCATCAAGCTTCTCTTGACCTTTACCCTTTAGATGTGAACGTCTGTCTAGGCCGGGAGAAACCATGTTTCTCTGAATTAAAGAGCATTTAGAGATGACAAAAGGATGAAAGATTATTTTCCGCACATTGCTCGTATATCAGGGCATGAGAAGATCATAAGGCGCTTTATTTTTCAGATGGATCAGTTGGATAATTTGTCACTGAAGGCCACTGAAATTTTAAAGTACGTCTAGATGAAGATTGTAACATTGACATTGGTGTGCAGTCCTCAACTCAAGTAATTTGAATAGGACAGGCCTTCTGTTATTTGGTCTGGTTGGTTAAAAGGCCACAAGCGCGCAGCTGTTCCTGGTATGGGAATCTTTTTATGACAGTGCGTTTACTGGGAAAGGGGATATGGACAGTCGTGATGGAGTAACTGATGTTTTTTTCATCCCACACCTACATGGAACTCAAAAGTCCCTGAAAATCACCCTTCTTCCTTATTTTATGTTAATACAGTTGGATTTGTATGATGATTCATGAATAAGGGAAACGAAACGCTATTTGCTCATATCCTTTCAAATCTTCTTTAGTTCATATTCTGAAGCATTTAAAATGAGTTTACACTGGGGAATTAATGAACAACTTCTACACCAAAAGAATTAATGAACAATTTTATTAAGATTAAGGCTTATTAAAAATAAGCAATTCATTTAATATCCTGCTAACATTTTTATTGGCCTCATTACAAGAATGATTGGTTTTTATTTTTATGTGTTTTAAAAATATATAGTTTTGTTTTTCATAAAAATAATTTCTTACAATTTCTCCCTCATTCTTCTTTCTTTAGTGGTGTGTTGGCCACACATGTAAACTGAGAGCAAACTGCCTGAGTCATGAACGCTGTAGGGGCTAGGTGCCATTTATTTTTTGATATACTTTTAAAAAAACTTTTGCTGATAATTTACTCAACCCCATGTCATCCAAGATGTCCATGTCTTTCTTTCTGCAGTCGAAAAGAAATTAAGGTTTTTGATGCAAACATTTCTCCTTACAATGGAGGCAATGGACTAGCGGTTACAGGTCAGAATGACAGTTTAGTGCAGTTTCAAAGGGCTTTAAACCATACCAGACGATGAATAAGGGTCTTATCTAGCCAAACGATCAGTTTCTGAGAGAAACCGAGCAGTATTTATGCTATTATTTGACCTCTTATCAGACAAACGTGATAATGTCTGAGCTCCGCCATAACTTCCGCCAAGTGAGGTCAAATACGAGCGTGGTCATAGATGTATACGTAGATGCCTCATTAGCGCCAGCACGGATCAGTAGAATGAGGCATCTACGATCGAATATATCAATGACCACGCTCGTATTTGACCTCACTTGGCGGAAGTTATGGCGGAGCTCAGACATTATCACGTTTGTCTGCTCGGTTTCTCGCAGAAACTGATCGTTTGGCTAGATAAGACCCTTATTCATCGTCTGGTATGGTTTAAAGCCCTTTGAAGCTGCACTGAAACTGTCATTCGGACCTGTAACCATTTGGGGTCCATTGCCTCCATTATAAGGAGAAATGTTTGCATCAAAAACCTTAATTTCTTTTCGACTGAAGAAAGAAAGACATGGACATCTTGGATGACATGGGGGTGAGTAAATTATCAGCAAAAGTTTTTTTAAAAGTGAACTAATCCTTTAATAAACGAGTTAGGGAAGTTCTTCATAACATTAAGGTTGAACCACTGGAGTCACATGGACTATTTTAACAATGTCTTTACTACCTTTCTGGGCCTATAAAGTGGTGATTACGTTGTAGTGGGGTCAGAAAGCTCTTAGATTTCATAAAATGTTTTCTTAATTTGCATTCCGAAGATGAATGGTCTTAAGGGTTTGGAATTACATGAGGGTGAGTGATTAATGACAGAATTTTCATTTTTGGGTCAACTAACCCTTCAAATGCATTTTTGCTGCAAAACTGTGGCATACAATGTGGAAAAAAGTACTGATTGGTTAGTACTTTTGCTTTCAAGACTATCACAGTTCATTTTTGCAATTTCGACAAAATCTTGTCTTAGCCAGCTAGTTAACATTAGCCAACACTATGTGCACTAGGCTGTAACTTCCATAGACGTTGTTAAGGACACTGTCCCCATTATGCAGATGAAAGTGTTTCTACTTGGTTGTGATGTTTAGTGTTATTACATTTGATCCCAAGCCTGAATATGCAATTCTTTCTGTAGCGAGAGCGAAAGATAGTTTACAAGGAAACAGGACCTTAGCCGACAGATGACCAGTCAATTGTTTTTGTTGTTTTAGCAATTGTGTCCTCTTGATTTTGGCTTGGGTGTGTTACGTCTAAGATGTTTGTATATTTTTTCTTACTAATGGCAGATTTCCAGC
Organism: Gobiocypris rarus; assembly: GCA_023029165.1. Taxonomy (NCBI): domain Eukaryota; kingdom Metazoa; phylum Chordata; class Actinopteri; order Cypriniformes; family Gobionidae; genus Gobiocypris; species Gobiocypris rarus. Next base: position 25,549,058 of record CM040926.1, on the reverse strand, counting down.
TCGATATAGCATAGGGAGGGTTTAATTCCCCCCCTTCTCCTATCCCAAAACATTTATCCATATAAGTTACTCTTTGTGAGAAACCACAGTGTCCAGACCTCCCTCTCAACCCGTAATGTTCTCAGTGCCAGAGCGTGATTTGTGCCCAAAATGTTTTTTTGTCCCTCCCATTGGAAACTCATTGACATTGCAGTTTTACAAACCCATGACCTTTGCATTCCCACACCCCCCAAAAAACCCTTCTGAGATTTTGAGGTCAGGAAAGGCCAAATCTTCAGATTTGTTCTTGGGGAAACCGTTATTGTTCTTTAGAAAAGACTGTAGGCTTAAAAAGCAACAGATTATTGCTACTCTGTAGAGCTACCATTCAGAGCTACCGGCGTGGGGTGTCGCCTGCAGCAGCTTTAGACCCAAAAAGTAGAATTTCCTACAGCTGTGACAGCAGAGACATTGCATGGGGGTGTCGGAACAAAAGGTGTGCAGGCAGCTGCCACGACATTTAACACACACATGTACAGGCAGGAGAACAGAGGATCTGACATACTGACAAGCGTCCCAATCCTGACACCCATCCACCCTCTCAATTACATCCAAAGACACTGATGGATTGAAGGCAGTTGCTAAAGGCATATTAGGGCAAAGGGTGAGAGGGGGGGGGCTGAGAGGGCTGGGGGTCTGAGCGCTCTGCATTAGAAGCTCATTGCTGAACTGGTTTCCACTGTCAGCCAGTCATAGGTCACTGGACAAGCTATGCTGTAGTCTGCTTGGATTTTATTTGTTGCTTGATCGGGTCAATGCAGAGGAACTTTGGGCACATGAAACTCTGACGATCGAATCTGAGGCTTTTTACTCATCTCTACTTATAAGGGGTAAGAAGGAGCTTAACGTGATACAAGTAACGCTACTTTAAGCCGGTGTGATGTGAAGATTAATTTAATAGTTCGTTTCATACATGAACACTTTAGTTTTGTGTCGCATTCATTTATTTTTGCGGATACTAGAGCAGTAATGTCCTGAAATAATTGACTAGTTTGTTTTTCAGATTTGTATATTCCGTAAACGTCACTAAGAGATCAGGTTCACTTCAACAATGTGTTGCCTTCAGGGTATTTCCGAGCGTTGAAGAGTGGTGTGGTGTGACAGGACCATGTGCTGTACTGCATGACAGCTTCACTCTACACACAGAGCAGTTCACATCTCCGTCTGCCTCTCTCAATCTCTTTCTGTTGCTTTTTGTGCACTCCTTCCTTACAGTGTATTTGAATAGGAATTCAGTTGCATTTTGTTATACTGTCTAATGGTTTCAACCGCAGTTTTAGTCTTAGTTCAATATAAAAACACATAAACTACTGTTCAAAAGTTTGGGGTCAGTACCTTAAAAAAGATTAAGGAACCGAGACATTAAATTGCTCAAAAGTGACAGTAAAGACATTTATAATCTTACTTGATCAATATATATATATATAAATATATATATATATATATATATATATATATATATATATATATATATATATATATATATATATATATATATATATATATATATATATATATATATATATATATATATATATATATATATATAAATATATATTTGTTTTACCTTTATTCACATTTGAATTGGTTATTAATAATCTGTAAATCCCAATTTGGTAGGTCTCCTAAAAAATCCAATAACATTATTTACTGGGAAAGTAACTTATTTAATGCCTTTTTGGGGTTTAATAATTGAACTTTTCAAATAAAAGCAGTTAATTTAAGGATGAGACTTGTCAAAATTAACAGGAAAGAATGTATGAATGTTTATTGCGAGTGTTGTGGCAAATCAGATTATTGTGTCTCGTTTTCTGCATAACTTCTCTTTCACCCTTGAGCTTTTCTACAGAAACACAAGCGACATCTTTCCCTTGTCTAGCATGTATTCTGATTGTGATTTTGATATATTACCGAACCAACAAGCTTATCTTTTGTTTGAAAACAGAAAAAAAATCTTTTGTTTGGTTGTGTAACCAACTGCTTACATGACGTGGTCATGACGAACCGTTGGCAACACACCCTGCCTTTCAATTGTCACATTGATGTCACCAGCGTTACGCTGCAAGGGAAGGTGTGTGCGTCTCCGAGACCTTTAGCTGTGGGGTCGTGGTGGGTGTGAAGGGTAAGGATTTACCTGACCCGAGAAAAGCATGTTAGCCTGCATGTTGGTATTTGCAGACTCATGCAGTGGCCTGACAGTTTTGTAGCAAGATGAACTCGGGTCTGTTTGGCTGTGGCAGTACTGTAAACTGACAAGTTTGACCACATTGTCCACACTGATGATGGAAACGATAAGCTGGTGTAAACAACAGACTATAGTACTGAAGACAACACACCAGACAAATGTGTTACTTCTGTCCGCAAGTATTTTGTTTGTCAAATGAGTCTGACTGACTGACACACATACACACACACACACACACACACACACACACACACACACACACACACACACACACAAAGTTTTACCACTAAAAGTGGTAATCTAGTATTGTAGTTTGCTTTCAAAGTTGACTGGACGGCAGCAGCGGTGTGATTCACAAGACCACGGATCCATTACACCCCTCCCCCTGAAATGCTGTCCTTGCAGTGCCGTACCTACCGCCCTCCCCCACCTTAGGGATTGGGTTACGCTCGTGGTTTGGCAGACATTACTCCACCCATCTCCTCGCTCCTGGAGGAGGTCCAGTGACGGCTCTCAGCATTGAACGCCGCCGTATCATCAGTATACGTCGTGTACTGGACAAACGGCTGTGTTGAAAAACAGAAATCATGCGCTGCGGTCAGCAGCCGAGTAGCCATATTGGACAGGGTGAGTTCCTGCCGTGCGGGGAGGTTGAGTCAACAGGCTGGAAATATCCTGCAGTTGGTGCTGGCAGTACAACCCCAAGGTTGGAGTAAATCGCTGGAGGGTCTCACAGGACTCCATTTTTGCCCCTAGTTTAGCCAAGGCTAGTGTTTTTAAAAGCACTCTGCTCAAAAAAAGCCTATTAGAGTGAGGGTGTCTCCTAAAAACACTTTTTCTCCAAGCTTGTTTTTTTGTTGTCTTTGTGAGTCATATAGCCGATGAGCTTGCTTTGATTTCCTTCTACTCTAGTACAGATTTGGGAATTGAGCATAAAATCAACATGACAGTATTTTGCTTTCATAATAAGAGATGCACCGATATTAAAGTCCCTGTAAAGGCAATTCTGAGATTTGTTTCTGAACACATTAGAAATGTTAGAAATGTATTGTTGAAACACATTACAAAGACTGTGAACTATGTAGTACTAAATTCAGAAGTTAGACCGTTAAACAGTTTTTCACCATTGCTGTGTTCCGGATTTTTTGGGCGGAGTTAAAACGGTGGCTCGGTGACGCACTGGAGCCACTGAGCATATGGCCCCTCCCCCATAACTGGAGTACATTCGCAATTTCGCATCAGTTCACCCGTTAGATTGCGAGTTACTGTCAGCTTACAACTTACAAAACATGAAAAGACGATCTCAAGAAGGATTAATTTTGTGAACAGCTACCTTGATGGAGTGCTGAGGATCACCACCAATACCTGCCTCTGCAGTGTCGGATAGTTCCGCTGCAGAATTGGGCCAAACCGACTATCTCCTGCCCCGACCTTCATCCTCCGGACATCCTCCGACATCTGGTGCCGTCGTGACTCGTGAGCTGTACTTGAGTGTTGTTGTTGTCTTGTGTGTTTACGGCCACTTTCCCGCGAGTGGCCGTGGTTTCGGTGCCGAGAGCGGACATGCCCCCAGCGTTTGAGAGCAGAGAATGCTGCTTATTTTTTTAAGATTTCGATAAAATATTTTATGTACTTAGCGGATTTTTTTATGATTCAAATTTGGCTAGGTGGTTAATAACACATTTATCTGTGGTGTGAGAAACTCAGAACACATGTTTAATTTTGACTTTACAGGGACTTTAACATTCTGGCTGGTACTGATATGTCGATGATTGATTATTTTTATGACTTTGACTTGAATTATGGTAGATAAATGGTCAAATTTTTGGCTATTTTATCTAAATGAATTAAAAATAAAACTTTAAATGCTAAAGGTGAATATTCTTTTTGAGATTTGATAAACATTACATCTTAACAGTGTTATCAAATTATTAGTGTTTGTAAAGATTCATTTGACTGATACTTTTAAATTTATGAAGTCTTTAATAACAGCTGATAACTAATATGGTAATATAATACGGATCTCAATCCGTTATGTGATTTATTGCCAATATTTTGAGATCATCATCATCAGTTCCAATTTATATAATTTGGTTTAAAATAAATGTACATTTCAGTAAGATTGTTAAAGGAAATTTTCACTTAAGATGTATGTTTGCATTCTATTGGTTCATTCCAGAAATTGGTTGTTGAAATGCTGGTCACCATTCACGTCCATTATACTTCCATTATCACAACATGTCAGTCTTCTACAGAGGCACCCTTCTGCACGCCTTGCTTTCTTCCTCTGTACTAAATGACTTTTATTGGTTCTAGGACAGCTGAGATATTGTTGCCGGTGACAAGTCTGTGGTCATGGGGCATTTTGTATAGCGCCAATGTACAGAAACTGTTAATGGCCGAATTAAACAACTCTCTGTCCCAGTCGGTGACCTCCCGCTCTGAGCTGGGAAGGTGATGGATTTCTCAGCACAGCTTTGGACCTGATCCAAGCCCAGTTCTGGCACGGTCTCTTATCTCCAAGCCCCAGGCCACTCTGCCTCTAGTTACAGGCAGGGATAACAAAACTGGACTCTCTCACACACACCCCATGGAGGAGATATGCTTACACACACATACGCGCTCACGCAGAATACCATATGCCCACACATGGACGAGGGCAGCGTGCTCTTATCCCAGCGGACCTCTGGTACTTCAGAGTCCTTGCGAGAATAACTGCTGTCCAAACGTGTGGGTCTGAGTTGCTCGAAGATGGAGAATTTATCTATATAGTAAAAGGTCACATACTCATGACTTTTTTTTTTTCTCTTGGGTTCTTCTTCACTAGCAGCATGTGTCTTTGGACGTGTTTACTCCAAGATGTTTTTTCGCTTGTTTGCAGGCCTGTGTAAACGTTGTTTTGCTTGTGTTGCACGCTGAAGCTTGGTTCCGCAGGATTTCCTCAGTGGTATGAGCAAAGCCGCAACTCAAAATTATGACACCTTCCCCCGTGTGTGTGTGACAGCTGCATCTTACAACAGCTCACCTTTGTGCGCTGAAAGCAGTGAGAAATTAATTCTGCTGACGTGTGTGGGGTGTGCATAAATGTGTGTATATTTGTTGTACATCAGTTTATTTTCATGAGCGTGATTAATTTTGAAGATAAGAAGGTTTTTGTCTCTGTTGCAGGGGGTTCCCCTAGTATTGAAAACAGAAAGGAACTGATGTTTTATCTGTAACCTTCTTTGTTTATTCTTTATTGTTTATTAGTGGTGTTTGTTAATTTTCATATTTAGGGTAGAAATCTGAACAGACCCCGATCCCTAAGTATTAAACTTTGCCTTGTCCTACAACATTTGTGCTACAGAATTAAGATGAACACAATGAACTAGTTGCTTATTAGCATGCATATTATAGGATATTGGCTGTTAATTAGTACTTATAAAGCACTTATTAATGCTTTATTCTGCATGATTGTGTTCTACATTGCTTAATCCTACCCAATTGACTTTAACAAATACTTTACTAACTATTAATAAGCAGTAATTAGGGGTTCATTGAGGCAATGAAACTAAACTAAAGTGTGACCAAACTTAAATGATACTTAAGCTTGTTGAGGTGTGCTTTTTTTGTTGTTGCATCAGTTTTTTCACCTGGCAGATTAAACCGCATTAAAAAAAGTTCATTGACTTTCTGAAGGAGTAACCCTTGCAGTATCTGGACAATTTTGACTTGTTGCACGCCTTAGCAACCACATAGCAAGGTGCTAAAAGCCACACAGGACATCTTAACACTCTGGCATTGTGGTGGCAAGTGTTGTACAGGCAAACACGACTCATTGTGTTTGTTCGGTCGTTTTGTCTTCATGAACATTTCATGCAGATTTTATTTTTACATTTTTACCATAAAAACCTAGAATAAATATTCTAAGAAATTATTTTTCATGTATTTTATTTTAATATTTCCTTGATTGTTTTATTTTATGTATTAAAATGATGCCATTAAAGATTTAATTAATATCTTCAGTTAACTTTGACCAGCCCTTTGACCAGAGAAGTTTCCCCCTAGTGTTTTTGTGGACACCTAGGCACTCTTTTAGGCCCCTAGGACACAGTTTGAAAACCTCTGGATTAAGGAATAATTTAATCAATTAACAATTAACATTATCAAATGGTACTTCTACAGTTAGAGAGTCTGAACTGCAGTCTGAGGACACTTTCCAGGTCCCTTGTGAAGCGACTGAGATCTGAGCTGGGAATTAGCCCCTCTCAGCACTCACAGGGTGAAAGGTCAAACTCTGACTCTCATTGCAGATAAAGTAGTCTTTTCATGTCTTGGCCCCGCAGACCAAAAAAAAACACAGACTAGTTGCTTTGAACTCAAGCCTGCGCTGCTGATGGCCCGCCTTGGAAACCTTTCCTGTCGACACTTCTTCTCGATTTGGAGGCAAAAATCTCACGTAAACATACATGCGCGCACACTCATACACCACACACCATGTTTTACTGTGAGAGAAGTGATGACGCTTGTGACAAGGGACTCTTTTGTCATGCCTAGCAGCTTAGACTTTATTATAAGAGTACGCTAGTGCATTCTGACCTTTTCTGTTAGAACAAATAAAAGTGACAGTGAATATGTAGTCCTAGATGTCTTTCTCAGTTGTTTATTATGAAATAAGAACACAGAAGTTCATGGCTTTTGTTTCTTTTAGTTTCCGCCCTTCATTCATTTCCAATGGAGCGTAATACGGGAGTTGCATGGATTTCCTTTGAATATGCAGAATTTTCAAGCCTGATTTGAGCTTCGGTTCCTTTTGTGGCTTGATTAAATGCGACCGCCAGACTGGATGTTATATTAATGGTTTCATGATTATTATTACATATTTTATTAGGCTGATTTGTTTTTCTTTCAATTTAACATATTGCCGGTCATGTATTTTGTGTGGATATGGATATATTCTTTATTCGTTCATTTTAACATGGTGAATTAGTGAAGGGTAATGGCTGATTCACAATCATTTTGAAGATAAATAAATCAATGTTAAAAGTTGGTTTTAACAATGAAGTGTATGATTCCTGTACACATCTCCCTGTTAACAAACCTTCCTTCTGCTTTTTCTCTGCAGCCATCCTTGCCATTGTTCAGATGCCATAACTGTGCCGTTATGGGGCAAAAAAGTTCTGTTTTTGTTGTTTTATTCAGTTTACTTGCTCTTAAGAGCTTGTGATGGTGATATTAATTTCCTGTCTGCTGCTCAGACAGAATAAATAGCCCAGGAGACTTGCAACTTTTGCGTTCTCACGGTGCCATCGGCCAATCAGAATTTAGATGTAATTTTGACATGTCAAACGGCTCTAACGGCGATCCTTTGAAAGTGTTTACTTTACCAGAAGGAATTTATTTGGCAGGAACAAGGTGGAAGAGCTTTTCCAGTTGCTCTTTTTGCAGTTTTTAAAGTGGACTGTAGCTCTGGACTAGGCTTATTAAATGTGTAAGAGGCCTATTATTAATAAGTTAAGTCTGGACTGAAGGGTAGACTTTGGGCTTTTTGCTGTTTTCTATTGCAAGGAAAGTGGCAAGGAAGTGACAACTGGTAATTCAGGTTGTTCAAAGTCAGATTGTGCACATAAGATTGTCTCTGAGTATGTGCACTCTGAACCGAAAAGGGGAAATGAGGAAGTTTGCAGGCCTCCCTGATCAGGGAGTCTGCTTGTGTCAGCACTCAGCAGTCATGTGTTGATGTGTGAGCGTGAGTGTGTACAGTCTCGATGTATATATAGAATTCTGTTTTAAGCCTGGGGTTGTTTTTTAATCGAAGGCAGAGTTAATAATAGCATGTTTTAAAATTATCTTGGCCCATATGACAATTCTTAGGCTGCAGTAAATTTATTCATGCAGCCAAGCCAATCATTCATATACGCACATAAACTTCTGCCGTCACGCTTCAAGGCGTCTGTTCTAAATGTTTGTTTTTCCTTTTTTTTTTTTTATTATTATTATAACGTGAAAAATGCCCTTAACCTTCAAACGCTGGCAAGACACCCATGTTGACTAATCTAAAAACGGCTAAAAGGGTGACTCGTTTGTGAGAGAACACTGAGAGCAGGATGAAACACTCAAGCTCAAAGACACTTCAGCAGGTGTTTTTCTACAGGTGAAGATTCTTTAGCTCTGTAAAAGCAGCATCAGAGGCAGTGGTTTGTGAACAAAACATAATAATCAGGCTCTGTCAGGCTGCAGAAAGGGGCTTTGCCCAGCCTTATACGTGGATGTCATGCTATGTGTGGTTTTGGGGAAACCCAGCTCTGGTGGAGGTGAGGTTTGCCTAATCTGTCCAGGCAAATCTTTATAAGAGTTCATGACCATTGAAATTAACTAAATCTAAAAAGATCTTGAAAAATAAATGGGAGTTTCTCTAGTCAATATTTTTTCTTGTATTTAATTGGTTCAGAAGTAGTGTTCAGCTAAAAATTACTCTTTGTCAAAGGATTTCTAAAAATCAGGGGAACATAATGGAAATGTACTAACTAGGCAGTGTGGGAAGGGCTTGAAATTCACCCTTCATTTGCTAAAATGTGGGGGTGAGTGACAGACAGGATTTGACAGGCTCACCGGTTAAGGTTTTGTGTTAGAAGTTGATTAAGAATAATATTTAATCAAGATTTTTTTAATCATTAAATGACAGAAGCAGGTAGCAGAATGTGAGATTGAAATTCTGCTGCACTTTACTGGGCTCTTAATTTTTTAGAATTCATTATTAAAATATTTTTAAACATTACTGTTCAAAAGTTCGGGGTCAGTAAGATTGAAAGAAATTAATAATTTTATTCAGCAAGGATACATTATATTTAGCAAAAGCTACAGTGAAGATATTTACGTTACATTTTTTTTTTCAAATAAATACTGTTTGTTTTTGGATTTTAAAATATATTCAAATAGAAAAAAGTTATTTTGGAATAGAGTTTTACAATATTACTGTTTTTTAAATAAAAAATGCAGTCTTGTTGAGCATAAGAGTCTTTAAAAACATATGTTATAAAAAAATTAGGAAATTTAGCAAAGCTCAAATTAAAAGATCTCTTTTGTTCTAAAATCCTTCGATTTTACCATGAAAATAGTTATGTATGTAATTTCATTGTAAAAGATTGACTATCCTAACACTTTGCTGTCCTACCAGTTTAGTTTTTAAGTTCTGTCTTTCTTTTCTTTCACAGAATTCATCACAAGACCATCATCATATTCATCACCAGATTTTTCCAGGGGGGTTTGGATATCAGAACAGACACCTGTCGGATGACATGCACCCTGAGCAGACCATGATCTGAAGGCCCTACCAGGAGGCCACACACTTTCTTTCTTCCTTCCCTCCTTCCTTTTTTTTATCAGTGGAGGAAGACGGGTGAGCCCAGCTGCCTCAGACAGGTGGCATACGGAGAGAGAGAGAGAGACTCTCTCACACACACACATCTTCATACACAGAGGCGACTAGTCGCTGTTTGTGCTCCTGTAACTGTCTCAAGAAATTTTAACCTCTGACCTCACCACACCCTCAACCTTGCCCCCACCCCTGTTCGGCCAATCACAGCAGCCATGGGGAGGAAAAAGATCCAGATTCAGCGAATTACAGACGAGCGTAACAGACAGGTGAGTGCACAGCCTGAGTGTCCGCAATGATAGTGTTTTTAGTTCAACATAGCAGAATTCATTTCAGTTTTGAGTACATAACTGTAAAGAATACATTTCAGGAGCTTTCTCTAAATAAAACACACCGAATACACACAGGAGAGCCTGGAATAGGTTACTGCCATTTGAACTGAAATCCTTCTTATTGGTTATGACTCTTGTGAGTTGCCTTAAGTTGTATCTGTAGTTTAGGCAATCAATGTGAGGCAAAATCAAATCTTGCTCCTCCAATGCATCAAAGTGATTTGTAGTTGAGGTGTGGATTTTTTCATGTTAAAGTACTTTCTCCTATCCCATTTTAATGGGCAGAGACAATTGCAAGTTAACTTCCCTTAGGGTGTAAATGTAGTTGTGCTTTCAAATCATGTTTTTTTTTCATTGAGATTTAGTGTTAATTTAATTCAGAATTGTAACATATATCTATATCATATTGGCTATATTTGCAGATTTCTTTTATTTTTTAATTAATCAGCATCGGACAATATTGGATATTTAGCAAATCAAATCTATTTTTCACATGGTATATTTATAACATTGTGATACCTAAATTCACTTGTTGCATTTAATGGGTTAGTTCACCTAAAAATTGTCCCATGATTTACTCACCCTCAAGTCATCCTAGGTGTTTATGACATTCTTCTTTCAGACGAATACAAACGGTGTTATATTAAAAAAGTCCTGGCTAATCCAAGCTTTATAATGGCTGTGAATTGTGGTCTTGTTTATGAAGTCCATAAAAGTGTATCTATCCATCACAACTGCTCCACATGTCTCCAGGGGGTTAATAAAGGCCTTTTGAAGTGGAATGATGCATTTGTGTAAGATAAAATATCCATATTTAAAACTTTATAAAGTAAAGTTCTAGCCGACCAGCCGAAACATTACTTCATAAAGTTTTAAATATGGATACTTTTCTTACGCATTGATTCACTTCAGAAGGCCATTATTCCCTCTGGCTCACCTTAAGTTCTTTTTACTTCCCGTGATAAAATAGTTAAAGAGGTACTTCAGCGTTGGGAAGATGAATCTGTATTTAAATTGGGTCATTAATGTAGTAGAAATGTTAAATATTTTTTTAATTTGGTGCCTTCTAGACTGAGAAAACACAGAAAATGTATTTTTGTCTCATGGGGATGAAAGACAACAATTCCCAGAATGCACTGCTTCGCTGCCCTACTATAGGCATGGCTACTGGATTACTGGATCACTTGCCCACTGCGTTCATTTTCATAAAATCAGTTCAGTTAGAGACACTACAATTAAAAACTGAACGTGTCTGTTCGATATATTATGAGTGAGCCAACTGAGTGCCACGGCCGTCACGGCACAAACGCAGCAGGAGTCGGATTACATTCATCACATGAGCTGAGGTAATCATGGGATTCGCGGCCGTATTCGCAGCACGTGAACAGTCTGGCGCATTTTCAGAGCATGTCTTTGGAAGCTTAACTATCATAGGAATTCATTTGAACAGTTGAAACACTCACTTTGCTCTCCACAACGCTCCATTTGCATGAATCCCCGCAGCTCCTGGAGCCGAGTGCTGTGAGTGCGATGTTGAAAACATGCAGAAATAGTGCCTCCTACTGGCTGTAGACTTTAGCTTCTGGACAAAAACTCCTCCGATGACGCAAAATGACGATATTTGCGTCATCAGAGGAATTTTTCCAGAAATAAAATACATAATTCTCTTGTCTCAGGGTCATATGAGGGGGAAAGTATGATAATTTGAATATAATCCCGGGTTTCTACTGATACAAAGCTTAATGCTAATCGCTGAAGTAACCCTTTAAATCTGGCAAATAAAACCATTTAAATCACAAACTTCATAACAGTATCGTTTTGAAAGCTTTTAAATTAATTTACTGTGTTTATATTAGTTCTACACTCACCAGTGTTTAGTCTTTCCCACCGTGTTTTTGATATTAGAAAGATGGCTGTGAATGTGTTGGAACTGTTTCTTTGGTCACAGTTGTGCTGATAGGTGTAGTCACTCTGACCGGACCAGGTGTGCATACTCAACCTTAGCCTGCTTCGCTGTGTCAGCGCTCTCTGTCTCCCTCAGGTGTGCCTGACTAATCATATTTTTTACAAAGTTACAAAAAAAGTCTTGTAGTTTGGCTGACCCAGATTAGGCCTCATTTTGTACTAAATATCACTTTGAATTGAGATTTCTTTGAGAAAATGATCTGGCTATGCACAGCTCGTCCTTTGCACATCTCGGGCAATTAAAGAATTAAAGAGTGTGAGAAGATAATGTGAACTATAGTCTTTGCTGCAGTGAAATGTGCCGTTAATTACCAAACTCTTGCATCGAGAGTCGAGACTAGTATATAGGAGAGGTGTAGAAGAACAGAGGGTATCCAGAACTGACAGACGGCAGCAGGTGAGAGAGCGAGATCGAGTCCGTGTGTGCGGTAAAGGTCAGTAGGTAAGCATTCGGCCCTGAGGTTAATTGGATCGAGAGAGGAGCGGAAAGAAGTCAGGTCGCTGCGTCTCAACATTCTTCACAATAATAAAGTTGTGTTCTTCTGTTGCCATTGGTTACCTGCGAATTCTATTTTTGAAGGCAATTATGTTTGCTGGTGTTTATCCTGGTACTGGTGTGGAGAGAGGGAACATCAGCTCCCTGATTGTTGAGGTGGAGGAGATTCTTTCAGCTAATGGAAAAGGGCTTTTATTTACAGAGATGCAATCACTGTCTGCTAACACTGTCAAGCTTAAGGTTAAGGAGTCTTGGATTTGAACAGAAAAACTTTTGGTAGCAGGGAGCAAAAAATGGTTGAAAGCTTCCCGACTTGGTATCTCAAGTCAACCTCGGGCTCTGTGCACTGCAAAAGTTCCTATAGGAGTAGGTCATTTCAGTTCATAGAAAGTACTTTCTTTGGAATACAAAAGGAGATGTTTTGAAGAATGTAGTTGGTTCATCTTAACCTCACTATCACAATGACTGGGACTGAAGCTTTCAGGACTGGAGCTATCTTCCCCGACAGTGAGTTGTACTCTAGAACTCGATCAGTGGTGAAGATAGATATGACTACAAAGACATTTTTTATCAGTCATCATTTCTGGAGAGAAATAGCGCAGACATTGGACAAGAATGAAATTTGCTATTGTGCATGTGTGAAGCACCTGTGTTCGTGCATACTTTTAAATGGAGTATACTTTGAAAGGCTATGCCTTCAACTGTGTGCATAAGCGTTCACGTTCAAACTGAAAGTTAGACTTTGGTCCTGATTATTGGACAAATCTTTCAAAACCAACTGATTCATTCAAAAGATCCAAATCAACATCTGACATCGCTACTTCTAGTCCTAGTCTGTTCTTGACAGGAATATCTTTTGACTAACATATGACTTTAGAAGACCACATTAATGATACTTTATAGTGGTTTTACGTACTTATTTAATCTTGAAAGCTTTGATCTTCATTTATTGTAATTGGATGTAAATGAAAAAAGTCATTTGGGATTGGAATGACATGAAGGTTTGTAGATTATTTTTTGAGTAGGCTATACCTCTAATCTTTGATAATGTCTTCTGTTTTGTCTACCCGTAAAAATATCAAAACATACTTAAAATAGGGCTTATTTACCTGAGAAGCAAAATTGCAATGTTGTTTTCAGACTTGTCCTTTATCTCAATCATCATCTTTTTTCTCCCTGTCTAATCTCATCTTGCTCTCCCTCTCTCTCTCCACAGGTGACCTTCACCAAACGGAAGTTTGGTCTGATGAAGAAAGCCTATGAGCTCAGTGTGTTGTGTGACTGCGAGATTGCCCTCATTATTTTCAATCACTCAAACAAGCTCTTCCAGTATGCCAGCACTGACATGGACAAAGTGCTCCTCAAATACACCGAGTACAATGAGCCGCACGAAAGCAGGACCAACGCAGACATCATCGAGGTAAAACAGACATACAAGCCCACTAAGAATCCTCCCTCTTTCAGGTGGCAGGAAATTGTTTTATTTGTTGTTGTTTTTTGGTCTCATTCATCCTTTATTTTTTTCTTTCCTTCCTTCCTGTCTTTGGTGAACCATGTTAATTTGGTTGCAGTAGTTCAGTCAATAGTTCTATTTGGTCAGGACTAGTTTTCCCTGAGGAGGCAAGGTAAATTAGTGTGTTTTTCCTCATGGAAACCTTGTTAAAATCACAGAACAAATGACCTACTGTTTTCCGGCTAACTCATGAGTCCTCGGAGAAAGATACCTTCCAAATAGCAATGTTTATAATTGCGATGACTTTTTTTATGATGCTTGTCCTCATTTATTATGACCTTTGTCAAATACTGTAACTAAAGCTATTGCATAGTGCTCTTTCATTATGGATTTAGACAATGCTAATACCATGCTAATTTGACTTAAAATTTTATATTTTACATTCTAAGAATATAATGGTAGTGTGATGGTACCAAAATACCTTGGTAATACCAAGTTGACTGTAAATACGCATGTTCTTCAAGAGATGGCAAGGCTTTTGCTTAGCTAAATACTCATCCATAGGGAGGCCGAGCGCATGTGCGAGAGTGAAAGAGTGCATGTTCACGTCTAGAGAGCATGAAGGGAGGTTCAGAGGCTCGCAGAGCTCTATACGCTACTGGCTAACTGCCTGGACGATGGTGGGGCAGGAGAGGTAGGGACAGCTGCACCCTCTACCACCTCCTGCCTTTGGCCAGAGAGGAAAACGTGGTTTACACACAAACAAACACACGGTGCCCATCCGGTGTCCATCCCGTCCAATGGTGTCTTTATGAGTGTGGCATGAATTTCTGGGGGCGCGCAACGTTAACGTGGGAAGAACAGCGGCAGTGGAAGAACGTATTGTATAGTATTGCTAGAAAACTGCTTAAATTAAAAGGAGAGCTCACCCACAACTGAAAATTCTGTAATTTATTTACTTTTCCTGATGGTGATTTCAAACCTGTATTCTGTTACTTTTTTGTTCCATCTTCATGAACCTTCATGTAGCTGTTTCCCTTAATGATTAGTGAAGTGTAGTTTGTGAGTCGCATCAAGAGGTTCATTGAAAAGAACTGGCTCAAAAGAATGATTGGCGCGCAAATTGGACTGGTTTTGTTCTTGAGTTAACAGCTCACCCGGAAGGAGAGATTATCAGTAAATAACTTAATTTTAGGTCTTTAATACTATTTAATACATATGACCTCAGTGATCATAGTTCAGCTCTGGATTATTTGGTTGCTTTGGTTCTCGAGTTCACTGGAGGGAGCAATTATCAGTGAATAACAACTTAAATTTGGGTATCATAATGACTTCAGAAGACACAGGATATAAGTCGCATAATTCAATTTTGCGGCTCCTTTTTGTCCAATTTGTAGTTTTGCTGAACTTGTCGACTTATCACTGTAAACAAATACTATAAAAAATAACAGCATAAGGGTTGAAACAATATAATGGTGAGTTGTACATTTTAAATGTGCACGTGTTTAGAATAAAGCGAAACATTTGTTTAGTTTTTAAAGATTAGGTGGTCTTTTCAATGCAGTTTAAAATGCAGCCGTGAGAGTGTGAATACTTATTTACAGTGTGTGATGGTGAGAAACTGATGTGTGTCTCTTTTACAGAAGCCCCCAGTGGTATAAGCGCATGTTTCCTGTTGGGTGCAGCTGCAGAAATCTCTTAAGTGTGTGTGTCTGTGTGTGTGTATATGCATGTGCTGTGGTGAGGGCGTTGGGCCGCTGTGGGCCACATCAGCTCAAGCCTGACTGGGCTGCTTTGTGTGTGAGTGTGTGTAAAGGCTGAAGGCTGTCTCATGTAATATTGAGAAGCAGCGTGGCAGTAGAGGCAGACCTGGTGCTGAGTTCTCAGCATTTGGCCTGATAAGAGGTGTCTTTGGGGGCAGTACCAAGCAAAAGGCCCTTCCGGTGGCTCATGCCCAATGAAAAACATGTCTTCTGCACTGGTACTACCTGGTTATATGTCTTTTAAAGACCAAAAAGAGAGACAAAAACACCAAAAAGAGAAGAAGAAAAAAAGTGAAGGAGATTCACTGTGTATAAATGATGAAGTGGCAGTGCTTACATTCACCCAGAGAAAAACCTCTCATTCACCCTATAGCTCACTGTACACACACACACACTTTCACACTGATGCATGACTGAACAAACGCATATGCACGCACACAGCCTCTCTTCTTTTTGCTCGCTGTATCTTTCTCTTTTTGCTCTCATCTCTTCACTCGCCTCGTGTTGCACGTGCCTAGTGTGTGTGTGTGTGTGTGTGATTGTATGGGGGCTGCCTGCTTCTTCTGCCAGAGCTTGTTAATCTGCTTGACTGCAGATCCCAATCAGGAGAGAGACAGAGAGAGGGAGAAAGAGACTCGGAAAGAGGGAGGGGAGAATGAAAGAGACAGAGAGATGAAGAGTGGGTGTTTAAGGATGAAGATCCTGTAGATATCAGTTGGGATTGAAAAGAGGCGGTGAGACGAGAAACACAAGGCTTGCCCTTTTTCATAAGCAGCTCAGATGAAGAGGCTGTGGGGACTTAAAGACAACATGAAATAAAATTTTGCCTTTTTAATAAATTGCTGGTGTGAGACATCTATGCTCAGCATTCTGATGAAAAATATAATAATCTTTTATCAAAATCTAATAACTTTCGTTGCTTCTTAAGCCATGTTTGATTTTGCTGACCTAACCAAGGTCATGCTTACAGAGAAAATAATAGTATTAATATTTCCAGAGCCCATTTTTCACGTTCCAATCAAATCCCTCTAGATAAAATCAAGCCCCGTCCTACTGAATATTCAGTTTTTCTTGGAAATACATCAAATTGTGGAAATTTAAATGGATAGTTCACTCAAAAATAAAAATTGTTATTTACTCTACCTCATGTATGTTGCTTTAAACCTTTTTTTTTTAAAAGTTTAAATTTTTCCTTATTGTAGCTTGACAGACAAGGTCCAGAGTTACTTATAAAAAAGAGCTGTATCTATTAAAATGTTTTCCTATGTGCTATGAAAAAGTAAACGCATACAGATTCGAGGATGTAAGTAATGACATAGTTTTCATTTTTTGGTAAACTTTTTTTCTTTAGTGGCTTGCACATTTTGTTCCATGTTGTGTTAAAGCAATAATTTTCTTAGATTTCTATTGCTGTTCAGAAGAGCATTTATATAGAAACCAAGGCTGCCAATCGATATAAATTGTAATAATTTGCATAATATTCAATACAATTAATCAAATGAACTACTAGCATATATCTTCCTAATAAAAGCTCCAAATGAAGATTCAAGCAGGTCAGAGGGAATCATTTTACTGTGTTTTGTAGGGCCTGATCTGTGTTACAGAAGGCCTAGCATCTCTGATGAGTGTTGATTGACATATGGAAAAAGTAATAATATTGGCTAATTTTGTCACAATAATACCAGTGCAAATTTTACAATTCTCGATAGTAATTTTGTGCTCACCGCTAAAAAACGAATTGGCTATTAAACAGGGCTTTATTTTCAATTAAAGTGAAATATTGTTCTAATTATTAACAAATTTAATTAAAACAATTAAATGTAGCTTTAACATTCGTAAATTAAGTGCATTTCAAAGTTTTAATTAATTTGAGTTTTAAAGTTAAGTAATTATTCAAGTAATCAGTAATTCAGAACAAATAAACAAAGTAAGCACAATGAGTGGGGTTTTCTTTTAGACAATGGCAGGTTTATTAGGCTTTTATTTACCCTGCAAAGGTTTTTTCTTTGTCCCGTCTGTTAACATTCAGTTAAGAAAAATCTCCTGTGTTTACATGCCATGCCAAGCTGACATTATGACCAAGAAGGGCACATTTATGAGCATAAGTAACCACATATGACCAGACGGTTTTTAAGGATTGAATTGAGTAGTCTATGGTACAAATACTAAAGAAAGAACTGAAATTTAACTTAAGTATAGGCTTGATACTGAAGTACAGGCACTTTTGACATCCCTGATATCAGCAGCTCCTTTCAAGTGTGACCATTGGCGTTAAATGGTTGAGATGAAATGACTGTGAACTTTTAACCTCTGTCTGTAAGAGATGAGAAATCTGTGTGTGCTGGACATCGGCTAAGCCCTCTTCGATATTGAGATGATGTACTCTTATTCTCTCAGATCCGCCTCCACAGTGGGCTGAGCTGTGGGTTATCAGCCAAGATCAGCTGCTAAAATGATTCCATTAGCCTCATGTATGAGTTATAGTCAGACTCGCCTGATAATGGCAGACACGCTGCCTTTTAAGGAGGAATGGGGATGAAGGGATGAGGAGGAGGAGTGGAGGGTTCAGAGGGGCCGCTAATCTGTCAGATGGGTGTATCTGGACGCTATCGTGTGTGTAAGCCGGCAGGCTGTGCCGAAGCCGAGGCTTTAAGCGCGTTCTCAAGGGATGTCCGGGGGGGAGAGAGAGCCTTCTCTGCTTTACACACTGCAAATGGAAGGTGACATTACATTCTGCCTGTGTTGGACATCAGTGCATACTTCCGTACACTCGAGAGGGTTATGTATACATTATACACTCCTACAAATAAAGGGTCTTTTTGCTGAAACATCTTTTCAATGAAAAGTTCTTAAAAGAACCATTATTGTTTTCTTATTGTGAAGAACATTTTAATAATCTAACATAAATAACCTTTTGTGCATTGAAAAGGTTCCATGGATGATAAAGGTTTTAATGAGTGTAGGGCCGATAAATATGTGTTTTTCAATTGCAGATTCTTAAACATTTACTGTGGTCCCTCTCAAATGTTTGCTAACATCCCACATAGGAAGTGGGAGTTTGAAAAGACAATATGGGATGGAGAGAGGAGGGGAATAGCGGACAGGAATGAGTCAGCTCAATAAGTAGTGGAAGAATGAGAGCATTATTGGATTAGAGAAGAGACTCAAAGATAGGGTGTAAATGAGTCATCAGACACAAGTGGAAATGAGATGAAAGAAGAAAGAAAGTGAAGGTCGAGGGGTAACACAGATGAAATAATGTAAAGACAGGAAGGGGAAGCTCAAGAGAGAGCGACCGTACGGGGGGAGGGAAGGAAGGCAGTTGCAGGGGGAGGGGCACTACTGAACGAGGTTAGCCAGTCAGAGGCAGCGGAGCTCTGCAGGGGAATCTTCCCTTGGCAACACAAACAAGCACCCGCCCCATAAAGGAGAGACAGCAGGCAGAGAAATACAGGGACAGGTGAACAGATGGAGCCGACTCAGAGACAAGCTGATCAGCTGACCCACTCCTCACTGTGTGTGTGTACGAGAGAGAGAGTGTTATGTTATGAACGATAAAGCTATTTTCTTCCCGTCTTTTACAAAATCTTCACCGAAATCTATATATTATTAGCTGCACTTGCTATGGCTAATCGCTAATGCTCATACTTAGGGATTTCAACAATCCCATCTTTCAACAAGCCCATATTCCTAAACATTTTATTTCAATGCTCAATTTGTGGCCTCTTTAAATCGTGCAGTGTTTTTAGGAGAGGTGTGTTTGTAACATGTAAGTAATTAAACTTAGATTTTTTTTAGAATGTACTAAAATCCACTTAAGCAAATGCATAAAACAGCTTGACAACCCCCTAGGTTTTACCATTGGCATTTTAATTTATTCTAATTAATCTACTAATATAATATACATAATTTATATTATGTACACTACATTTAAAAAGTTTGTGGTCATTATATTAGTAGAATTTAATTTAGTACTTTGAATCATTTAAAAAATGCTGTTCTTTTGAACTTTCATCAAAGATATGAATCAGCACAACTGTTTGTAACATTGATAATAATAATAATAATGAATGTTTCTTGAGCACCAAATGCATATTAGACTGATTTCTGAAGGATCATGTGACTCTGAAGACTGGAGTAATGATGATGATAAATTCACAGTAATAAATGACAAAATATACAATATTACTGATTTTATTGTATTTTAGCATAATAGGCTTCTTTCAAAAACATAAAAAACCTCACAGACCTCAAACTTTAGGACGGTAGTAAATATATAAATAGTGTGTATATAATATGTATATATATATATATATATATATATATATATATATATATATATATATATATATATATATATATATATATATATATATATATATATATATATATATATAATACATAACTGTAGCGTAAGTGTTAATTGTCCAATTAACAGTGTTGATCTTGGTTACACCCGTGTCAGTTTATGTTATGCTATATATCTCTATGACCTATGTGAGTAGGACAAAAGCAGTGCTGAAAACTGTTTTCCATTCAGCCTCGATACCCCCATCAAAGCTACTTAGAGAAAATCTTGTTTGGAAAATCTTCTCCAAAGAAAAAAGAAGACTCAAGCTGTTTTCAGGCTGAAACCGATAAACTGAGTTTCTCTCTTTTCCAGCCTCATCTAACTTATTTCCAGCCCACAGTTTTCAATGGGCTATGCAGTTTCATTTTTTCCAAGTCATGGTGTAAAATTGAATTTATCCTCTTCACACTCTCATGAAACATTTTGCAGACAGTTTTCTTGGCTTATGTGTCACGTTAAATTGATGGTTTAATAAATCACTGCTGCTTCTCTCTGATTGACATTTGTTTTTTCTAAGTGTGAAATGTGCTCCTCTCCCTTTCTTCTCCCACTCTGAATGCTTTAAGACGTTGAGAAAGAAAGGCTTTAACGGTTGCAACAGTCCAGAGCCAGACGGGGACGATTCGATCGACCAAAGTCCGTTACAGGAGGACAAATTCCGCAAGAGTGACGAGCTGGACATCCTCTTCAAACGCTACGGAGTGAGTATTCCTCTTTACCTTGTCGTTCTAACCTCCCTCCTTCTCTTTCTTCCCCCTGTCTTTCTCCTGTCCTCGGTCGGAAATGAAACGAAACGAAGGCTCTGAACAAGAAAGAGCACCGGGATTCGGAGAGCCCAGACCCCGAGGAGCCGTTCTCCCTCACGCCTCGCACAGAGGAGAAGTACAAAAAGATAGACGAGGAGTTTGATAAAATGATGCAGAGCTATAGGCTTTCAGTGAGTACCCGTGTGAAGAGGCCTGCTTTAGGCCCGGCAACCAACTCACACAGCCTGCTGTCGGCCCGGCAACCAACTCACAGAGCACCTAGCAACCATCTCTCACCCCATTCCCCTCCTACCACCCCTCAATCCCCTCTGAATGTGTGTGCTTGGGCAAGGAGAGGGCAGTCGGGGGCGAGAGGGCGAGTGTGGGCCGCGTCCTTTTGATCCTCACAATCCACTATTTCAAATGCGCTTGTGATTTATAGCTCTCTTGATTCTGTGCGCTGTTGTTTTGTGTTTTCTGCAATGACTGATGCTTGTATCGCATTTGCCAGGAATAGACTTCTGACTCATCTGGGTCCCGTTTAAGGCGTCAGTGAAGATAATTTTCATCAAGTCACTGTCAAAAATGTTTTATGCATGAGCCATGCATGAGGAATCTCTTCTCAGCAGGTACAGAAACTAGAACAAGAACATGCTGCTCGCTATCTCAATACATCGTGGGCCGAGTCTGATATAATTTACACGGTGAACGTGATTCAACATTATGTGGGTAGCAAAGACTAATTATTGTAGTAACTAGTGTTCTCTTTCCTCTTTAATGCTAATTACTTGGTAGGAGCGTCTGAAAAGTGTTTCGTCAGCTGACGAAGGTGCAGTTTTCCTCTCTTTTGCACCCATCCTGCTCTCCGCCCAGTGCACAATTCACGGGCCGGAGCACAAAGAGAGTCATCCAGCACCTCTCTCTTTCTCTGCCACATAATCCCAGCATGAGTGCTTGAGGAAGCAAAGCTAAAACCTTAATCCCTCTTGCTGGGGACACCCAGCAGCATGTGTACTACCAGCTCTACTTAACAGGCCGGAAAATGATCAGTTTGTAATGAGTTTTTAGATATTCAGCACTAACTGTCTGACACTAACTGCCTGGCAACCTCAGTGGATAAAGCTGGATTGTGAGGAGGAAATTTACTTTAGAAACATTCAGTAAAAATATATTCATTTAAATTAGCTTTTTATTCTGGTAATGTTTTTAATGCCAACTTGGAGCAAAACAAGTATATTTCAACATCAGTGCTATATCAGTGATTTAATATTTTGTTTTGGTTTATACTAGATATACACTACCTTTCAAAAGTTTGGGGTCAGCAGGACATTTTTTTATTATTTGAATAAAATTAATTAATTTCATTTAGCAAGGGTGCATCATATTGATCAATAGTGACAGTAAAACATTTACAATGTAAAAAAGCTTTTTATTTCAACTGCTTTTCTTGTGATATTTTTTTATTCATCAAAGAGTCATGAAAAAATGCATCATGGCTCCACTAAAATATTAATAACTGTTTTCAACATTGATAGAAATAAGAAATTTAGCTTGAGCACCATATCACCATATTAGATTGATTTCTGAAGGATCATGTGACGCTGAAGACTTGAGTAAAGATGCTGAAAATGCAGCTTTTCTGTCACAGGAATAAATTACATTTTAAAATAAATTAAAATAGACAACATTTATTTTCAATTGTAATAATATTTCACAATATTACTGTTTTACTGTATTTTTTAAATCAAATAAATGCAGCCTTAGAGAGCATAAGAGACTTTCTTTTACAAACATGAACATTTTTACCGACCCCAAACTTTTGAATTGTAGTATTTATCAGTTGATATTGGATATTTAATTTATTAATAATATCTGTCTATTTGGATTACAATTGCAGTATTTAACGCTCGCTTCATAATGCAAATAATTTAATATCACTGTTAAATGCAATCTTTTGCTGTACATCGGCCTTTCATATTTTCAATTATAATGTTAAGTTCCTGTAGCAACTGAAAATTATGACTTTTGATCAAAATCTGCTCAACACTCCACTTGGCCAAATGTTATAATATTATATAAGGCTGTATTTACACTGTAAGTCTTAATGCACAGATCTGATCTTTTGACCATATCAGATTTTTTTTGTCCCACCTGTTGACATTCACTTTAGACCCAGCTGGTATTCGATATCTGGGTTTACATTAATCCCGCCCAAAATGATTCTGCTGGTGATCGCTTTACTATATGACATGGTTGACACTTGAGTTTTAAATGGGCATACTAAAATTATTTATATAACTCATGTCGGGTGGCTGAACGGATATAGATCGGAAAATAACGGTAATTTTAGTTAGATCTAGAATTCTGAAGTGAAATAAAGTAGATAAGATTACATTATTTTCCATGAATTTGAATGAATTGATGAGAGAGAGAGATTGTGAATGTGCCTCAGAACAGAATGCATAAAACCGCTTGCAGATATTTGTGTTTACACGTGTGTAGCAAATTCCGATCTGTCAAATGTGATAAAAATTAAAAATTCTAAAATATTTGATCGAATATGATTGTATTATAAGACCCCATTTCAATCTAATGAGTAATTTGCCACTGAAAGATCATTCCTTGTGTGCACTGATCTGCTGTAAGCTCCAATCCAAAGGGACTTGATGTTAAAATAATTGCCAACTTGTTTCCCAAACCAGAAAGGCGTTCTCACTTCACTGGTCACGCTCTTTCTCGATGTCACACAGACTCTTTTTCAGTACCAAGTGTCATTCCAATGACAGTTGTCTATCGCATATCTGTGTGTCTAGACTGTTATTATCTTCAGTCTGTTGTATTTATCTTCAGTTGTTGAAAGCACATTCAGATGTGTAAGATTACACTTTCTGGCTGAGAAAATGGAGACTAGCACACAATTTTTTTTTCCATTCTTGGTGTACATGTATATATTCAGATGAGGTGTGTTAGGTGCTCCATATTTTAAAACCAGCTGCTCGTCCCACACTAATGTCCCTCCTCTCTCTTCTGCCCTGCCCTCCTTCACCCTGCCTGGCCTGCGTGCAGTGCTGGAACTTAGTTGCTGTTTCGTCCACAGGCTTATGGGTTACTCCCTCTAGAACTGTAGCTCGTATGTATTTACCCTGGAATATTCATTTTAAAATAGCTTTCACATCACTAGATTCTCATTAGAAGTAATTTCTTAAGTGTTGAATTGTAATACCGGCCATTTATTGCTAACAGCCGGGACTATAATATGCATTCTTCAAACTAAATTTTTGACGCTCAGACAGAGAGGCTACAGGAGAAAGGGAGAAGGACAGAGGAACAGCCATACTAACTATCAAACTGGGTCCCACTCAGAACACAGGAGGCCTAGTGTGGCCCACATTCTAATTTTAGAGGCCCTGGTTTTGCTGAGGATCATGGGAAAATGGGTCTCCATCAGAGCATCTGGACAGTTTGAGTCCACGCTGATTGCCGAAGCTGTCTAATTGCGCTTTAGAAAGCATGAGAGCGAAGATCGGCTGACTCAGGAGTTGTCATGGCCACATGCCCCTTGTTTGAAACACCTGAGCCTACCCTGCACGGTGGGTTATTCCCCAGAGCCATATTATCAGTTTAAGAACAACTGTTGCAGACTAAAATTGAGTATAATGCTGGGGTACAAAAACAAAATCGTGGTTTTCAGATCCAAATGCTCTGTCAGATGCCAAAAGCAAACAAGAAATGATGCTAATATCCCCATAATGAAATCTCAGATGGCCAGACTGTGATACATTTTTAATGAATCGTTAAAATACTAGTGTCTGGGATGCCTGGAGACTGTATTGTACACAATGAGTTTATAAAAGCTTAGCTAAATGTGTGATATGAAAAAATGTGCTCATAAACAGCTGTTGAAATAGTATTCTCAACTGAAATGATTAGAGGCTTGGACCCAGAAACAATACTCCTTACGTCACGGTGTAACAAGCGGATAGTGTTAAAATATACAGTAAATCTCGATGGAAGTGGAGCAAAGCCTCTCAGATTTGTTTCTGTTCCTTTCGTTTCCAGTCTGGATTATTCACACAGTTTTTAAGTCTTACAAAATTAACTCTGCACCTCGTAGCTTCACGTGCTCTGCTTTGGAGATGTTTGCACACGTCACTGCATGCTATAAAAACTGGTGTGTGTCATTTTGTGTGTTGTCTTGATGTACATGCAGGTGTGCGAAGTAAAGCCGCTAACAGTTTCCCTCTCTATCTGTGCTTTCTCAGTCCACAGTGCCACCACCCACTTTCTCCATGCCAGTCACAGTGCCGGTGTCCAATCAGAGCCCTCTGCCATTCAGCAATCCCAGCAGTCTCGTCACCACTTCCTTCGTCACCTCCACTCTCACAGACCCGCGCCTGCTGTCACCACAGCAACCGCAGCTCCAGAGGAACACGGTGTCTCCAGGCCTGCCACAGAGACCTGCCAGCGCAGGTAAAATCCTGAGCAGATCAAAGGTGCTGGGTACCTGTAAGCAAAGTAGGAAGGAGGAAATAGTAACTCATGTTGTGTACATGCTCTTATAATGTTGCCCTGTGGGTGTCAGATTACCCTGAGCAGCTGTTTCTCAGACACACCACTGATTTATGCTTAAAAGTGGCTGTCAAACAATCGTCTACTCTGTTCTGGAATGGTTACATAGTGTACTGATCATTTTTCATTCTGTTTATGCATGCACAATATATAATAATATGATATCGTTTTAGTTTACCTTTAGTAACTTCATTTGTGGCTTAAAGGTTAGAGAGTCAGACTGGTTACATGAAAGTCACGGGTTCGATCCTCAATACCGGCGGCAGGAAATATTGGCACCTAAACCCCAATCCCGTGTTCTATACTTTAACACTCCTAAAATGTGGATGGGTTAAATTCAGAGGACAAATTCTGCATGACCATACTGGTCACCATACTTGGCCTTTCCATGTTACTTTCATTTTCACATTCATTTAGTTACATTTAGTTTTTCTTTGCCATTATCTTATGCTTACTTAAATTGTATCTTTAGAAACACTAATGATTTAATAACACTATTAAATGTAATATTTAGAAAATATAAAAATACATATCCATACTGTACTTTATTCAAATGTTTCCTAAATTGACAAAAATGTTAGTGTTTTAATTTTAACATTATCAGACAAAATAGTATAGAATTGGTAACACTTTATAATGAGGTTCTATTTATTAACATTACTTAACTATATTAATGAACATGAACTAGCAATGAAACATTTTATAAGCGTTTATTGATCTTGATTAATTTCAAGATTAATTTCAACATTTAAGATTTCAATTGTATTTGTGTTGATATTTTTTAAAGGGGTCATGAATTGCATTTGTTTTCAATTTTATAATGTTTTCTGAAGTCCACTTATAATGTTATCAAGGTTTTTATGTAAAAACATCCTAATTTAGAAGTAATAGACCATTTTCTATCCTGTTTTTTAACTTTTCTTTCAAACACTCCATTTTGATAGAAGTGCCTTATTCAAGACAACTGGCAACTGCTATGTTAAGTAAATGTCAGCTGCTATGATTAGGTAACAGTTTTGCATATTAAAATATTTTTTTCCATTACACGTGTGGAAAAACTTCCAACGTTGAAAAATATCTTAAAGAGCACCTATCATGGAATTTTGAAATTTACCTTTCATGTAGTGTGTAACAAAGATCTAAGTGAACAAAAACATCCTGCAAAGTTTGAAATATGACAGTGCACCGTATATAAAGTTATTGTCTTTCAAAAGTAAGAGTTGACTCTGAGTCATTTTTATGAATTGTTAGAAGACCGAAGCTTTTTCTCTGACTATATGATGTCAACTTCTCAAGTTATTTGAATACGATACGCCCACTTATTGCGCTCCAAGACGCCAGTGAAAACTAGAAAACATCATGGCGACAAGACGCTGTGTTCTGAAGTGCGACTCAAAAGCAAACTTTTTTCATCTGAGCATTTGAAGACTAAGTGGCTACAATTCATATATATACGACTGTACCACAGGAGTCCAAGCCTTGTGCTTTGTTCACGCCATTTTGAAGACGATTGCTTTACCAACTTAAATGCAATTAAACTTGGTCGCGAGCCGGCTGACATTGAAGGAAGGTTCAGGTCCAAGTGTATTTGCATCAGCACGGTAATATGGGTTGTAACTTTCCACATGTAACTTGAAAATAATGCTTTGTTTATTTTTCTGTTGATGGATAACGTTACACGTGCTGGCTCAGTGCGCCTCAGTGATACACTACAATAGCGGTAATAAAATAAAAACGTGATCAAAAACGGCCTCTCTTTGTAAACTTTGTCGGGTCCAGTATAGTCGACACGGCATCATCTTTTATTTTCAGTCTCTCTGAAAAGCCTGTCAAACTGTTTAAAATCCACAGTTAAATGAAACTAACAAAACGAGCAGCGATTTGCTAAAAATAAAGTTCTTCCAAACTTTCTTAATGTTAGGATGACAAGGGAGAGCAACTTGTAATCCTCAGAGGCATCTCTATCGTTTTGTTGCTAAAGTGATCCTCGTGTGTCTCTTATTTATTACTACATGACATGATTGAATCGGTGGGCGGGGCTAAAGAGACATTGCTGTAGAAATAGGTGTTGATTTTCTTCTGCAGAGGTGGCCTCTCGTCGCACTTTTACGTCATACTACTGAGACAAAATCCAAAATGAGTCGTTTTGGCAGCCTGGTTTCAATAAAAACTGTTTTTGGACTAACAAGGACGTTTTGAGTTCTGATGCTTATTTTATATTGTCAAAAGATCGAGGAAAATTTGATTTCTCAATTCATGGCCCCTTTAATGGACTTGAGCTGTATATTATTTAATGCATTAACCAACATTACAGCTTTACCACATAATTGAAATGCCATTTATCGGTTATCAACCATAACATGAAAAATATTATAAAACTTTGTTTTGTCCAGACTTGTAATGTTTATGCACTACTACGGCATGCAGTTTTCTGTTCAGAATTTCAGTGTCAGCTGAGTTGTAGCATCAAATAAACACATCTCGAGAGATACAGTTGTAAATGAGGTTCAGTGCATCTCATTGTCATCAAATCACCTTTGGAGGTTGTCAGGGACGCATATTGAATTTGTAGAGTAAACGCTAATGTGTCCTGATGCATCTTTGAAAACTCAAAGCATTACTGACTCACGTAAGACGTAATCTCTGTTAGGAAAAGCTTTGAAAGAAAAATGCTTGATCAAATCATTTTTGAATGGAATAGAAGCTTTTAATGCCACAAGGCAGGAAAGGTGTTGAAGGCGCAGATGTGAAGCATACATGAGATGGTGTTTAAAAGTGCACATGGGAAAATGTATAATAGCATGTACTATATATATATACTATACTATTCAAAAGTTTGCGGTTCAATGTATTTCCTTACATTTGGTCTAAAATACAGAGAGTCTGTAGATTTCAGCCTTCCTGTAAGCTATTCTGTCTTTTTTCCAGGTGCCCTTCTGGGAGGTGACCTCAACAATTCAAACGGAGCGTGCCCAAGCCCTGTGGGTAAGTCTTCCCTCCTACCAGCCAGACGGCCCCAATAAAACCTCTTCATTTTCACCTGAATAATGCATCAGTCTGAGTCAAACTGCTTAAAATCGAAGGGCACGCTTAAAACCTGCAGAGTGGAGCGAGGGTTTTCAATCTCATCCGATAAGATATGATCTGATCTGATCTGACTGTGATTATGAGAATGACAGCAGCTCCATGAAGGTTGTCCGGACACACAAATCTGAAAGCGAGTGATCAGAGAGACTATCGGACATCCACCGTACACTCACACACCTGTTCGCTCGTGACAGCTGAAGCTCACACTCTGCTCTCCAAGCATGCCTGTAAACACCCTCATGGGACGATGGGGCACGAGTGACATAAATGTTATGGGTCAACACCATGCATGCCAATTTTAATACTCCGTCTTTTTTCCCTTTGTTGTCGTTAGCTTTTTTTCTCTCTTCTTTTCTGTGTCTTTGCTCCTGCATACTTGTCTTTCCATCCTCTTCCCCTCTCAGCTGTTCTTCATATCTTTCACATGACAGTCTGAATACCCAGCTTAAACCAGCACGCTCTGTCCCTTCCCCTCCCCCTCTGTCACACTCCCTTCTCTCCTCCCAGCCAATCTTGACAGTCCCTGACAGCTGTTGGTTCTCCTGCCTCTGATCTTCAAAGAGCACATGAGTCTCATGGACATTTTAAATGGGCATTTCAAATGTGAACATTTAATCAGTAAAGAGGCTGAAGGCCTTTGTGGAGTCACTGAAAGAAAAAAGAAAAAACTCCCATGCTTTCTTGGAGGTTGTGTATGTATTCTTTGGCACATTCTACGAAAAAGGCAAAAGGCGTTCCATGGCACATTTGGTGTTCCATTCAACATTTGTTTGTTTTTAGTTAGATTCCAACTTTTAAACGTGAACCTAAATTTAACCAAGCATGACATGAGGTTAAATTCATAATTTTGACATAATCTTCATTTTTTTTCTCTCTAAGAAACTTTCTCAGCTCTTACCATACCATATTCCTTGTCCATTACCACTCTCATTCTTTCTCTCTCTCTCTCTCTCTCTCTCTCTCTCTCTCTCTCTCTCTCTCTCTCTCTCTCTCTCTCTCTCTCTCCGTCCGTTTCCCCTCCCTTCCCTCAATTCTCAGCTGTTGCTCTGGGAATGTCAGCATTGACGTCATGTAGCATTCCTACCATTCCCATGAGAGAGAGGGACAGAGAGCGAGAGAGGCATGGACAGAGACAAAAAGAAAAAGGCAGTCAGACCTTTGAAGTGGAGATTAATAGAGGCCGGGGCTTACAACCAACACACTTATTTACTAACACAAAATGCACACTCATGCATACACACTCATATCCACTATATTTACCAGCATAATCTCTGACCCAAGTTCATAGAGCATAAACAAGTGTGTTTATACACATGTTTCTGTCTCAGCCCCCCACTAAAAACCAGACTGAACTTAAAGCTGTGTTTCCTGGGGCAGAGAACAGCTGAGCACGTCTCTTCTCTGCTGCCAAGGAATTGCAGCTCCCTTTGCAATCTCTTTCCATTCAGAGCTGCTGACGCGGTTGTTGTTCTCACACACACACACACACACACACACACACACACACACACACACACACACACACACACACACACACGTCTAGCAGAGCAAAATGCAGTTGTTGTTGCCCTGTAACAAGAGCTCAGATAGGATAAAATATCAAACTGCAAAAGTCTCTCTAGTCTGAAGCTCTTAAATCATTCAGAAACTGAGGACATCTACTTTTAAATTACTTTTTTTAGTGTATTAATTTAGTTTAGTCTTCGAAGCATAAGCATTCAGCACATTTTAGAAGCAGTAGGAGATACTGGATCTATCTACCTACCTACCTATCTACCTATCTACCTATCTATCTATCTATCTATCTATCTATCTATCTATCTATCTATCTATCTATCTATCTATCTATCTATCTATCTATCTATCTATCTATCTATCTATCTATCTATCTATCCCTATCTATCTATCTATCTATCTATCTATCTAAAAATCTATCCCTATCTATCTATCTTTCTATCTATCTATCTATCTATCTATCTATCTATCTATCTATCTATCCCTATCTATCTATCCTATCTATCTATCTATCTATCTATCTATCTATCTATCTATCATATCTATCTATCTATCTATCTATCTATCCTATCTATCTATCTATCTGTCCTCATCTATCTATCTATCTATCTATCTATCTATCTATCTATCTATCTATCTATCTATCCTATCTATCCTATCCTATCTATCCCTATCTATCTATCTATCTATCTATCTATCTATCTATCTATCTATCTATCTATCTATCTATCTATCTATCTATCTATCTATCTATCTATCTATCTATCTATCTATCTATCTATCCCTAATATCTATCTATCTATCTATCTATCTATCTATCTATCTATCTATCTATCTATCTATCTATCTATCTATCTGTTCTTCTGGCTAACTTGAAAAAAAGTTTAAAGTGGGGGTATAATGCTATTTCATGCATTCTGAGTTTTTTACACTGTCAAAGACTTTGGATTCCCATGCTAAGCTTGTGGACAAAGTTTCAAAAAATGTCCCTGGGCACTTCTCTTTACTCCTGGAAGGCGCGCACACTGCGACCAGGCGATGGCCCGAAAGCAACGCTTTCAACAATGCACTTTAACGCGGCTTTGAGAGTGAATTTGACTGCGCTGCACAGGTCACAGGACTTCACGAAATCAGCAGTGTCACCAAAAAGTGTGTTGGAGCAACCCTGTTGGTTTGTTCTACATTTTTGGCGATTATTGTTTTATAAACAGGCTCAGTTCAACTCGGATTTACTGATCATCTAATGCTGAAAGATGGGCGTTCCCAAGCGATAAGGTTCACGGTCATGCACTTTAACTGCATGCAATGGGTGATACTCATATAAATATGATACAACTAAAAACTTTTCGGAGATATGAAGGATGCAATACTACTAGATTGTCATAACCCCCTTATATAATCATTATTTGAATTTTTGTAGGCCACATTTCACTATTTATAAATAAATATTTTCATAAAAAGTTTGTCAGAACAATTTATCACAGACTTTTATCTATAAGTATCATTTAAATAATAAAAATTAAATTTAAAAAATATTTATTCATTTTTGTTTGGTCAGGTTAACATTCATGTTACATTGTACCAGCACCTTTTTATGACCCAGAAATTTACCCTGTGCCATCAAAATCTTGTCGCCAACCAACCCTGTTCCCTTTAGCAGCAAGTTAAAATAGCATTGCTAAAAATATTTGTAGTATAAATATTTGGAATATTTTGGCTCAGCTGAGACATCAGTGGGTTGCCATAGCACTAGTGAGTGACGTTGTTGTGATGGGAGAATAATATTATTCGGTTCCAGAATGTGGGAAAGCATTGGGAAAATCCCCAGTCTCTCTCTCTCTCTCTCTCTCTCATGCTCTAAAACACAGATCACACACATATTTTACCTTCCTGTGAAAACTCACTGCCCTTGATTCAAATTAGATCAAACATTACAAGTGCTACAACATCATAAACAAAATAGTGAAAATATTTCAATTACAAAGCTAGGAAGAAAGTCGAGGAACAGGATAAACTAGTGTCAGTTAGATCCCTCCAATTCTTTCCCTTTGTGCGTCTGCTTGTGCGTGCGTTCGTTTCCTCCCTTAAAGGAATGCGGTTCTCCAACCTAAAAACCAGTCACAATTAATCCTCAAATTACAACATAATAGAGTTGTAATCCTAAAAAAAACAGAGGATTTAGTTTGCAGCACAAAGTGTTAGAAAACACATCTGCCGTGGTGAGGGAGACCCTAATAGGATTATTTTCCCTGGTGGGTAATTATTGTGTTTTTCTCATCAATACAAATTACAGAAAATATGACCAGAGTCTTGTATCTTAATTTTGTTTTCATAAATTGTGCGTTTCTTAGGGTTAATGAGAAAGAAAGCAACCATAGTCTTTATTTGTAAATCTCTCTGTCTTCTCCTCATTTTCTTTCTCTTTCTGTAGCCAACGGTTACGTCAGTGCCAGGGCCTCCCCAGGACTCCTCTCAGTCTCCAACGGCAACAGCATGGGGAAAGGAGTCCCGGCTAAATCTCCCCCTCCACCCAGCAATCAGATGGTGAACAGTCGCAAACCGGACCTTCGGGTCATCACCTCTCAGAGCAGCAAGGGCCTTATGCAGCTGGTGAGCACTTCCACATTGCTCTACAGGAGACTTGATGGTCAAAGCTGTTCTATGTTACAGGATAACGATAACATCTGAGGGCTAATGTTAGAGACGGAAACAGGTCTAGGCTCTCAATGTGATTCTACACAGGAATTTCTCACGAGGACCATGAGGGGGGAAGTAAAGCTGTCAGATACACTGAGCTGATTCATTCTCGTCTGTCCGTCTGCTCTCAGTATGTGTGTGTGTATGTGTGACCTCGTTTACACCTGGTGTTGAGATCCATCTGGATTGATCCGTTCACAAGTGAGCAGTACTAAATACAGGTGTAAGCAAGTCCAAGAAAATTTGTCAAATTATATTGTTATCTTCTTTCTTTTTTTTCATCAAAATTTTTATATTTATAATTATTTTTATTTATATAATAATAGATGTATAAAAAAAACTATATAAATACACACACGCACACACATAGCAGTGGTCAAAAGTAATGCCCAGCCTAGGAAAATTGAAATTTTGTTTCAGCTTTTATTTTGTGTAAGCATATTTGTGCTTGGAGTCATTTGTTTTATTTGTGATAACGCAATGAAACATGCCAAATTTAGCAGATTTTTGGCCAGGCTGTCATACTAAGAAATGTTGAACACTTGCAAAAAAAAGAGGAGAAAACCAATTAAATATTAATAACTGATTATGATGTAGTCCGTGTATGCTTTTTTTCCGTTCAAGATTTTTGTTTTTCTACTTGTTTTTTTGTATAGTAAAATAAAACCTGTAGCTGTAGTTTGCTTTCTTTTGCCAAATCATTTAGTCAGATAAATACCTTAACCTAGTTCAGTGTTTTGTTCTTCCATCATATTTAAAAAAATAGAACAAAAATGACATGAACTTTTTTTTTTCTCATATTTTGAACTTGTAGGGTTATTAAAAACAAATGTCCCCTCTGGACATCGCTTTTGGCCACTACTGTATATATTGTGTGCAGTGATTATTTTAATTATTATCAATGTTTTTTTTGATTAGTGAATATTTGCAATTAGTTTAACATTTAAAAAGTATATTTGGGAGTAACAATGTGCCCCCAATTGTGCTATCAACATGCAGTATCACACTGATGTAGTGAGTAATATATGCAGTCATGAGGTCGAGACCCTTTCCATTAAATCTGATCTGAAGTGGTCACTGCCAGTTGTGTTCATATCGAGATGGAAATCAAGTGTAAAACCGGGCTGGTGTGTGTTGTTGGAGTTGTAATCTCTGTTTTCTATTTGTTTCTGGCCTCGCAGACAGATGAAGAGCTGGAGTTGGTGAGTGAGGTGAATACAGCTCAATTCTTTTGACTGTTGTGCTGTGAACGGTTTCATTTCACAAACGGATGTTTGACGAATGATTTATGGATGTTGTGTATTTAACATGTAATTTTCTTTCCCTTTCTTATACACTGCATTTTTCACTTATCAAATTGTATTGACTGGGGTTAAACAGTTTTTATTGTATCGAAGATTACGCTGTTTTTCACTTATGATCTAATTGGCGGTCAGTGAATTGGAGTTAAATGCGTGCTGTTTATTCAGTTGCAGGCTGACTGCCTGATTATTGTGTGCAGTTTTAAATGGATGCGCACACACACTCAAGGCGAAATGCACATATGCATGGGTTGGTCTCACATGAGTCAGACACACTAGGAGCGCAGCAGAGCAGAAGCCCTCACTCCAAAGATCAATTTGTCTGTCTGTCTCTCTCCCACCTTCTTTCACTTCTTGATGTCTTTTCCTCTAATGATTGTTGTCCAATGACACATTAAGTGTAGTGCATGTACATCTTGTACATCTGAGTTTTTTGGGGGTTATCAGTCATCTCAGCATCTGTATCTGAGTGAGTGTGCGTGCATGAATCATGGGAGTCTGTTGACTGTAAAAGTGGCCTCTATCTTTATCACCATGTAGAACTAAGAACAGGTTTAAATGTGAATGTTTGATGCTGGTTTGCCCTGAAGACACACTCTGCATTTTGTTATCGTGTGTTTTGTAGTGAAGTGTTTTTTTTCCCCTTCGTTTTTCTGCATGATTCAGATAAGGGCTCAACAATGAGTTTTTTTTTTTTGTCTGTGTACTTGTCAAGCCAACATTTTCAATATCCCCACCACATAATATGATTATTTCATATATTGCATATGGTGTAAAACATTACCAGTTTGTTTGATACAGGATATAATGTTTCCTTGGTTGCATATTTGAGCCAAATTGAAAACAATGCTCAATACATCATACAAATGATGTGACTAATCTGCCAACTGACCAGAAACACTTTCAGACTGGCCCTTCTCCATCCTTGTTGTTGAGCTCTCCAGCGTTTTAGGACATTTATCTCAGTAGCTACGTTTACATGGACCCCTTTTTTTAAATTTGTTTCAATGTTGATTGATAAATCCGAACATAGTGTTTACATGAACGCTAAATAAAGTGATGTGCGCGTTTATATGTCACAAGCAATATTGATTTTTTGACATGCGCAAATTGCACGAATATATAGTTTGTTGCTGTTTGAGCCTACTATTCTCCTAGATCGCTTATTTTCACAACAGTTGTTTATGATGCTCATTGCACATGCGCAGTACTTTCCAGTTTTCTATTTTTATTCTGACTGTACAATCGGATTATTAGGGTCCATGTAAACGCAGCTATTGTTTTGCACTCAGATGAGATTTGAAGCTGTAGAGTTTACGTTGTTGTTGTTGTTTATATGGACTGGTTGATTATTGCTATGGTTAAGATGGCTTTTAGTAATCTAAAATATTTAATATTCAGAAGTGTCTGGAATTTGAAGATTGTGGTCATATGTGTACATGTACAAGTCATCCAGAGGTGTTTGGTGTCCATTCTTTCCTTGCCCGGAAAGTTAACTCTGTGTACTTTTGACTCTATCTCTCTCTGTTTTTCTCTCTCTCTGGCTTTCCAGAACGCTCAGCAGACCACACCAGTGGTTTCCGTGGCAACGCCGAGCCTCCTGACTCCATTCTCCATGCCAACCGCCTACAACACAGGTGAGAGTGACATCATAGTGAGAAGCCAAGACATTCGTCACTTTCCGGGCCTGCACACATTTGAGAGAAATGAACACGACCATGCTTTAGTTAACACTCCAGAGAGATGACTGCAGAGGCCATGGTCCATTTATCTCTTTAACTTGCTCTCTTTCATTCTTTCAAACTTAATTTTCTGTTATTGCCCATTACTTAACTCTCTTTCGAGGCTAGATTTATCCCTGGAATTTATTTGGAATATAAAAAGAAACAATTGAATATAGATAGTATATTATCATAACTGTAGGAATCAAAGGCCATTAATAGAATTTCAGAATATATGTATATACATTAAATGTTCTTCTTTGTTTTCATGCAGAGTACCAGCTAACAAGTGCAGATCTCACAGCCCTCCAGGCCTTTACGCCGTCGGGTGCACTGTTGCCAAGCAACATGACCACTTGGCAACAGCAGCAGCAGCCATCTGTATCCCAGCAACCACAGCAGCAGCCATCCGTATCCCAGCAACAGTCTCAGCAGCAGCAACAACAACAGCAGCAACAGCCACAGCAGCTAACTCTGGCCTCCCTCAGTAATCTTGTGTACGTTTTATACCTTTTACAGACTCCGTCTCATCATCGCACCGACTCACACATGCACATGGTTCTTCACTAACCACATGTCCATAGTGTAAGCCCACATGCACCACATCTACTTTCCTGTCTGAAGTGGAGAGATGTGTCAGATATATAATACGCCTCTCTAGTCTTGAGCTAAAACTCCTCGATATTAAAAATTTGTCTTGATGTTACTTTGTGTATCTTTAGCTACATCTAACTAGATGAAATTTAGTGGCCAACACTTTACAATCAAGTATATATCGTAACATGGTTAAGTTTGGGGTCAGTAAGAATTTTAAAAAAAAAATGTTTTTTAGAAATTTATACTTTTAATCAGCGAAAAAATTCATTAAATTGATCAAAAGTCACAGTAAAGACGTTTATAATTTTATAAGTTAAAATTAGAAATAAAAAGTAATGATGCTGTAAATTCAGCTTTGCCATCACAGGAATAAATTATGCAAAAATATATATTACATAGAAAGCAGTTATTTTAAATTGTAATATTATTTCACAATATTACTTTTTATTATTTTATTACTTAATTTTTACTGTATTTTGTATTAAATAAAGGCAGCCTTGGTGATCATAAGAGACTGAAACATGCTTGTTTACAGCATTGATGTATGTTAATTTTTACATAAACGAATACATTTTAACATCGCAAGATGTATACATTTAATTAGTTAAATTATTGTTAATCTAGTAGATAATAAATTCTGCAAAAAAACTAAACATATGTTCTTAGTTGTCAGTTCATGATACCTAATGCATTATGAATTAAACCTTATTGTAAAGTGTTAATATTTTAGTGTTAAGCTAACATTTATTTTCTAGAAGCTGCATTAGCACAAACTAGTGTCCTTATTTTTGGGCATTATTGTCTAGGTAGTCAGCTCATACATTTCGACACATGTCCACTGTGAACTGTTGAGAATTTATTACATATATAACTGTAACACTTTAACCAAGTCTCTCTGCTC
Source organism: Gobiocypris rarus (assembly GCA_023029165.1). NCBI lineage: Eukaryota > Metazoa > Chordata > Actinopteri > Cypriniformes > Gobionidae > Gobiocypris > Gobiocypris rarus. Next base: position 25,511,986 of record CM040926.1, on the reverse strand, counting down.
TATCAGCTATGGAGAGAACATTACTACCGCTCTATGACTCAAAACTGTTTTACAGAGGCATCTAGACGGCCTGAATATGATGTTTCATGTTCAAGATGTGAATTAAATGTACAGGGCCGAACAGCTGAATGCCTGCGCTACATATTTTCTCTTTATGCATCACATAATAGCCTAAGGCTCAGGTCAAGGGCAGCTGTACACTGCATTATTAGCACTACACATACATCTACCTTGATGTGAATTTGCTCAGTTGTTTTTCCAGTTGTCTTCAATGGTATAGCAGAGGTCATGATCTCATATTAGCAATCACATGAACAAGAAGGCTAATGATCATCGGTAGCACACAACTTAAAGCCTGCGAATTCTCCCTCGGAGATTGACCTAAATAACTCTTTTGGTCTCACACAGACGTTTTCTTCTTCTTTCTCTCCTCCCCATTGCTCCCTATGGGGGGCGAACATCGAGGTGTTCTCGTCTGCCTTTAATGCCTGCTAACAGCGGGGTTAGCGATGCGCTACGCTCTCATTAGCGTGACTGTTCGCTTCTGTTAATGCTGAGTACAGATTTGCAGATTTCTGGAGCAGGTCTAACCTGCCGTGTGTGTTTGTGTGCTCTCTCTCTCATTTGTTTACAGCATGTGGGGCTCAGACAAACAGAACGGAGAGATGGCTCACTGCATCTCTGGTCTGGCTGCTAATCTCAGGTGAATGGGGCCCTATGGGCACTCTGTCAGCCAGTCAAACCGTGGGCTCTCTGTGTTAGCCAGTCATATTCTGTGGGTGCTCTGTGTCAGCCTATTATGCGCAGCTGTCCTGTCTGTCACCTGCCACGGCCTAGTTGTCATGGTTACTGTCTCGGGCCGTGCTGAAGAATGTTCGCGCTTTTGTCGTCTTACAGATGACCATTTCATCATCTGAGTCATTAAATCCAACCTTGTGTCTTTTTTATCTTTTTCTTGTTCATAATTTATTGTCCAGTGTCCTGTGCGTGACAAACAGATTTACACATGAATCTACCACGTCGGTGCCCTGATAACTGAGCAGGTAGAGATTTAAAAGTAGGACAGACATCTCCATCATGTCCTCCCAAGTGGGTCAGGACTCTCTGGGGTTCATTTGTCCGTCCGTTTGTAACCTGCTGCATGGCCACACGTTCATCATGCCAGCATACCCTGCTCTGAACCACCTCAAGTACCTCATATTATATAAACCAGGCTGTTTAACACAGCAGGTCAAGGCTCAAAAAGTTTTTCCATTACTATGCTGATCATTGATCAACAGCAATGCACAATTTTAAACATTATATGTCCGTTCTATACGTTTTATTTAGGTTTTTTTTAGATAGCTTCAAACAGAATTGTGAAGAAATGATCTAATAATATGGTGAAAGGTATTGTAGGTATCCAGGTTACAGGTGGTATTTATTATTATTCCCAAATAAACACGAAAGCATCAGTAGTTTTTTGTTACTTAATTTTCATTTTGATTCAGGCCATAGTACAAGCGATAGGAATTAGATTAGAAATGTTATCAGTTGTAATGTTGGCATAGTTAGCAATTCAGTTTAAGAGAGAATGTAATTTTAAGAATTTAAGAAAACCAGCAAATATAAATGATTTGTAATATTACACTAATTCCATCACACTTAAACAGCATTTTTACCACTTTATAAGCCCATTTACTGGAAGTTGAACTGCACAATTCATCCTTATCAAACATTCTGTAAAGGAGCCTAGCTAATTCCTTACTTTATTATATAATGTTATTGTTCATTTTGCAATGAAAATATGTTTTGCCTTGCCTTTTACCTCCATACCTCACTTGCATTTTTCTATGAATTTAACTGTAACTTCTCTCATAGACCTCAAGGGGGCGTAAGAGTAGTTTTAATTTCCTCCCATATCTTATGGCCTCTCCACTCTCAGTTCAAAGAAGAATATATTAATACAAATAGGCTGTATGTATTAGGTTTAGCAGGACTGAGACAATATTTTCATGTTTTCGGTGCAGCCATGGGCTGATTTTATTGATCAGTAATGCTGTCCTCATATCACTTGAACTTTATCAGGACTTCCCACTCTCCTGGCAGTAGCTGTTGCATTCCTCTGCAAAAATACAGTGAATTTCAAATGAATTCTCTCTCTCGTTATGCCTGAGAAACCTGTCATTACGCCCCACTGTGGCCCTGACTCCCTGTTCCTTCTAATATAAATGCTAATGGAGCTGTGAGAGCTCCCCGCTGCTCCGCCACCCTGTCTTATGTTCTCATGTCATCAAATCATTTTTCCTTGTGCGGGTCTTTCCTGACCGGACTGGGGTGAAGACTTACTCTTTCCACAATGCATGAGGGTGGGATATTTATTTCTGGTTTAGGAAGTAAGCATTGAGTTGTGTTTCTTTCTCCTGCTGAACAAACAGTCCATGTTAACTGTCCTAGACGTCTGTCTGTCCGTCTCTCAAGTGTTGTAGATGAGTAAATGCTGACATGTACGTGTGTGTTTGTGACATGACGTTGATTATTGCAGATGCTAGATTGCCTGTCTCTCTCTCTGCAGTGTGACCTCTCAGGGCAGCTTACTCTTGGGCAGGGAGGAAGGGATCAGCTGGTACTGTATCTGGCTTTTCCTCTCTCCGTCAGTCTTTGTCTGTTGTCTGTCTTGTGGCCGTTTTCTACGGCTAATGGCGCTAACTCTCCTGCTCTCTCTTTGGTTTCCTCTCTCTATCAGTCTCTGGCTGCTTGGCTGTAGGAAGCTGGGCTTTGTCTTTGTCAGTGATTTGCTGAGTTGGCCTTTCTTTCTGTTTTGCATTAGAACATACTGAAACAGCACCTGCAGCATCATCAATCAACCTGTACAGGCCCACAACACCAAACCCACTCACCCTCTCGCTGTCCTCTCTCTCCTTCTCTCTGTTAACTTAAAAAAAAATGTCTTCCTCTTCAGTTTAATTTTCCATTTTTCCTGTTATTTATACTTTGCTTTCTTCTCCTTTAATTTTTTTGTATTTTTCCCCTTTTTGATCACTGCTCTTCCATTTTTCTTTCCTTTTTCATTTCCACTTAATTTCCTTTATAAATACTTCACCTTTTCTTTGTCCTTTGATTTTCCTTGCCTTCCTCTCCATTTTCTTTCCTTTTTCATTTAATTCTCTTCCATGCCATTTCCTTTCCTATTCCGCTGTATCCTGCCCTTTTCCATATTCTCGCCTTTCCTCTTCCTTTTCAGTTTTCTTTCTTTTTCCTGATGGTTTACATTTCCTTTTTTTCTTTCTTTGCCCTTTTGTTTCCTTTGACTTTATTTTCCACTTTACCTTTAATTCTTCTTCCCAGTTGCTTTCTCTTTCCTTCCATTTCCATTTCCATTTCCATTTCCTTTTCCTTTCTCTTCTCTTCTCTTCTCTTCTCTTCTCTTCTCTTCTCTTCTCTTCTCTTCTCTTCTCTTCTCTTCTCTTCTCTTCTCTTCTCTTCTCTTCTCTTCTCTTCTCTTCTCTTCTCTTCTCTTCTCTTCTCTTCTCTTCTCTTCTCTTCTCTTCTCTTCTCTTCTCTTCTCTTCTCTTCTGGAAAACCACAGGAATAGCTTTGAGTAATTCCAATGTAAATAATACACTATTGTAAATACATAGGTTAGGCTGCTGCCTAATTACACGTACATAAGCAAACACACTCACTGCAGTTGAGGGTATGTGGCATGTTGTGTTATGTGAAAGGAAGCTGACCAAGTTGTGACTGCATGGCTAACAGGAGTTAAGTGACAGAGATAATGTGTCTGGCTTCTGTGCATTTTATAGCTGCTTTATTTTACAGTGTTTTTTTTTTTTTGTATACTAAAGTGTGGCTGTACAAAGGTAGCGCAAACATGATAAAAGTTGTTGGTAACGTTGCTGTTTGTCGTATATATATTTAAAATGTATGTTTTTGTAACACATCAGGTTGTCCCCTCTAAGTGATGTTAATTATTCTTCTCTTTCTCTGTCTACCATAGGCCTGTGGGAACAATCCCTCATGGAGCTACACTGACGGTTAACACTAATGCCAATGTCAGCATCAAATCCGAGCCGGTGTCTCCTAACCGGGATCGCAGCACCCCTAGTTCCACCCCCGGGACAGCGGGTGGCCTAACTGTGACCCAGTATCCGGTGCGTTTGGAGCCCACCGGCCGCTCTCCGGTCGACAGCATCAGCAGTAACGGCAGCTCTTATGAGGGAAGCGACCGAGACGACGGTGGGCAGCCGCGCCCTCCCGATTTCAACTCGGCCGGCCTGGGTCTCCTCCGAGCTTCTGGAGAGCAATCGTCCCAAGCGGAGCAACAGGAGTCAGCCAATGTGAAACGCATGAGACTGGACACCTGGGTCACATAAACGCTGAAGGAGAGAGCGAGAGAGCTGCTCTCTCCCCCGCACATACACACACACCGACATAAACACACCCCTAGTGGCACCTGCTTTCAGCAGCCAATCTCAGTCCGCACTTAGACACATGCATGCGCCTTTCTCTGTCTCTTTCTCTCTACCTGTCTCTCTCACTCTTGTCTCACTCACTTGACACACTCATATTTACTGGTGTGTGTATATATTTATATAAAATATGCATATATGATCACACGCACTAGATCTTCACACACACAGTTGCCAATCCAGGTGTAAACGTGTTCACGTATACAAGACTGAAGAGATGTACAAGGCGGAAGGGCTTTTGGTCGCATCTCTGATATCCCTCGCCCCTGGTCAGAGAGGCCGTCCGGATCTCAGATCAACTTTTACAGGCCTTACCGTCAACCTGATCAGAGTTCAGCGGCACTGCTCTGTCAAAACAGCATAACAACTGTCAATCTCTCTTCTTTTTTCTTTTTTTTTTATCTATTTCCTCTTTTGTTTTGTTTTGTTTTTGTATGAATGGTTGCATTTGCCATTTATCTTCTCAACTGACTCTTTCTCTCTTGCTTTTCCTATTTCTTTTCATGGTTTTTTGACTATCTGCTTGAGCAGCTGCCTTTAGAATCGCCCCCCGCTCCTTTTTTAACAACTTTAACGTAAAATCTTTATCTTTGTTTTTCTAACTTTGCAAAAACTAGCATAGTGTGCTTGGTTGGTGTGTGTGTCAGCTGTGAGACGGAGGTGCTCATTCATTCAATCGCTCAACACAATTCAGCCAAAAAACACAACTCGATCATGTTCTTTACCATCTTTGTATCGTAACCTAGCACCAGTCCCCTCGCTTGCACACTAGATGCGTGTCTATCGGCGGAGCACTAAGCGCGGACGACGCTCCGCGTCCTCAATTTTCTGCGTGTGCGTGAACCGTAAACGTAGTGTCGTCGATGGAAATGTAGATCTATCTGTACGGATGAGATCCAGGCGTGCAGGAAACAGACATGTTTGTATCGTTTACGAGAGCAGCGGTCTGCCACATTATGCTATATTTATTGTTTTTGTCTGGCTGTGTAATTCAGAGATTAATTAGTTAACTTAATGGGACGGGTATGCTTAATTATTGTTTGTTAGATTCCATGAAAAATAATAAGCGGTCAAAAAAAAGTCTGAGTTTAACTCAGGATGCTGGGTTTTTAGATGTTTGAGACATGTATATACACAATTTCTCAGTGTTTCAATACAGGCTTATGTATAGCGAAAAGAGTTGGTGGCAAACACGCATCTCAGCTAGGTGATTTTAGCTATCAAAGAGATGGAGGTTGTGTAGCGCTGTGTGTGTGAGAAGCGTTGAGATTGTACATAGCGATGTATGTTCACATATATTCTGCTGGGTCTTTCTGAAACAGCGCTGTAATCTCAGTGGAACCGTCTCTGTCAACCTCTACCTGTAAATAAACTGTACCGTGTTGTAAGTTATCAAGGTGGAGAGGCAGACGAAGGAGGATTTGACTGTTTTTAAGCGTGACTCTTTTCTGTCGTTTTTATCCTGATGGCGTGCACTTTAAAAACGTTCCCCCTTATCCGCTCGCACACCTTCAGACACACAAGTGAGGAATTTCCTCGCATTATCATTTACACGATCAGTCCATTTTGATTGATTATCCGTCACAACAGAGCGATTCCCTGACGGCTTGGAAGGGAATACAATCTCCTTTCACCTATAAGAAGTTTTAAAGTATTCAGGGAAGGACGTTTCGTTTTTGTTAAATTTTTTGGCTTATATTGCACTTCACGTGTTTAACCGTGAACAATAATAGAAGAAAAATGTCACGTTTTATAAAAAAGAAAAAAGACAACAAATAAAAAAAGAAAGAATGTTGTACTGAAATCTAGATTAGACTTTACACGTGTTGCAGATGTGACAATTGTGTACACAAATCGTTTTCTGTGCATTAGTGTATTCTCTACGTGACGAAGATGAAGGATGTTTCCGTGACAAATTTGAAAAACGACAGGACAAACTTAGTGCTGAAGGGAAATGGGGTTCAAAATGATTTCAAATATGTTGTATTCCCCTCTAAAACTGACTTGTAAGATTAAGGTGAGAATCACCTGTCCGTCATCGGCTTCTCTACCTCTCCTTCCATCCTCTCGTATCTTCTCTTTCTCTCCTTTTCGCCACTCCTTCACTCACAGAGGAAGACAGAAGCCATTTCATTTCACCTCAACAGGTGGCCCACCTTTTGTTAAACCAGATTCCACACACGCACTCTCACACACATGAAGGACGCAGTATCAGCAGGCGGTGAGAGTAAGCGTTCGTTCGGACTCATGGCAGACCTGCGTTCGTATCCCTTCGACTGAGGTTCTAGAGCTACTGGGCGGATGTTTTCTAAAACTGCATCATAGCAGAGCGAGGCCTCTGCAAGCGCACCCAATGACTTAAAGACTGTTGTGTCCTGAGCTTTGAACAAATGCAGTGATTTCTATGTACGTTTATAAGGTGACGGCCTGATACTCAAGGCCGGTGCGCCTGGGATGGTCCGGCGCCTCGATGCGCTGGATGTGTTGATTTTAAGGCTAAGACGACGTTCGAAAAGCTCTTGTGAAGACCTCATGATAAAATTAGGAATCTGAGTAATTAAAGAAAAGACAATCGTCCGGTGAATAGTTCACTTTGGCCCCCGTATTCCCTTTGTATGATGTCTAGAGATTCTCACATACTTTTTATCGTGTTAATTTGTGCTGGTGACAGTTTTATTGTCTGTTTTTAATATAATTGTTACAATGATTATCATTACCATTATGATTATCATCACATGGTAATAATAATGATACCTTTAGAGAGACGGTTTTTATTTTATTTTTATTTTTTTGTTGTGTAGGTTAGAAATCATATTTTATTTTAATTTGATTTTATTTTATTATATATGAATATTATATAAATATATTTTCGTTTTCATTTTTTTTTCTTCTTTTTTTTTCTTCAAAGGGGTGTTACTAATATTGCACGATTTATTAAGTAAAACAAAACCGTTGTAGTAATATTAGTACTTATTGCTAATTGAGGGAAGCGATAAAACAGGTTCGATAGAATGACCAGTTCAATGCTGCAATTTTTAGTCAATTGTACAATAGTATCTACACATAGTTAAGGTGGGACATCCACACATTTAATTTATTCTGATCAGACACAATGCATGGGCGTCAGACAAGCAAAGAATGAGTCATATTATAAATAAACTGAAATGTAATTTCAATAAGAATATACAACACACAAAACTAGAATAGAAATTGAAGAAAAAAGTTTAAAAAAGAAAAATTATAGCTAATATATTGTGTTCGGCTAGTCTGCTTTGAGTTTTGTTGTAAAAAAAAAAAAGACAAAAAAGAAAAAAAATTGTTGTTTTCGGAGAATGATATACAGTTTGTGTATATTTTCATAAACAAAGTATGCACTGATATGTTATTACAAATTCTATACTGCTTTTACAAAAGAGTGTTTGTTATTGTACCAAAGTATCCATTGTCCTTTATGACCCTCCCCTTTTGCGTATGTTTTATTGTATTTTATATATTAAATAGACAAGTTGACCTACACACAAGTATGAGTCTGTCTGTATTACAAGTTTCTGCGTGGGTTGGTTTGTTCTGTTGTCAGTGCACTCACTTATATATTTACAGTGCTCTCACATATTCATTTAGCAGATGCTATAATCTATCGTAACTTACAAATGTGGAAAAACAAGTCATGATTTTTAATGATAAAGTAGCCAGCTAAATTGTCTGAATTCTCCAAATATACATATATTCTTACAAAGGCTGTATTTATTTGATCAGAAATACAGTAAAAACCATGAATATTGTGATGTATTAATATTTAAATAACAATAACTTAAGGAATCATTCTAAGAAAATGCTCAAGAAATATTTCTTATCACAGTTTAACAGTTGTGCTGCTTAATATTTTTGTGTAAATCGCTTATTTTCAGGATTCCTTGATAACTAAAAAGGTTTTTTTTTAATCAATACAAAGGGGTTAACATAGATACTTTAACCGTTGGTCAATTTAACGCAACCTTGCTGAAAATTAAATATATTGATAAATCTTACTGACACCAAATGTCCTACTTGTGTTGCCGCATTAAAGGGATAGTTCACCCAAAAATGAAAATTAGCCCATGCAAGGTGTATGACATTCTTCTTTCAAGCGAATACAATCGGAGTTATATTAAAAAAGTCCTGGCTAATCCAAACTTTATAATGGTAGTAGTTGTTCTGTTTTTGAAGTCCATAAAAAATGCATCTGTCTGTCAAATAACTTGCTCCACACAGCTCTGTGGGATTAACGAAGGCCTTCTGATGCGAATCGATGCGTTTGTGTAAGAAAAATATGCATATTTAAAACTTTACAAAGTAAAGTTCCAGCAGGTCGCCTTGGCGAGGGCACCTGGAACTGCAGAGGCACTTTCAACACTTTTTCCATACATTTAATACGGAAGGCAATCGGCCGAAACTTTACTTTATAAAGTTTTAAATATGGATATTTTTACTTACACAAACGCATCAATCCGCTTCAGAAGGCCTTCAGAGCCGTGTGGAGCACGTTATTTGACGGACAGATGCATTTTTTTGGACTTCAGAAACAGAACAACAATCACTGCCATTATAAAGCTTGGATTGGCCAGGACTCTTTTTTAATATAACTCCGATTGTATTTGTCTGAAAGAAGAATGTCATACACCTTGCATGACTTGAGGGTGAGTAAATCATGGGCTAATTTTCATTTTTGGGTGAACTAACCCTTTAACTTTTAAGTAATTCGCATGTCTGGCCACTAGATGTCAGCCTTTCACTTATCTGGAATGTAGCAATTCTGCTTGTCGCTACTAAAATTGTAAATCATTTGGTACAGTGTTTCTTTTTCAAATCAGTTTTATAATTTACCATCTTGCTTGATTAGAAGATGTCCATGTCTTTATTTGAACCGAGTTAATTCAATTTAGGCAGAAAGACCGCTGTGCTCTTAATATGTAAGAATGTGTTTCTATCATAGAGACATTGGGTCTGTTGTTCAGCCACAGATCATGGCGATTCAGGCACAATGACACGACCTTGAGTGTGAGTGTCTTGTGTCTTTTGGTGGTGGGGACATTGAATGCAGACCATTTCTCGATGACATTCTGTTCGTCTGAGAGCAGTGTCAGCTGAGTTTGTCAGTTCGCGTTTCTGGTGTAATCATTGAGCTTCTGTTTGTAACAGGTCCCCACTTATTGTTTGTCTGGATGACAAAGCTGACCTAATTTTCCTAATGTACTGAGGCACAAGGATCATTTCGTCCAACAAACACCCCCGTCATCCTTAACAATATAAATGTCAATTAAAATGTTGATTGACAGGGTAATTGTGGTTTATCTGAAGAGTATGGAACTAGCAAACAAATGCACATTGCTTAAACATACAGTCCCCACTAGAATTAGACATCAAAAGAAAAAAGATTTGGATACTCATAGCGCAACTTGGCAAATCAATGTGAAATGTATCAGTTTCAATTGATTCCACAAATGTTCAATCAATATCTTTGTCTTCATAATCAGCTGGTAGTGAGATACCAGACAGTGCAACAGTGAGATAAATTACAATGGGGTTTATGATATAAAAATTGCTACAAGCGAAAGGTTTCAGTTCCGTTTTTTTTTCTTCTTAATTATATAGGGGTCATTCTTGTTATGCAATATATTTGCATTTTACATGTCTTAAACCAAATGGATAAAAAATATTAAAGACAATTTCTAAACATGGTAATCAATCATATAATTTAGATTTGTTTTATCAGTATCACTTTACAATAAGGTCTCATTTGTTAACATTAGTTAATGCATTAACATTAACAACATGCTGTAAAAATATATTGATAATTCATCATGTTAGTTAAAAAAATTGTCATGTTAACTAATGTTAACAGATACACTTTTGATCTTAAAAATGTATTAGTAAATGTTGAGATTAACATAAAATGCTGTAGAAGTGTTGTTCATTGTCAGTTTGTGTTAACTAATTACTTATGTTAACAAATGAAACCTTATTGTAAAGTGTTACCATTTTATCTCAACATCACAGTTAAGTGAACATTGGTACAGTTTATATAATTTTATCACAACATGAAAATGGTGGAGGGTTTTTTTAGAGCATTTCCAGTTTTATTTTCGGTAACTCTTTAGAATAATGGTCATTAGTTAATGTATTAACTAACATGAAATAACTATGAGCAGTACATGTGTTATTGTATTTGTTCATCTTTGTTAACGTTATTTAATAAAAATCTAGTTGTTCATGTTAGTTCATGGCGCATTAACTATAATGTTAACAAGATTTTAGTAAAGTATCAGTAAATGTTGAAATTAACATTAACAAAGATAAATAAATGCTTTATAAGTGCAGTTCATTATTAGTTAATGTTAACTAATGTAGTTAACTAATGACCATTATTCTAAAGTGTTAACTTATTTTCTTAATGATTTTTCTTGTATCATCCAAAAAGTTTAATTGTGTTCTTTTAAAGCTGTAATTGGTGTAATTTTCTGTGTCCTCAATATCACGTCATCACATCCTATTTTGTAATATTCCTTGACATAAAAGTTGTTTAATGACATCCTCCAGGAAGTGACATTTTCGAGAAAGCAACAGCATGAACATTACAAGCAATGATTTAATGACTTTAGCTGGTTTGTTACACACTTGCATTAGAATGTGAAAGTTAAAAGAAAGATGATGAATGTTGGGTCCTCTCTTATTTTAAAAACAATCAGTCACTCAGTATCTGACATTGATAATCAATAGCAATCAATAACAAAGGCAGATGGTAAAAGGGGGCAGAGAGAGCTGAATGTCTCTACCTCTGAACACATTTCGGGTTTATTGAGATTTATTTGTAGCACTGTGGTCTCGGGATTCTGTGGTCATTCCACTCAAATAGCTTGTACACTGACATTTGTGAATGAGGTCGGGATCAGATTGAAATAACCTCTGTCATTTCAACAGGATCAGAGCTTAAGTTAAGTTCAATGGGCTGGTAATAGAGTTGCATGCTGTTGCATCAGGCGTGATTGTGTGTCCTCTTACACAGGAAGCAGGTGTTGAAGCATCTGACCACCCAGCTGCTGCCCTGTCTCACTTTTGTTTTAGGTCTCAAAAAACCCTGTTAATCCTGCTTTGAGTATTTGTACTGTATGTGTGGGTCATCTGATTAGCTGTTTCATTTGGACCAAAAATAGGAGGTTGAACCGTTTGGAGAATGAGAGCTTTTTTGTTTTATTTTAAAGGATATAGGATATTTATCCACAGGTTTTTTTTTAGGTGTTGGTTGTCAAGTGCAGCCATGTTCATCCAGTATAGCTGCCATTGTCCCATGACACCCCCATCAGTGGCACCAGAGAGCCAGCATGCATAAAAAGGGAAGAGAGGCGGTGATGTCATCTATTATTCATTGTTCCTTATTCTTTTTTTCCTTCTAGTGTGGCCTCTTTCGCTCAGATCAGTATTGTGTGCCGATCTAGGCTCCAAATCAGAGCATGATTTGCTGTCATAATGAGTGGATCTAACCTGTTCAACTAATAGTTCTGATAGATTGAAAACTGAAATGCATGGAGAAATAAAACGTAGAACTTTTACCCCCCGTTTCACAGACAAGGCTTGAGGCCAGACTAAAATGTATGTTTAAGCTTTTTTAACTGAAAGCAACATGCACTGACAAATCAGTGCCATTGTTTTGTCTCAAGATGCACACTAGTAGTTTTTTTTCTAAGGCATGGCTACTTGAACTAAGGCATAATCCTGGCTTAATCTTAATCATGACTGTAAAACCAGGCCTACAATTTCAAACCTAGAACTTTAGGAATCATATTTGCCTTTATTTAAATCAAAAGTGTTAGATGTCTATGCAATGTTGATTAGGGAAAATATGTTCATGAAATTATTGATCAAAAGAAAACACCAACTCAAAATATTCGCTGTTGTACTTTTTATTAATATTTTTTTTCAGAATTTTGAACAAGTTTTAAACCATATTGTTTTTCCATTGTAATAGTGCAAATTCACCAAAGGATATTAATTATTTGTTAACAATGACAGTTGGATAGCTGGTCTGATTAGTGCAGAAAAAACAAACATGAAGTAAGGCTTCATAGTAAGTCTGCCCGCGGCTGTCATGGAGTACGACGCCTTCTTATCCTGAGATAACAGCTGGCACATTATGCCAGGCTGTTGAATCATATTACAGAAATCACATCGTACCATAACACACACTCTGCAATCTTGCCTAGTTTAATTTTTGTGAATGTATGAAGGTGTTTTTGTGCACTTCGTGTTTAATGTTGCTGTTCATCTATTTATTTGACCACTACTTTTTTATGTTTTTGGTTTAGTCTTACATGGTCTAAAACATCATTGGACAAAGCTGTTATTCATCACCAGATGACCAGGAATCCCCTTCATCAACAGAGTCATCAGACGGGACCATCTCGCCTTGCGATGGCTGTTCACCTTTATGTTTCTCATCCAGGCCTTTGAGGATGTCCATCTCTTCTTTAGGATTTCCATTTGCTGCTGGCAGTCCCTCCATATCCTTCCACTCCTCTTCAAAGACCCTGGCCTGGTTTGAGTCTTCAGTCTTGGCAGGGTCAAAGGTAGCTGCCATCTTCACTTTCCCTTTGCTCCAGAAATCTTCCTTCAAACTAGCGCTGAAAAAGCTATGAATCTCACTTTTATTTTCTTTTGACTGAAATTCCTCCTCCTCTCTTGAGTTATTGCTTTCAAAGTCCATCACAGTCATCACTTTTTCAGAAAAGCTTTCCACAGTACTTTCAAGATGTTCTTCAAATTTACCAAAGATATTTTCCTCTACACTAGGCATTTTGTTTGGACTTTCCAAATTCTCGATGTCATTCACTGGGGAAATGCCTGACTTTTCATCCATACTTGCTGCATCTGGAATACTCATGATTTTGCTTTTGCCCCAGATGTTTGAATTCTCCAAGTCATAAATCTGAGAGGTTTTAGCTTCTTCAGTGCTCTTCTTATTGAGCACTTCTTCAGGCACAACGTTGTTGTCAGAGACAGAATCAGCCTTGAAGACTCCATTAGTAAAGGTTAATGGCTGCTCAGTGAGAGTAGCTGCTGCTAAAAGGCTTGTATTCTGAAAGCACTGGCTGGCATTTGGAGAATTGTCATCTGAGCTATTGCACTCTTCCTGGTCAGAGTTGGGCAGGTCTGATGTCTTGATATTTGACTGACTGTTTATCTCACTTTCCAAAGAATGACTGTCCATCAGATCCATGTTGGTGTGCATGGAAACATCCAGAAGATTGTCTGGTTCTTTGGTTGTAGCTGCATCTTGGAACATGGTCAGAGTTGGTGAAGTTTCAAAGGAGCATTCAAACTGTTTTTGCTGAGATGTTTCGGAAAATGAGGATGGATGGAACATGTTGACATGTTCTTGACTTTTGTATGAATGGACTGTTTCATACTCAAGCTGTTCAGTGTGTATATGCTGGTTTTCAGTCAGTTGTGGATTCTCAATTTGCTCATAAACCTTGACATCATGATCTTCATCTTTTCTCATCTCTCTCATATCAACATCAGTATCTTCTTCCAGGTTTCCCCTGAGATCAATTCTTGGCATTTCTTTCTCCACATCCAAACTTTCTTGGACTCCAGAGCCACTCTGAAGCATCATGCATGCACTATCATTATCTAGATCTTCTTTAGAAACAATGTCTTCTGTCATCATCTCTCCAATGACATCCATGTCTGGTTCTTCTGAGAGATCCTCCATAGTATTAAAGCGTTTGGAGGCGCTCTCATTCCAATGGCCTCCATCCACTCTTTCTTTCTCATCCTCGCTGTCGCTGGTGTCACCAATGAGGTGTGAGGCTTGCACATTCCCTTCTGTTTCCCCATCACTCTTATAATGGATCAAGGGCCGAGTGTCTGCAAGCGTGTTCTCCTGACTGTAGCTGTCATATTCACCGGGATCAGTTCTCCATGAGGCTGATATGTTTGGGGAGTCATCTTCATCACCTTGGTTTTCTTCTTCTCCTTCAGATTCCTCAGGTAAAGGACAGCCTTCATTTACTGTCTGAACTGAATGGGCTTCAGTTGGCGGTACAGTCTTATCTATACTCTCCTGATAATCAACGTTCTTGGGAGAATCTACACCTCCATCCTGTACAGAAATGTCTCTCTCAATCACTTCTATCTCTTCTTCTCTTTCAGTCACATTTTCATCTTCGGTTTCATCCTTCATGTCAGTGTCAATGTTTATTTCACCCTCTTCCTCTATCTTAAACTCAGGGCTCATCACATTCTCTGGTTCAATTTCTTCCTGTCTGTCCCACTCATTGATTGAATCAATCTCTGCCTCAGTTTCACTGTTAATTAGCTCTGTCACCTCCTCACTATTATTGCTCACAATGTCCTGTTCATCTGCCCTCATTAGATCTTCATTTGCTTCTACCTGATCACCAAAAGATCCTTGCTCAAGGAATGATGAAATGATGTTTGGACTGAAATGGCTGGATGTTAATGTATCATTATCATTCTCTGTATCTCCATATGCAACAATATGGCTTTCACTGATGTTCTCTGATCTTACATCCATCTCAGAGGCATCATCTTTTTCATCCTCTGCCATGGTTTTATTTTCTTCCCAAGCAACCTTAGGTGCGTGTGAGATCCGGGCCATTTCGACAGACACTTCAGTGTCCTCATCTTTTCCTTCTTCTGAAACTTCTGCAGGATCTGTGAATGGACCAGCCCAGCTTTCCGTCTCTGGAGTTTGTGACAAGCTACTGGTTGGTCAGCTGACACACTTATCAATGCAGATTCAACCATCTGATCTTTCTGGAACTGCTTTGGTTCATCCTCCACCTCGATATCTTCTGGTTTGAGCGGTGGTTCTGGTTCTGCAGCTATTTTGGGAAGTGTTGATGCGAGAGCCATGTCTTCATGGACTTTCTCTTGCTGTAAAAGATCCACAGACTCATGAGCAGCTGTCTTAGTCTCCTCTGAGATATGAACCCCTGTCTTTTCTGGCACTGAGGTTTTGGTTGGTGCTCTCTGTGGAGTCCCTTGTGCCGGGGTCCATGATGGAGTCGCACTGGTCAGCAGACTACGAGAGGAGGTGATTGATCTGCGACTTGTAGACACAGTATTGCTGAAATGACAGGAAGCTGCATTGGTCTGTAATGTCTGGTGGGTCCCAATGGGCTTCGAGAGTGCATCTGTAATAAGAAACAAGAAGCTGCTGAGACAGGTTTTGTCACACAGACAGGGAATTTAAATAAGGCTATTTAATTAAGTCTGATGACAGATCATCTTATCTATTTTCTGAATCCCAAATATTTTTAATTTAATGTTTTAAATCATTACAATTTACAATAACAATAAGGTTCCATTTGTTAACATTAGTTAACTGCATTAGTTAACATGAACTAACAATGAAGATTACTTTTAAAGCATGTTTTAATCTTAATGTTAATTTCAACATTTCAATACAGTTGTATCTGTTAATGTTATTGGTAACACTTTACAATAAGGTTTATTAGTTAACATGAACTAATAATGAACTGCACTTATAAAGTATTTACAGCATTTACAGTAAAAAAATGTATTTCTCATGGTTAGTTCATGTGCATTAATAATTGACTAATGTTAACTAATGAAACATTATTGTAAATGGTTACCGTATTATTTAATAATATTAATAAAGAAAGCACTGTGACAGTATTATTTTAGTCATAAATCTGTAGTCGTAGCATATTGAGCACTAATATCCATTCTTCAAATATGAGCAGAAATACACTCATGCCCCTATAATGTCCCATCCCATAACTATGATGATATTGGAACAAGTGCCATTGACTGGAAGAGATAAAGCTCCAGGCTAAAGAGATAGATGGAGATAGTATGAAACAGACACAGACCCTTGATCTGCCACTCAGGGGAGTTATCAGAATACACACTGGTTCTGAACTGTGAGCGGGTCGTAATGGAGAAGTATTGATCTTCATTATGCTTTTCCAGGCCTGCATTACTGGAAAGTGGAGCCATCTGTTACAGTGACCTAAGGGACTAGCACAGGAAGCTAGTTTTACAGGCTTAGACAGATACCTCATCATGCAATCAGCACTAATCATTTACCAGCCCAGAGCACAGCCATATTTAGAGAAAGGGGACCTGGTCAAATCCAACATTTTGTTTTAGTTTATAGTATATATGTATTTTTTAAGGTTTTCTTTGGGTTTTTTCACTCGACCATTGTTTACACAGCCCTCATAACATTAAAAAAAAAAAAAAATTACCTAAAAAGAAAGCAGAGTTGGTCTTGTTTGCTGTCGGTCTGTCGATTCTTAGGCTCTCGCTGTCCAACAAAGCTCTGGAAAGAAGCAACAGAACATCTGTTAGCATCACAGCACTTTCTTTAATGTGAGGGGTGGGCTATATAAGATGGAGTCACGTTCTTGAGCTGCAATCCTGTGCCTTGTTCTGTTGTTATGCAAATAGCATGTTAGATTTGGCAGGATTCAGTCAGGCATCAATTCATTTACCTCCTGCACTTAGCATTAAACAACTGCCAGGGTTGGAATTTATAAATGTAAAGCACGCTGTTAGTGTAACAGGTAATCCTGCTAAATGCATGTATTTTAAACATCTCATTTTAAACAACATGTTCATATTTTTAACAAGCATTTCTTTCTTAAAGTATTTTGGGAGATATGCACAACATATTGCAATAATATACACAACAACAAAAAAATCTAAAAATGTACACATTTCGAATAACTACACATTTAAAGCCCATCCCCATCCTTCCTAAGTATCTGTGCATGTAATGGACCTTCATGAAATGGAGAACCATGAAATGAGCAACAGCTAAAATGCCTTGTCAAAATTAATTTCTGTCCACCCTCAAAAGACATAAATCGTACAGATCCGAAGGATGTTTTTGAATGAATTACCCACCCCCCTGTTTGCCTGCCCTCCTCCAGGCAGATGGATCAGGGTCAGTGCCGGGTGGGAAATGGAAAGGGTCTATTCGAATGGACTGATCTAAAGTTACCCCTCTCAGGGTGCCTGAAATGCTTTTTAGAGCCACTGATGCATGATCATATTAGTTCGGGCTCCATAAACTACAAATCCCAAAGTGCATAGGAGATGCTCCCCACTCTGGGATCTCATGAGTGAGGACGTGGGGCGACTCTTCAAAAGCTACATGCATATTTTACTTCATGTAAAGATGTTTTTTTTTTTGGTGTTAATGATGATATAGAGGACATTTACATATACCTGTATGTGGCCACCTCCAGTCCAAGAGACATCTTCACCTGCAGCAGATTTTGTCTGTCCACCATCAGGCTGTCTATCTGCTGACCCAGGCTGTCTTTCTCCAACTCCAGTGCATCTACTTGGGCCTGCACAAAAACATGAGATGTTCTTTTTTTAATCTTTGGTTAAAGTGAAGAGTTTGTGGAAAGTTAAAAAAAGAAAAAAAAGTTACATTAAATCAGAGGGCTTTGCTGTTCTTTGCCAACCTGTATAACCTTCTATCTGCAGTTGAACACATAAGAAGATATTTTGAAAAAATGTCCATACTTTTTCTCCATACAGTAAAAGTGGTTGTTTAGACGTCCATTGTTTGAACAAAATCGTTCTTCAAAAAAAATATTATTTTGTGTTCCACAGAAGTAAGAAAGTCATACAGGTTTGAACTATTTGAGGGTGAGTAAATGATGAACTAAGCAACAATGTTCATAAGTTTCTATTCTTACCTGAAGATGTTGAAGCTCCCGTATCTGTTCTTCTCTCTGCTGCACCACATGTTTCTCCAGCATTTGTCTCTTCGTCTTCGTACTCTCGAGCTCTTTGGCCAGATGCTGAACCTGATGCTGTTTCTCTCTCTTCTCTTGGTCAATCTTTGCCATGTTCGTTTTGGCCTGGTTCAGACTTTCCTCCAGACGTCCAACTTGTCTCTGATAGTTGTTGGTTGCCTCCTGCCAGGCTTGAGAAGCTCTTTGGCTGTACTCCTGTTCCAGGTCCGGGATGCTGATAGTTTGAGTATGCTGTGGGGCCATTAGGACGTGCTTTGTCTGTTTCAGAGAGGCCTGCAAGGTTTCCATGTTCTCCTGGTGGACTTGCATCTGTAGCAATAGGTCTTTCTCGAGTTGTCCAACCTTCTCTCTAAGCCAAATCTGAGCCCTACGCTCCTCTTCCAGCTCCTTCCTGCTCTCTATGAGTTTTCTATGTGCTTCAGCCTGTGCGGTCTTCACCTTCTGTCTTTGAATACCCACTATCTCCATATCCTCCATCAAGTTTTCCACTACCAGCTCCACATGGTCTTTCTTCCTCCAGGACTCCTCCATCATCCTCCTGGCCTGGCTGAGAGCCTCCTCCTGAGCTTTGCGTTGGCCTCGTGGATCCCTGCTGCTCTTGAGAGTGTGGATCTCCTCTTTCAATATCTTGTTCTCCTCCTCCAGAAGCTTCACACGGCCCAAGTACGATTCGAGACGCTGGTTCAGCTCCAGCATCTGGTACTTTTCCTCCTGAAACTGGGTGAAGGGCTGTCGGAGACCCAAAAGCTCCATCTTAGAGTGATGTGAAGTGTTAAGTCACACTAGAACTGTGTAGAGAGGCTGTGAAGGGCTGCAGGTCTTTGTGGCTGCTAAGTGATTATAATGACAGGCTCGAGGGTGAGGTCTGGACCACAGTCCCAGTGCCCAGCGGCTGAATGGACAGGGGAGGGTAAGACCCTCCTTTCATAGACAATGAGAAGGGGGAGGGCGAAGGAATTGAGGAGGAGGGGTGGATGGACAATGTGCAAAAGCAGTGATGTAATTTGGAGAGTTAACTCTAACACTGCTGGATTACTTCCAAACCAGTACAACTTTCTTTATTCTGTTGAACACAAAAAAGACATGTTAGCGTTTTGATATGCTCAGTCAACATTAACAGCATTTTTTTCCCCATACAATGAAAATGAACGATGACTGAGACATTACTGTACTATTTGGTACAGCATTAAGGTAAATAATGACAGAATTTTTATATTGCTAAACAATACCTATAAATCTTGTATTTCACATATTATCACATTCATTAACTGCCCCCTCTTGTGGCAAGATGATCACAATACATCAGACCAAAGTAGTATTTATTTATTTATTTATTTATTTATTTATTTATTTATTTGCATGTTAAAGAGATAGTTCCCCCCAAAATGAAATTTTTTTTCATCATTTAATCACTCTTAAGTTGTTTTAAACCTGTATAATTTTCGTTGTTCTGCTGAACACAAAATAAGTTATTTTGAAGAATGTTTGTAACCAAACAGTTGCATTTAACAGATATTCTTTTGATTTTAAAATGTTTTAGCATTTAGCAATTCAAGGGGGTACAAACCTCATTCTTTCGTCTTTACATTTTATTTTCAAGGTCTAGATGAAGTGGGCATTATTTGCTTAAAACTATGGAGAACCTATTGCACTTTTAAAAAGTTGCTGTACAAAAAAAAAAAAAAAGTACAATAAACTTTAAAAAGTGTTGACTCTTGTGTTGTATAACAGCTGATAATTGCTTTTTTACAGTGTACCCTGAAATTTGAAATAAAATGCAACAGCTTCTGGATTTACATGCCTCACACAAATCTCAAACAGTGATGATCAGCAAATAATCAGTAAAGAATATGAAATCTGCCTGAACAATGAAAGTTAAGTAATAAACTTTTTGTTTGCAATGCCTGATGAGGACTTACACAACATTGTGTAACATACACTTTTTGAAATTGGGGCAACATGCATATGGACAAGTTTTAAACAAATACTTGAGTATCTAATTAAGGTCATCAAAGCAACTTTTGTTTTAAATATGTATGTAGAGTATTCTTGTTCAATAAACTGACTACTACTAAAAAAAGCTACTTATTTACATGTGTTTGAAGAACTTTTTGCAAGGTGGATATTTTACAGTTCAGACATTTGGCTAGTTGTGCTTTTGGCACCAAAAACTATTAGTTTGTTAAAGATAAACCGCAAAATCCTAATTCCTTTAAAACGGCAACCCCCTTGAAATTAATTGAATAATTGTTTAATACTTTAAAACTCAATGTGTGCTTTATATTTTCAGTATGTAAACTGATTGAGTTATAAACAAAACCATTTCCAATTGTAAATAAATACCACTATAATTCATGTAAATGTAAAATGCATTGTCCGTGACAAAGTCAAGTCAACTTCATTTATATAGTGTTTTTACAATGACAATTGTTTCAAAGCAGCTTTACAGTGTTAAACAGGAAAATATTGCAACAAAATTTTATTCGGCTATACGTTTGCTTTGGAGAAAACGGTGATGTCATCAGCTCATTTCAATTTATCATATAGTGATAATGTGGGCAGATCAGAGATATAGTTAATTTAGTTTAATAATTCATTTTATTTGGATATTTAGTTGAAAATGTAGATCAAAATTTAGTGTCCCCAACTGAGAAAGCCAAGCCAGAGGTGACAGTGGCAAGGAACCAATTGATGGAGAAAAATAAACCTTGGGAGAAACCAGGCTCAGTCGGGGTGCCAGTTCTCCTCTGGCCAGTTAACTAACAGTGTATGATTATTATTCTGGTAACCTATGTATACAGGTCAGAAATCATAATAGATTATTCGAATATTCGATATTTGAAAGTTTGAGGCATCACGCCAAAGACGGGTTTATTGAGGATGTCGTGTCGGAGAGGTGCATTCAGCATAGTGCAGAAGAGGAGAGATTAATTGACACGGTCTCTGCAGACACTTCAGGGATCCGTTGATCATGTTTGGGTGCAGGTCCACCATCTGGTCTGGATATGGCCCGGATACGGCTGACTGCAGTAAACCTCAGGATAAACAGAGAGACTAACCATTCTTCTTATGATGTAACGAGTACATCAGGTGTTATGGGAAGTGTTCCCAGTTCCGGCTGACGCCTAACAATCAGTGAATTGATTTGAATAACATAATTTAAAAATGTTTTATGTGTATGCC
Organism: Gobiocypris rarus; assembly: GCA_023029165.1. Lineage (NCBI taxonomy): Eukaryota > Metazoa > Chordata > Actinopteri > Cypriniformes > Gobionidae > Gobiocypris > Gobiocypris rarus. The sequence goes on along the minus strand of CM040926.1, from coordinate 25,490,550 downwards.
ATAGTACAGAGATGCGTTTTTAGTCTAGATTTAAACTGACAGAGTGTGTCTGTTTCCCGAACAATGCTAGGAAGACTGTTCCAAAGTTTAGGAGCTAAATAGGAAAAGGATCGACCGCCTGCAGTTGATTTTGATATTAGGTATTATCAACTGGATAGAGTTTTTAGACCGCAATAGACGTGATGGAGTATAATCCGTTAAGAGCTCGTTCAAGTACTGGGGAGCTAAACCATTTAGTGCTTTGTAAGTAATTAGCAAGATTTTAAAATGTATGCGATGTTTAATAGGGAGCCAGAGCAGTGTTGACAGAACTGGGCTTATATGGTTATACTTCCTGGTTCTAGTAAGAACTCTCGCTGCTGCGTTTTGGACCAGCTGCAGTTTATTTATTAAGCGAATGGGGCAACCACCCAGTAGAGCATTACAATAATAGCCTTGAGCTCATGAACGCATTAACTAACTGTTCAACATTTTAATTGCCGTAATTTAGATACATTTTTAAGATGGTAGAATGCAGTTTTACAGATGCTAGAAACGTGGCTTTCAAATGAAAGATTGGTATCAAAGAGCACACCCAGGTTCCTCACTGACGACGAGGGCTTGACAGAGCAGCCATCGAGTGTTAGACAGTAATATAGGTCACTGCTTGAGACTTTTTGTCCAATAATTAAAAAACGGATTTTCACTGAACATAGAAGTTACGTAGTATTGGTTAGTATCCTATCTTGGATAAAGTCATGAGTCAAAAAATGTGTACTCATTGAAAAAAAAAAAACTTCCTCTGACAACTGAAACCACAAAACGTATAACAGTTCTGCTATTTCCAAATTCTGAACATCACAAACGTCTCTGTGCAGTCCGACTATATTTAATATCATACTGCTGTGTTCTCCCTAAAAGCACTGTTCCCTGATCCAGATCAGTGTTCTGTAGATTGTGAAGACGAGCAGGTACAATGGAAGAGGAGCTGTGCTATTCAACAGTCATCTTCAAGCCATTTGACAATGAGAAGAGACAATCAACAGGTATGTTCGGTTTTTATTTTTATTATAATATATATATATATATATATATATATATATATATATATATATATATATATATATATATATATATATATATATATATATATAATGGTAGCATTTAACCATTCTGTTCAGAATATCAATGAATTGATGAATGAATGCTTGTCTAATTAGTGACACATGAGGAGCCTGTATTGTATGCAGAGGTGAAAAGATCAACTTCACATACAACCTCTTCAGGTTAGAAGTCATTCACACACACAACAATATAAGTATATATACAAAATTATATACATTTTTAAAAAACTCATTAACACAGGTGTAGGTCCTGAGACCGAAACTTTTTTGATATCTTCTGCAAATATCGGTATAGTGTACAGGATTTTTTTTTACTTTTGAGATATATATATATTTTTTATCCTCTTTGCTACGCACCTATCTATTACCAACAGGTGTGCAATATTTGTCAATTATTTTAATATAAAATATATGTATTATGTAAATCAATGTATATATTCAGCATTTTTCAACTGATTATTACGTTTTTTTTAAATGTAAAATGTTTATATTTAATATTTTAAAACAAAAATATAACAATTTGGAACAAATCTGAGTTGAATAAAGATTACTTATTATTATATGTATATATATGTTATTTTATTTCTTTAAATGAGTAAAGTTAAAAATATATATTTTCCTCTTTTTCTTCTGCAGCTGCACAGTGTTCATTAAGAGAATCAGTTTTGCTAGCACAACATTCTCTGACTAAAGGTACAAAGAATAGTATACATATCATTTAATCTTAAAACAGCTCTAACACTACTGAAGTCTTAATTTGTCAAATTTGGCTGTGTAACTGTCATATGCTCGCACTCTTGAACTCTCATTCTCTTTCAGAAAAAGGAGCTTCCACCTCAATCTCTCCGGTGTATAGACAAGCTGCAATGTTTCTGGGGCTGCTCTGTTTCCTCCTGCTTGCTGCGTTAACAGCTGTCAGCATTTTCCGTAAGCATTAGTGCGGTCTCATTTATATACACAATACCAAAAATACCATTCAAACTGACTTTTGGATGTCCACATTTCTGCAGTTTAGTTCCAACTCCAAAAAGCCTTTGATTAGGTTTAAGTATTTGTTTAGAGCTAGAAATAAACTCAAAGGGGAACCACTGAAGGTCATTAAGTCTGTTGTAACCTCAGAAATGCCCAGCAGAAAATTACAAATGTGTCAAGTGAAATATAGGAGTGTAACACAGGAAACTTTCTCATGTGTCCCTGCTGTTGTAACTCAGTTGCATAATTTCATGCTTTCTTACAAACTGATTAGGTCAATATGCACCAGTGGTGTAAATTATATTAAATATGTACTATGCTTGTCTAAACTCATAACTACTAAAATATAGTATAAACATACTTAATTAAACCATGTATTTATTAAACCTGTATTCAACTACCAATTTGCCTTTTTTCTTCATCCGCATTGCAGACTGCATTCACATGTCTAAACACAACAATATTCTGGTGAGAACTAAGCCTGAAACAACATTAAACACTTAAATACACTTGAATCCAAGTATATCCTGAAGCATACCTTAACCAGAGGAAAACTCTCCATACAGGCCCAGTACAATAAAGAGACAGCCACCAACCTGCAGTTACTGGCAGACAAAAAAGTGCTGGAGCAAGAGAGAGCAATGCTGCTGACACAGGGACAACAGATGAACAGCACACTGGACTTCATACTTAATAAAAGCATCTTTTCAGTGGATAGGTACTGTCAGTCCTCTGGGAATGGTAAGCTGAATCTAGAGCCTGAAGTGTCATGTGTATTTTGTTGTTGCTTGTTTTATCTAGCTAATCGGAGCTATTCTTCATTGCAGGGGTCCGGTGTACATCCTGCCCTCAAAACTGGATTCAAAATGACTCCAGCTGTTACTATATCCATACTGAGCAACACTGGAATACGTGGGCAGAGAGTCAAGAATACTGTAAGAAATATGGAGCTCAGCTGGCCATAATAGACAGCGTGCGTGAACAGGTATGAAAATACAGAAGAATGCTACTCTAACTCTAATACTAAAAAGTTTTTCATATGTTGCACACCACAGCTTACAAATCAATCATAACTTGAACATTCTTCAAAGACCTGTAAACAGTGCATTTTCTGAAGAGTTCATCAAAGTATATACCATAATCATGTACATTAGGCATTCAGTAGAAGTTCTTACATGCAGAAGTTTGGCATCACAAGACTATTGTGATCAACAGATGGCAAGAGTCCCTTTTTACACTGAAAAAGAGTTAAAGGACTTCTATATGACATTGTATTTATGTTGTCATTGTTTTATGCAAATTCAGGAATTCATCAATCAGCACAGCGCATTCTATTATGATAAATGGCATGGCTACTGGATTGGCCTCTCTCAAAATATAGCAAACCGTTGGTTCTGGATCAATGGCACTCAGCTTGAGACAGGGTGAGTTAAAAAAAGGTGACAAAAGAGCAATTCAAACTTTTGATTTTTCAGATTAACTTCACTATATTTTATAATTGTTTGAACACTTTTACAGTAGTAAAAGGTAAGATTTATAAAATAAACAAAAGTTGAAATTATTTCAAAATGTTTTCCTTTTGATAAATCATAAAAAAATTTTTACCAAAGCCATTACCTGATGTTTTCCATATTTACCTTTCAGATTCTGGGTTGAAAGTCCCTACGAAAGATACGGGTACTGTGTTATGTCGATGCCCAGCAAAATCCCACTGAGAAGCTGGAAATCAGAACATTGTAACATGAAAAACAGATGGATCTGCGAAGTGGAAGTTTTAACATGGCCAACCTTCCTTCAAGCCCAACGAAACCACAGTGACCCCTCATGAACAAAACTCAAAAGACAACGCTCTCAAAAATAATTTTATTTTTCAGTTCAGACTGATTTGTTAGCAGTGTTTCGAGGTACTGACACAGAAATCTCACAGCTGGATTAAATGGAGAAGTCTTATAATAATTGCACCCTTCATGTCCGTCAAAAAAGACAGCTTTAGCAAGTGAAAAAAAAACACTTCATCCACACAGATCATGCCACACTATTTATAAAACAATTCATATATAAATCACTGTGAATAATAAGTAATGTGCATTACACAAATGTATTACAAATCAGACCAGTAAAAATCTTATTTCATGTCACCTGTTTGTCTCAAGCTTAAAAGTTTGACAGTGATTTGTAAGAATAAATATGAGTGCTGTGAAACAAACACATTTGCGTTTTGTCATTTATCTCAACTAATAATCCAATGCTTAACAACTGCTGGAGTATTGATCCTCGTGTTTCAGAAGTCCATCATCAACTTCCACCATGTGCATTCACTCTTTGCTCTTTTTTTTCTTTGGCATGGACTCCTCAAACTGAACATTCTCTACCTCCTCCTGCTCCTTTTTGCTTCGTTTCTTTTTCTTGTTCCTCTTCCTGTTATTCTCCTGTCCTTCGGTTTGTGTATCTATTACCTGTGCTTCATTGCTAGCGTCCTCTGTCATTGTTGTCATCACACTAGTTGAGTTCTCCATGTCGGATTTCTTTTTCTTCTTAGAGACACTGTCAGAGGTTTGTTGACACCCAATACTGCCCTCCTTTGGTTGTTTGCATTGTGCATCTGTGGAGTCCTCACTGATCTCATCTGTGTTGGCCGTCTCAGCAACCACCTTCGACCGTTTCTTCTTTTTCTTCTTCTGAATGCTGTCATTCATCAGCAGTTGTGCGTCTCGTTCCTCTGATGTGTGTGTGAACGTTTCATTCACGTGTATGCTGCATTCTCCATTAAGACCATCCTCAGGTGCTTTTTCTGTGCGTTTTTTCTTTTTCTTCTTCTTTGGCTCAATATCGGTGATAATATCATCGTTCAAATACGCACCATTAGAGTCTTTCCTCTTATTGGGTTTGCTGTCCTCAATATCAAAGACCTGTGTTGTCATCTTAGCTTCATGGATGTTATTCTCAGAGGATCCCTCCTGCCTTTTTGATTTCTTGCGTTTTGTTTTCTCTTTAATATCTGGATGTTCCGCTGGGTCTAGACAATCGGTGCTGCTTGTGGATGTTTCAGCAGTGTGTTTCTTCTTACCATACTTGTTCATGAACTCCTGCTCTTGCTGCTCAAGCCGAGCCAGTTTGGCGCTCATAGTGAGTCCATGTCTGGCTCCTCTATTCACACAAACAAACAAACATATATTAGAGCTGTCTGATTAATTGTAAAAAGTTCGCAATCTCAGTTCAAATGCCCATGTGATCTCATTCCTAAATGCCAATGATTTGCTTGTGTCTATTAAATCTTTAACCAGAACATTCAAATCTGGATTTGTGCAGTGACTGGTAAAAATGTATTTGTCACGGAATCATTCATTCAAAAGATTTGTTCATGAAATGAGTGAATAATTTGAGAGAATCCATGAATCATTCAAATGTTTTGTTTTTGTTGGTTTTTGTTTTTTTATAAATCATTAAGAATAAAATCAAACATTTTAAAATAGACTACAGAAATTCAAATTGTGTCAGAACTAGTGGTGGGCCATTATCGGCGTTAACGTGCTGCGTTAACGTGAGTCTCTCATCAGGCGATAAAAAAAATATCGCCGTTAATCTATTCTCAAAGTTGGGTTGGGAGCTGGGTCTATACTACGCAAGCTATGATGACTTTCACTGTGATATTTTAGCGCGGATGTATAGCAACCTAGCCGAATTGCACTGTAGGAAGCGAGAACGAGTCTTCGAACCTGTGTGTATGCTGTGAAGCGTGAACGCTGGCTTCCGAACTCAGGTGCGCACTCGCAAACCAAACAGAACTCGAGTTCTGATGAGCCTGACTGACATACTGTAAGCAGAGCTGTAGATCTCATTTCTTCTCGTCTTCAGCCTTCTTTAGAGCATTGCAGTACATTCGCGGTAGATAGATGCAAGTGCCATTACGTACTGAAGCTTTGGTAACAAAATATTCAAAAATATAAAAGTTAGGTAAACAACGCTATTCATTCTGCCACCTTCTCGCTCGACATCATTACCAAGTAACAGGGTAAACAGCTGCTGCTTTGATGATGCAAACGCACCCCGGTTTCAGACCCAAATAATATAATATGAACACGGTCCAGGCAATCGAACCAAGTGTGAAAGCACCAGTTATTATTTGGGTATCACACATATTCTGAATGCCTTCGTCAGAATTCAAATGAGCCATATTAATCTAGATTAATTCTAGATCACATTGAGATTAATCTAGATTAAAAAAATAAATCTATGCCCACCACTAGGCAGAACATCTAGTAAATTACATGTTTTATTTAGTCTTTTCAGAATCGTGATCTTTGTTTGAAAAAACAAACAAACAAACAGATTCTCAATTTATCCAGAATCGTGCAGCTCTAACATATATAAGAAACTAACATATCTGACAGTGTTACTGTTAACTAACACTAAAAAAAATACTTTACAATTAAAATAAAATATTAATATTAATGAAAAACTTAACCTAATCTTGCCTTGAAATACTAGAAGAATAAAAAAATCTAACAAAAATGAAAAAGCACATCAGAATTACTAAAAATTTAAATGAAAAAGTAAATTATTATTGTAAGGATACTGTGGATTTGGATGTATCATAGGGTAAACTTCAGGAGATCAGAACTTACTTGTGTGCCGTTCGTCCTCCACAAGCATTTAGCAGATCTGCATCAGACAGCCTTAAAACAAACAGACACAATTTAAGAGTTGAGCTGGCTGAAAGTTCAAACCCAGTCTTTTAAGATTGAACATTGGTCTGGGGAGTCTGCTCTGTATTTTCTACTGCACAAGAGGCGTGATCAACGGTCATAGTTCAAATGACTCTGTACGCAATTGGATAGTCCTTCAACCAATCAGAACAAAAGGCGTGATCAAAGGGCATCGATCCATCATTGCGTTAAACACGAAAATAGCGCCAGGTGGATAAGCCAGTCTGTGATTGGTTCCCGCGAATGTGTAACAGAAGCAGGATAAATTAACGTACAGGTTTCAATCCGAAATTTGCAGGGTGAAATCAAACCACTGGTAGATCAGGCTGGGTTTACATTGAAATATAAAGCCTAGATTTCAAGTACTAACCAGTACCATTGTGGGACATTTTAAAAGGTTCTTTAGTGCCTCTAAATGCCACATACAGAAACATCTGAAAGTGCATGCTTAGTGCAGAATATTATATAATGATAATATATACTGTATAACAGAAATTACAGTATTTCATGCAAAAGTATCACAAATCAAAATTTTGTACTACTGGCAGCTCATACTTTGTAGTGCTGGAAAGGTCCAGTTTCTGGTCCTCATCTTCAGAACAGCTGCTGTCATCTGAATCAGAGGTCTTTCCTGACTGCAACTCACCTGAGAGCAGCGTAGCTGACTGAGAATGGAGAAAGAAGACTTTAAAACAAGTGCACCATCCAAATACTCAATTATCGCTCCATAAATGCTTGTGGTATTCATCTTTTTTGATTATGTGTGCCATTTATGGTTTTGCACCTTGACGAAACTTCCATAGAGCATGGACTTGGCTTGTTGAGCCTTGCGTGGCTTCTTGGCAGAGATCAATCCATCACTGCTGTCATCTGACTTCTTCACCATCACACCACTCTAAAGCACAATGACAACATCACAAACTAACACATGCCCTCATTCACACAAAACCTTGTTTGCTACTGCTATCATTTTCTGTATTTCATTTTTATTTATTACTTACTTGCCCTTTTTCCACAACCAGACTGGATGAGGCTTTGTTAAAAACATGGTCCCACCAGTGGAAACTGAACTGCTCACCTTCCTTATGGCCCATCTGAAGAGAAATTATATATAATGCAAGGTACACGTAAGAGCTACAACTGCTGGAGAATTAAAAAAGATAACCTAAAACGAGAAAGTTAGTTAACATGACCTATACTTTATTTACAACTGTTTTTGACAGCATGTCTAATTTATGTATAATTATTTATACACATAGATTCTAACAACTGTATCATTATTATGAAACAATATTATAATCTCAGATAAAAAATAAATAAATAAAAACTTAAGAGAATGTAAACTGCAAAAGCTAAAGGGCAAAAGCTAGGATTGTAAACCAGATGGTAAAGATAGAGCCCCATAATCATTGTTAACAAATTGATATATATATATATATATATACAGGTCCTTCTAAAAAAAATTAGCATATTGTGATAAAAGTTCATTATTTTCCATAATGTAATGATAAAAATTTTACTTTCATATATTTTAGATTCATTGCACACCAACTGAAATATTTCAGGTCTTTTATTGTTTTAATACTGATGATTTTGGCATACAGCTCATGAAAACCCAAAATTCCTATCTCAAAAAATTAGCATATCATGAAAAGGTTCTCTAAACGAGCTATTAACCTAATCATCTGAATCAACTAATTAGCTCTAAACACCTGCAAAAGATTCCTGAGGCTTTTAAAAACTCCCAGCCTGGTTCATTACTCAAAACCGCAATCATGGGTAAGACTGCCGACCTGACTGCTGTCCAGAAGGCCATCATTGACACCCTCAAGCGAGAGGGTAAGACACTGAAAGAAATTTCTGAACGAATAGGCTGTTCCCAGAGTGCTGTATCAAGGCACCTCAGTGGGAAGTCTGTGGGAAGGAAAAAGTGTGGCAAAAAACGCTGCACAACGAGAAGAGGTGACCGGACCCTGAGGAAGATTGTGGAGAAGGACCGATTCCAGACCATGGGGGACCTGCGGAAGCAGTGGACTGAGTCTGGAGTAGAAACATCCAGAGCCACCGTGTGCAGGAAATGGGCTACAGGTGCCGCATTCCCCAGGTCAAGCCTGACCTGGGCTACAGAGAAGCAGCACTGGACTGTTGCTCAATGGTCCAAAGTACTTTTTTTCGGAAGAAAGCAAATTTTGCATGTCATTCTGAAATCAAGGTGCCAGAGTCTGGAGGAAGACTGGGTAGAAGGAAATGCCAAAATGCCTGAAGTTTAATGTCAAGTACCCACAGTCAGTGATGGTCTGGGGTGCCATGTCAGCTGCTGGTGTTGGTCCACTGTGTTTTATCAAGGGCAGGGTCAATGCAGCTAGCTATCAAGAGATTTTGGAGCACTTAATGCTTCCATCTGCTGAAAAGCTTTATGGAGATGAAGATTTCGTTTTTCAGCACCAACTGGCACCTGCTCACAGTGCCAAAACCACTGGTAAATGGTTTACTGACCATGGTATTACTGTGCTCAATTGGCCTGCCAACCCTCCTGACCTGAACCCCATAGAGAATCTGTGGGATATTGTGAAGAGAAAGTTGAGAACAGCAAGACCCAACACTCTGGATGAGCTTAAGGCTGCTATTGAAGCTTCCTGGGCCTCCATAACACCTCAGCAGTGCCACAGGCTGATTGCCTCCATGCCAAGCCGCATTGAAGCAGTCATTTCTGCAAAAGGATTCCCGACCAAGTGTTGAGTGCATAACTAAACATAATTATTTTAAGGTTGACTTTTTTGTATTAAAAACACTTTTCTTTTGTTGGTCGGATGAAATATGCTAATTGTTTTAGCTTTATGCCAAAATCGTCAGTATTGAAACAATAAAAGACCTGAAATATTTCAGTTGGTGTGCAATGAATCTAAAATATATGAAAGTTTAATTTTTATCATTATATTATGGAAAATAATGAACTTTTATCACAATATGCTAATCTTTTTAGAAGGACCTGTATAGCCAGTTTTGATCAACTTTTACAATAAACTTCGTGCCCTTGTTGTCAACTATACACACAATGCTTTATTCGTTGTAATTATCAAAAAAATATCTCACTCACCCCTCCTTTGCCACATTTAATTTTGACTTTAATAGCCTCCGAGATGCCATTCTCTGATCTTCCCAGACCTTTTCCTACAACACAAGTCTAATAGTGATGTCCGGTTCGCGAACGAATCGTTCTTTTGAACCGGTTCTTTTTAGTGAACCGGTCGAACCAGTTCACCAAATCGGACTGAATCGTTCGAAACAGTTCGCAGCACTAATCCACAAATTTATAAAGTCACTCACTTTTTGACCTGTCTGATTGTCCCTCTGACTTGAAATAAATCAGCATGCCAGAGTTATTCAGTTACTTCAACAATACACTGACTTAACTGACACTACTGTAAGAGAGAGAATTTATGATGAGCAGATTGAGTCAGGGAGCAGAAGCTGATGATACTGAGCATGCGTGCAGCGCACACGAACGAACGCACACGGCCTGTCACAGTTCTCGTTCTTGAGTCAAGAATCGGTTTCAACCGGTTGCAACGGTTATCGGATCACCAGTAGCCTACACTGAACCGAGAACTGTTTATTTCGGACATGTCCGACTGGAGAACCGATGAGCTGATACTGACTGAGCATGCGTGTAATTTTTCAGAGAGAACGAAAAGCATGTTAAGTTTTGTTGCGCATCGGGATGTGTTAGGGATCATAATAATTTATGAATAGGCTACCTGTAGGCCTACAGTAATTATAGTTAATGATGACACATTCACAAATTGGGTTTGTATTAAATAAACAATGTTTTGATAAAAATATATTAAAGTGTTCACAATAGCCTACACATAAAAAGTACACTTACACACACTGTATGTGTACATAGATCAAACTCTGTTCAGAAATTGTTGTACAAATATATTTTTCTATATGAATGTTTTCTAAAAAGCATTACAGTAAAAATGTGCAGTTGTGCTTGTTACTTAATTATTTTTAAACATTGGAAACAAGCATTAGTTTGTACAACTACCAAACTAAACATTTGTTTCATAAAGCCATGTTATTTTCAGGATCAGTGTATTTAATTTCTAAACAAGGTGATATAAATATAAAAATGATGTAGCCTCAAACTACAGCTAAGGCAAACCAATTGCGACTCCTTTTGAATCGCTCGCTGTTCTCGAATCTCAATTTCGTTCTCGTTCTCGAGTCAAGAATCGGATGCAACCGGTTGCAGCGGTTTTCGGATCATCAGAATCAGAACACGACCCTGTTTATTTCGGACATGTCCGATTGGAAAACCGATGAGCTGATACTGACTGAGCATGCGTCAAACGACTGACTGCACGCGTCTCTCTGAACCGAACGAACAACAACTGATATGAGCGGCCATCTGTGAAACCACTCTTGAGGACATGAATGTGGGGAAAATTTGGCGAACCGTATTTATTTAATTACAAAACATAGTAAGTGGATGATGGTTTCTGCACTGATGAAGACTAATTTATTGATTTTATAACTGTAAAACATCCTCGTTTGCACATCACTGCCTGTAAGTGTTTGGATGCTTTAGATGTAAAACTTGATTGTAAAAATAAACTTAACAGATTATGATGATATTTTATCTGATTGATATTATGATTACTGACTTTATATATTTTAATGTGTAAAGTGTTTGTTTATGCAACCAGCGATAGACTTGACGTCATTACGTCATAGCGAAATTACGTCATTACGTGTGAGCGTAAAAGAACCGGTGAACCGGTTTTTTGATCCGGTTCTTTAAAACGAACTGTCCGAAAGAACCGGTTCGCGGAAAAGAACCGAACTTCCCATCACTAAAGTCTAAACATTAGCCATCATCAAACAGACTTGTCAGGTGTCATTAGTACATGGATATGCCAACGAAGCCCTAAAATCTGTTGTGGATTCACCTTTTTCCCATCCGTGTCGCAGAAGCTGCTCCTCCGCGAATTTTAGCCCTGTACTCTTTTCTGACATTTCCAGAATAATTTCAATCTGAAAATGTGAAGCAGTTAGTAAAATACAGATAACGGTATATAAAATATCTGTTAATTCTGAGTAATTGTTCAATATTTCAAAGAACTGTAGATCCAAAAAAACACTATAAATAATTTTACGCTCGGACGTACAGCAAAAAAAGAGGAAAATAAGCAATAACTGCTACCACGCGTTCAACAAGGGAGCAGACATGACACCAGCTTGCTAACTATGGAAAGCGAAAAGGGTCAATGCTCTCCAACGCGTTCTCGAATTCGAACGCGCGCGCGCACACACACACACACATCAGTTTTTATTTTGTAAAATAAAAAAATAATCACTCACACATACACAAACAAAACAATTGAACGAGCCAATAACAGCATTTATGTGCCAACAGGCCACTGCAAAACACACACACGCACACAGTTTATTCTTATTTGTTTGCTACTTTTTTGAGTTGTTGAAATTGTATGTAAGAAAAAAAATGATTACTCTTTCTCCTATACTTTGTCTTTTCCATTTAGCATTGTCATATTTGTCTGTAAGCATATTTTACTTACAAATTGATGTCACCAATTTCATAGGTTTTGGCTGTCTGAACTTACTGGAATGATTTTTTACTGAAGTAAAAGAAATATTAAATATAACATAAATGTTTTACATTAAAAAAGTTTTTGAGGTAAATACATTTTTAAAAAATACCCCCCAAAAACACAAAATAATTGCATAAATTTATCATTTATATTTTATCAAAGATAGTGATATGACATTTATATATATAAAAAAAAATGGGGATCACGCCTGAGACGTGTACAAATTCGTCAAAGAGGGACCATTTAAGGGCTGCTATACAAAGGAAGCTTGAAGGTTAACGTGAAAGCGATGTGACATGTAACCAAATATGGTGTCCGACTCTAACCATTAGGCTACAACTGCCTCCTAAATAGGCAAATATGCCAATGTTTAAGAGTCTATGATTGGATCATTATGGCAGTGATTTTTATGTTTCTAGCATGTCTTAAACTAACATGAAGGAAGACATATCATGACCAATATGACATGTCAAGATTCATCAGGCTGAAATTGAGAAAGACTGGTTGGGAGGGAGCATGAAGAATCATTTTCACACATGAATTGGCACCTGAGTTCAGACCTTAAACTCATTGAAAGTCTTTGGGATGTGCTGGAGGAGACTTGACTCTTGCATTGTCAATACAAGATACGGAGCAAAAATTGATACACCTCTTGATGGAAATAAATAGAAATATGTACATACATACATTATATTATCATGTCATAATTCAGTCTCATACAAAATTTGTTATAAATAGGCATTTTATTATTTGTCACTCCAGATTACCTACAACTTTGTGCATCGTCCTCAAAACTAATATCTGAAGCAAAATAAAAACAACTAAACCACCCTGATATAAAAATACTGTACATGCCCCCCATATGTTCATATATTCACAGAATATAGTCAATCCGTCAAACACAATGTTGGTGAGAATCTGCTGGTTAGTGCTTTACAATGAAAATTTGTTTTTCTGCATCAAATTTTTCATTGTGTGCTCAGGAAGGACCACCAATGGTAATACAATAAATCGGGCCATATCAAAACCAGAACTGTTTTTGTGCTACAACTTTTCAATAACTTTGTGTGTTTTTCATGTGTCTGATAACATCTTCATATTTAATGGATTTATGCTTCATATGTTACAGAGACCTTCAGACCCTTTGTCACCATGCTTAAAATACGTCTTTGGCTGGTGTTAGTGCAGGACATGGGGTTGATGTTCATTACTGCTAGAAGAACTGCATCTGTGTTTTATTGCACAAAAACAACAGTTCATATGGATGGAGTAAAGACTGATCCTTTCATGACTACAGGGCTCAGTCCTGCTCCTCATCAGTGGCAGACTGCTGCTCAGCGGCCTCGTCCTCTGAGCTGGCCTGACAAGCTGACGTATGGAAGAGACGCATCAGGTCCCGAAATCTCCTTGAGACCTGCAGAGACATTGATGTTATAAAGGCACAGAAAGGAACGCTAAAATTGCCTTTTGTGGATCAAAGATCAGTGCAGTGGAAATACATCTGTAACTTCAGAATTCTGGTACCTCACTAGCGGTTTTGTTTCCAAGCTGCTCTGCCACAGACTGAAAGGTGCTCTGATTGGCTCCTTGCTGCTGACAGGCAGTAAGGATCACTCGATCAGCCTCTCTATGAACCAGATGATAAGAGCGCCATGTAAAACACAAGCACCATTGAATGTTCTACAGATCATGACCTGTGGCTGTGCTCACCTGGTCCAGAGAACAACCCTCTCTCCACTGGGAGTGAGGGAGATGTTTTTGGCACACACAGGTGTGTCTAATGCTGGGCTCAGTGTGCTCTGCTGAGTGACATCTCTCTCTCCTAATTCAACTGAATCATTTTCATCCCTACTGTGCCTCTGTGGAGACGTATGATGCATATCCTCTTCGTTTTTCTCATTGTCTTCTTCATTCTGTATTTTTTGCTCCTCTGGGATGGGGGAAGGGGGTCTCTCTACTCCCTCCCACACAGTCCCGTCACCTTCTGCAGGAGCAGGTACAGAACATTTGTAAAATGTTGACTGCCATTTACTGTCACTTTTGATCAATTTAATGCAACCTTACTCATTGATTTCTTAGAGACCCCAACATTTTGAACAGTAGTATAATAGTAAGTAATAATTCAATTAATGGTAGTAATAAATATTTTTAGAGGCTCTACAAGAAAACAAGATTTTCATCATTAAAATCTTGTGTAAATTAATTAAACACACATTTGAAAAAGGCTTTACCATGATGTGGACTGTTTGTTCCACTGCCAGTCTCATCTTTAACCTCTTTCTCTGCCTCTCCATCCTCCCCTTGTCCTCTTTCCTCTTCCTTTTCTCCCCCCCTTTCAGATTGCGCATCAGCAGACGGAAATGCAGAATCACGACTTTTCAGCACCTTGGAGCCATTAGTGGCCTGTCGATGTGTGAAAATGAATGGTCTCAAATTCAATCAAAATGTCTCCTTAATAATAAGGGTGGCAATTACACATATTTCAAGACAAGTTATATCAAACAAATAAAGCAAGCACCTTGTTGCTATGACAACGCAAGCATCCTTTCCTCTTATGCCTGCGATGTTTGGCATCATGGCTGGAATCATGACAGGAACAGGAGCAATCTTTTTCAGGCCAATCACAGTCCTAAACAAAAGCATGAGATTAACAACTAAACAAGAAAAATAAATAGGAAAAATAACTCTTGAATTCACTGGGATGTACAACATGAAAACACCTTGTAGTTGCCATGCATTTCTTTCCTCCTCTTGCTCCTGCTGCTGATCTGTCGAACCTTGTGTGACTCCTCATCCTCCTCTAGATCAGGGAGTGTGACCTCCTCAAACCCTCCCCATACACCTCCTCTAGAGCCCACACTCATCCCCGCTTCTCCATCTGTCCCAGTGCCCATGTCTTCCGGCCAAACTGCCTCTTCAAACTGGCCAGGACGTGCTGGAGGTGGACGCATCTCGTCAAAAAACATCCAGAATTCTCCCTGAAGGTGCGTGTGGCCCTTAAGAAGGGTGGCCATCTGTGCTTTGAACTGAGTTACAAAAGCAGAAATAAAGGGATTTTAGAGGACAAATCTGGACAATAAACATTCTAACCCAATGGTTCCCAAACTTGTTCTGCCTTTTGTATTTTCAAACCTCCCTACCCTTCTACATGCACCCACATGACCTTACCTGCAAAATTCTATTGGATTTATTTGAATTATATAATTGAATATAATTAATACAGTACTACAACCAATTAACTTCATCAGGCTTCTCTGTGTCTGTGATGTTAAAGGATTAGGTCACTTTTAAATAAACTTTTGCTGATAATTAACTCACCCCCATGTTATCCAAGATGTCCATGTCTTTCTTTCTTCAGTCGAAAAGAAATTAAGGCTTTTGATGAAAACATTCCAGGATTTTTCTCCTTATAATAGACTCAATGGACCCCAAAGGTCCATTCAAGGTCTAAGGTTCAAGGTCCAGATGACAGTTTCCGTGCAGCTTCAAAGGGCTTAAACGATACCAGACGATGAATAAGGGTCTTATCTAACGAAACGATCAGTCATTAAAAAAATATATATATATATATATATATTTATATATATATATATATATATATATATATATATATACACAAATGCTCGCCTTGCTCTGCTCTGTGATGCACGTTTGTGACATCAAGTAATACGCAATTTCGTTGAAAAGGTCACGCTTGACGTAGCGGAAGTACCGAGTCGGTGTTTACAAATGTGCGGAAGGAGGATTCAAAATCATCCGACTTGCTTTACCTTTTAACTCCCTTTTTTTGTAAACGGCGTTTGACTTAGTATGTGCACGTTCAGCTTGTAAATACTGACTCGGTACTTCTGCCTACGTCAAGCATGACCTTTCCAACGTAATTGCGTATTACACAAACGCGCATCACAGAACAGAGCAAGGCGAGCATTTGTGCTTATAAAACTTCAGCCCTTTTTTTTTTTTAATTACCGATCGTTTCGCTAGATAAGACCCTTATTCATCGTCTGGTATCGTTTAAGCCCTTTGAAGCTGCACTGAAACCTTGGACCTTGAACCGTTTAGGGTCCATTGAAGTCCATTATATTGAGAAAAATCCAGTAATGTTTTCATCAAAAACCTTAATTTCTTCTCGACAGAAGAAAGGAAGACATGGACATCTTGGATGACATGGCGGTAAATAAATTAATAAGCAAAAGTTTATTTAAAAGTGAACTAATCCTTTAAAGTCTTTAAGTGGTGTCAACTTGTTCGGCTTCATACTGTCAGAATCTAATATTTTGAGGCACACAACACATTGTTCGCAGGAAGCCAATGAAGACCATAAGCTGGCATTAAGCAAATTTGTTACAATGTTACGTAGGTATGTAACAGGAACAGGAAAAACAGCATTTATTTGAAATATATATCTTGCATTACATTAGAAATGTTTTACGCTCACTTTCGATCAATTTAATGCATGATTAAAATTAATTTCTTTCAAAAAAAAAGAAAAGAAAAAATCTTACTGACTGCAGAAAAAAGTCTTACTGACTCCTTTCAATTTATTAATCAATCCATCTATCCATACCTCTTCAATGCCAGCAGGACTGAGTGGACTTCCACTCTGCAGTGCTCTCACTATCTTCTGGTAATGAGAGGGATTCTCCCCAAAACTGATCTCCAACTGACGCAGAAACCGACGACTTCTCTCAAAAGCCTGCTGCTCCTCAAACTGGGAATGGGAGAGACAGATTAAGTTTTCTTTTTTAGTACTGACATTAATCAAATGAATTATGTGCCTGGATTTTTTTTGTCTATAAAATGATTGCAAGTACCAGTCCACACTCCAGTGCTTGTTCAGGTAAAAGGAAAGCTGCAAAGTCCTTGAGGAGCTCAGGCCAATCTTTAAGGAGATGTTTCAGCTGGGAAAACAGCTCTACAACACTGCGGCTTTCTCCTGCCTGGTCAAACTCATAAAGCAGCCCTAAAAACTCCTCCACCTTACCAGGGATATCTTGCAAGACCTCACGCACCTATAACAGCACAAGAAATGGAAAGATAACAGAGAGAGAAATTAGAGTTTCTCTAATCATTGGTGTAGAGGAGATGCTAATGTGTCAAAGAAACAAGTGGTCTGACCCTGTTGAGATAAGCCTGGGCAAAAGCCATGTCTTTGCTTTCTCTCATTGGATCATTGTCCAAAATATGGTCATCATACAGTAGCAGCAGCTTTGAGGCATCTTTACTGCCCCGTTCCTGACGTCGACCACGCTTCAGACTACGTGGGGGTGGGCGACCGCGGCCTGTAAAAGTAAATAAACGATATGTTCTGAAATATTTCCTACTGGAAAACCAACCAGGGTAGTAGGCTCATTTTAACTAGACATCGCTCAAAACATAATCAGGTGTTAACATTTGTGCTGACCTCTTCCACGGCCTCCTCCTCTCCCGCTGATCTGTGGGGGGTCGTCGCCCAGTGGTGCATCTCCCTCAGGAATCTTTTCACCTTCTCCCTCCCCTGCTTCCATCTCATCACCCTTTATTGCCCCATCATCCTCATCCTCTGAGTTCTCCTCTTGCGAATTCTGTGAAGCAGGGGAGTTTTGAGAGTTTGGGGACGTGGGGGATGTTGGGGACGTGGGTGAATTGTCCTCCTCTGAGTCTCCATCTCTGCAAAGCCTCCTCTCTGATGCCAACCAGGTCAACTTTTCCATTGTCTCCTATGGAGGGAACACAGAAGGAGCAATTTATAAAAATAGTTTTGTAAAAAGAAATGGAATAAACTGACTCAATTTATTGTCTACTAAACTAATTTAAGTATTTTTAAAGTACAGCCTTCTTCAGGGTGTGAAGAAGCTGAAGAAAGCTGTTTGGGCCACTACGCCTGGATGGAATAACATTGTCTAAATTTAAGAACAAAACACTAAATAGTCAAAGCTCAAATAGTCTTATGAAAAATATTCAAATTTTAAAACTGGTCTGCCCCTAATATTTTAAATATCATAAACAGATTCATTTGCACATTTTTTGCAGATTTTGTCATAATTTTCTGAAAATACAAACAAACCTGCAGTTCTGGAACAGACAGCACAGATTCCTCTGATGCAGATGACATCACTTCCTCCTCATCTTCATCCTGTGTGAGGTCATCAAAATCCTCCTCTTCCTCATCCCGCTCTCCATCTCCATCTCCATCCTTCTCTTCTCTTCCTTTATCGCCACTTCCACCCTCATCTCTTTTTCTGCCGCCTTCTCCATCACTGTTCTTCTCTCCTTCTTTATCTTCATCACGCTCTCCATCTCCCCCACTCTCCCTCTCCTCGGCCTGTCCAACATCCTCATTCCCACTGCTCTGTTTCTCTCCCCCACTGGACTGTTGCTCCTTCCCATCTCCAGTGCTGTGTTTGCACACTCCCTGTGTTTCCTGCCTGCCAGGGCCTGACTGGACAAGAGGACACTCTCCAGTATCCGTCTCCACCCTCACAGAGGCTTCAGCACTACTGTCCATGCTTGTATCCATGCTGGTCAAACTGGAGTTGGGGCTGCAAGAGGACTCTGAGAGTGCCAGGAGAGGACTGCTAAACAGAGCACCTGCCATTTCCTCTTCCCATCTGTCTCCAGCCATTTCCTCATCCTCTTCCTTTATTTCTCCAGCATCCTCATCTCTATTTAGCAATGGTGTGGATGGTGTTATGATGTTTAAAGGCAGCTCAGTCCTCTTTGTGTTATTTAGTACTATGGAGCCAGTAGGAATGTTAGAACAGGGAGTCTGCTGGGATAAATTCCTGGTGCACCTTCAGCAGGAAGTGGAGGTTGGTTCAGAATTAATGGGTCTTGGGGCAAAAGTAGGAACTGAGGCACTCCAGTAGGTGAAATGGTCTGAACCAGTACAAACTGAGAACTGTCTGCTACTGCTGATGTCAGAGGAGAGAAGACGGCCCTTTGACCATTTTTAACACGTAAAGGAGTGATGTCCTTTCTTTGCAAAAAGTCACATTCTGACCTCTGTGTTGTCTTTCCAATATAGGGACTTGAGGCGTTTTCCAGAGCCTGTGTTCCTGGGACTAACTGTATGACAAGATCCTGAGAGGGCGATGTGACAACTCTCTGTGTGGTGGCAGTCAGGAGAGCAGCATTTTCATGGGCTTTGATAACAACGTTATCTAATGGAAAATTCTGTGTAACATTCATGGACAATGGCTGATCCATTACAACAGCAGGATTGCTTACGTTTCCCATTCTCCTAGACGACAGAGGCATTAGCTGTGGGGCTGGTTTCAAAGGAGCAAGTTTTCTAGGCATGGTCTGTTTCTTGTGCTTATCAGACATCTGCTGCATGTCACACATTTTGACTGTCCCAGTACTAAGCAGAGGCATGTCACTTGGGGGTATCTGAACTACATTGGGGGGCAAGTTGGCAGAAGGGTGTGCTGGATTACCAGCCCCCAATTCTGGAGTAACATACTGGAAATTAATAGGACAAGAAGTGTTCAGTGGGACGGCCCCATGTGCAGGGGTCAAAAAGGGCTGAATCAGTGGGAACACCCCATTTATAGGAGTGCTAGGAGCTTGGGCCAATAATATTACACCATGAGCTGGGAGTGGTGTGGAGACATTGGATAATCCATTTCCTGCACCTGAGGGACAAAGAGGGGCTTTCGCTAATGGGATGAGAGTAGGGCGGGCAAAACCAAACAGACGCTGAGATTTGGGCGGTGAAGGGCGACTTGCACCTTGTGAAGGATGCAGACGCAGAGAAACACCTTTAGGGAGGAATTGTGGGTAGCGTGTTCCTTTTGGGAAGGACAGGGTAACAGATTTGGTAGTGGAAGTCACCTGTAAACTGCTCTGATAAACTCCCCTATGGATGTATGGTAAGCTTTTCTGTAAAGACAAATTTAAAACCATTAGGATTGTACTTGATATAAGATTGACATTTTTTATTAAAGGTGCCCTAGAATGAAAAATTTAATTAACCTTGTCATAGTGAAATAACGAGTTCAGCACATGGAAATCACATACAGTGAGTTTCAAACACCATTGCCTCCTCCTTCATATGTAAATCTTGTTTGTGAAAAACACCACAGAAAAACAGGCGAATCTCAACATATAGCCATCGATGACGCAATCGATGGGGTCATTAATATGTATGCCCCCAACATTTGCATATGCCAGCCCATTTTCAATGTCAGGCGGAACTGCAGCCGAATCATCGGGAGTTCTGCAGGTAAACAAGCGTCACGCGAGGACAGCGAAAATGGCAGATCATGGACACAAATGTTATGTTCCAGGCTGTGCAGGGGATGTGAGGACTTTTCATACCCTTCCCACAGATAAAAAATGTTAACAGGCATGGTTGATGTTTATTTATAATAGGATACTGCAACAATTTAATTAAAAATTGTTCGTTTGCTCGGCCCATTTCACAACGGGCAGTTTTTCAAACCTGGGACAATATCAAGCAGTCTACGCTCAGCGTCTTAAACTGAAGAAAGGGGCAATTCCAACTATATTCCTGTAAGCAGTAAGTAGTGTTTTTATCCACTTATTGACTATTTAAACAATTTCTGATTAAATTGAAAGTTTCTTAGAGAGACAGCATTGTCTATATAACGCTAGATGCTAGTACAGTAACAATAGAAAACTCCAAGTACCATACATAACTAGTCACTGCGTACATTGTGACTATATAAACATGCAATATCGTTTTTATGAAAAAAGCTGAGTCTAAAATGTAGTTTAAAAAATAAAAACTTGTTGGGGGAAAAAAGGAGCTTTCGAGTCTTTGTGCTTGCGGTTGCCAGAGTTCAGTAATTAAATCCCCCAATCAGAGCTTTTCTGTGAAAAGAACATACAGGTCCTTCTAAAAAAATTAGCATATTGTGATGAAAGTTCATTATTTTCCATAATTTAATAATAAAAAGTAAACTTTCATATATTTTAGATTCATTGCACAACAACTGAAATATTTGAGGTCTTTTATTGTTTTAATACTGATGATTTTGGCATACAGCTCATGAAAACCCAAAATTCCTCAAAAATTAGCATATCATGAAAAGGTTCTCTAAACGAGCTATTAACCTAATCATCTGAATCAACTAATTAACTCTAAACACCTGCAAAAGATTCCTAGGGCTTTTAAAAACTCCTGGTTCATTACTCAAAACCGCAATCATGGGTAAGACTGCTGACCTGACTGCTGTCCAGAAGGCCATCATTGACACCCTCAAGCGAGAGGGTAAGACACAGAAAGAAATATCTGAACGAATAGGCTGTTCCCAGATTGCTGTATCAAGGCACCTCAGTGGGAAGTCTGTGGGAAAGTAAAAGTGTGGCAAAAAACACTGCACAGCGAGAAGAGGTGACCGGACCCTGAGGAAGATTGTGGAGAAGGACCGATTCCAGACCTTGGGGGACCTGCGGAAGCAGTGGACTGAGTCTGGAGTAGAAACATCCAGAGCCACCGTGCACAGGTGTGTGCAGGAAATGGGCTACAGGTGCCGCATTCCCCAGGTCAAGCCTGACCTGGGCTACAGAGAAGCAGCACTGGACTCTTTCTCAGTGGTCCAAAGTACTTTTTTTGAAAGGAAGCAAATTTTGCATGTCATTCGGAAACCAAGGTGCCAGAGTCTGGAGGAAGACTGGGGAGAAGGAAATGCCAAAATGCCTGAAGTCCAGTGTCAAGTACCCACAGTCAGTGATGGCCTGGGGTGCCATGTCAGCTGCTGGTGTTGGTCCACTGTGTTTTATCAAGGGCAGGGTCAATGCAGCTAGCTATCAGGAGATTTTAGAGCACTTCATAAAGCTTTTCAGCAGATGGAAGCATGGAGATGAAGATTTCGTTTTTCTCCACGACCTGGCACCTGCTCACAGTGCCAAAACCACTGGTAAATGGTTTACTGACCATGCTATTACTGTGCTCAATTGGCCTGCCAACTCTCCTGACCTGAACCCCATAGAGAATCTGTGGGATATTGTGAAGAGAAAGTTGAGAGACGCAAGACCCAACACTCTGGATGAGCTTAAGGCCGCTATCGAAGCATCCTGGGCCTCCATAACACCTCAGCAGTGCCACAGGCTGATTGCCTCCATGCCACGCCGCATTGAAGCAGTCATTTCTGCAAAAGGATTCCCGACCAAGTATTGAGTGCATAACTGAACATAATTATTTGAAGGTTGACTTTTTTTGTATTAAAAACACTTTTCTTTTATTGGTCGGATGAAATATGCAAATTTTTTGAGGTAGGAATTTTGGGTTTTCATGAGCTGTATGCCAAAATCATCAGTATTAAAACAAAAAAAACCCTGAAATATTTCAGTTGGTGTGCAATGAATCTAACATCTATGAAAGTTTAATTTTTATCATTACATTATGGAAAATAATGAACTTTTATCACAATATGCTAATTTTTTGAGAAGGACCTGTATTCTATCCAAAGTTTTACCTAAACATGTGCAATCTTGCAACCATAAGCATGCAAGCTCTCTCTCGGTGATCTGAAAACACCAATAAACAAGTAAGCTGCCTTTTAGCGATCTCCATTTGAGATGTTCTGCTTAAAGTGTTATTCAGTTGGTCTGTGTTCTATCAGGACTCATGAGCTGGTTGTGCTGTTTGTGATTGTGTTAGCTGAACAACTGCACTTGTGTGAGCTGCTGAAATAAGACAATCAGAGCAGAGCTCAACATTAATATTCATGACCCTTCCAAATAAGGCAAAAACAGAGCATTACATCCTTGGCACAATTTCTAGGGTTGTAAATGGACCCGAAAAACTGTATCTGGACAATTTTTGCCCTTACATAAGTTACAAACACTATGTAGATATCAGAGAACAATTTAAAATATTGTTTCAAATCATTCAAGGGCACCTTTAATGTAGAATTAATTTTAAGTCATAATTTTTTAGTGAAAAAGTCTAGGGTAGTGGTTCTCAAATACAGTAAACTTCCAGGTGGCCCCAAAAAGTCTTAATTATTCAAATGTTATTATTTTAATTATTATTTTAAGGGTAATACCTTCAACCAGTTTGGCATGACGTCCTGCTCTCTCTCCACAGGAGGGCGCTCCTCTCCAGGTACCACAGGTCTGCACATCACCGGCAAAGGAGGAACCATCCCACACTGGCAGTAAAACTAGGACACAACATTACATTTTCATAGTAATAATCAGCCATGTTTAATTTTGTTACTATTTACATTTTTAGCTTCAGAAACTATAGAAAATCTGACAGAGATTGAAGAAACTGGGGAGCAAATGAGCACTACCACATATACCATTGTATATGAAGATGGGTAGATGAACCAATAAGTGATCGACTAATCACCTTGATTATGTTGTGTGAAGTTCTGTCGGATGCCATTTCCTTCACACGTGCACGCAGCTGCTCTTGACGCTTGGGCCGGATCAGGTAGCGGCTCATCAGGTGATATGGGAATTCTGTTTGAGCAAAGTGCTTTAACCCCAATACTATCAGACTATAGAGAGATGGAAGCAGGGGAAAACAGAGAGGCAAAGGGTAAACTGGGTGAAGGTATGGCTCCTTACTTCTTCAAGTGTTTGCTAGGTGGTGTCAATTGTACAGACTGAATCAAGTGGTTGTTTTGCTACATTAAACTGCAAAAAGCCTATATTAAGGCTTTTTTCCTTCACAGACCAATTTCATTTGTAGTCCAAAGGTGAAATGTAGCTTCTCAAAGAAAGTACTTTTTCCACCTTAGATACAGACATAAACTTGCATTAGTGTAGATTACACCTAGATGTATTAAGACAGTCAGAACTATTTGTACCCGTCTTCTCCTTTGGTGTAATAATATTTGCTGCGTGGCCGATGCAGGACTGGATCCAGACTGCATTGTGGCAGAAGCTCTGGGTACAGAAACACAGAGCGTGTGGCAAACAACCATGCAAGACCAGCAGGGAGAAATGGGTATGAACAGGCTACAGAAAAACAGAAAACATACTGCCATCAGATATATACACACACATCATTGCATGTGCTTTTCACTTGATTTATTGGTTCATATGAATTCATTATGAGATGCCTGACCTGAGTGACGGCGAATGGGTTTGGGAGGAAGATACAGAGGAGATGGACATTGTTTTAACTCCTCCAGCAACTTAAGGGAGGACTCCAAGTTACACACCCTAAACATGCTTCTAAAACCCGGATTAACTGCTGACCTCCCCTCCTCGGCCCGCTTCGCAAATGACAGCAACTCCCCCTGTCAACACAGGACAGGAAACAATTATAGTACCATTACAATGATTCTGCAAACAGTCAACAATTTTTGAAAAATTACTCAAATTTGCTGAGTCAAAAACATAAAGCTTGGCATAAAGCTGTGTATAATTCACTTTTTTCCCTAGATTTGTGGCTAATAAAGTCATGTGAAAAAATAGTTAAAATCTTTTTCATATCACATGGTTTTAAAATAAATAAAAGTAAAACTACATCTTGGAAATAATATTTTTTTAAACAAGATATGGGGAAAATGACATTTAGGGATATTACAAGTTATAAAAAAAGAATCTGTCATGCAACAAAAGCAGTTAAGAATTTTGTGTTTAATCCCCAATTTTCTTACCAGGAAAAGTTTGGTAGTTTGAGCTTCATTCTGTAGTGCCCCCACTGGGTTGCATAACATATTGACCTGTGTCAGTAACTGGACATGCTGCAAGAAAACCCCCCAAGAAAAAATTAGTTCAATGTTTAATCAAATCAGCATAAAACAAGAGTTTGGAAAAGATGTGTTCCCAATGCATTGCATGAATCACACTGTTGAAGGATCAAGAGCTCTTTGGTAAAATTAAGCGTGTCCAGTATGTTCACTAGCGGTGTTTAAAACAGTCTCTTACTTGCTGTATTTGCTGCTGCAGCTGTATTCTCTGAGGAGACGTGACCACCAGAGGACAGCCTGGCTGCACAAGAACCATTCCAGGACAAGGTGCATGCTGGGTGGTCCGAACCTGGCTCTCCCGTCGTTGCTGCAAAGCATCCAGCTGCTCTCTAACGGTCCGCCTGCATGCTGTCAACATGTGAGCCAGTGGCTCCTCAAACCTGATGACAGACAAACAGAAACATGCTGAATCTTAAGAGAGTGAGGGATGTTTTTAAATGTGTAATAGAAGCACTAATAAATAATGCAAAGCAAATGTGCCATCTTGATGAGACATAATTTGAATTGTTCTGAAATAGCATTCTTAACTAGTGCAGCATGATACATCAGTACCTTATTTATTGGCATATATTAAAGATTTTATTAATTTACCATTTCAGCCAATACTGAATATTAAACTGTACATGCTCATTTCCTCAATTTATCCATTTAGAAAAGCTTTGTAGTCATTGAATACTAGTTTATCAAATCTCGACATTAACTGCCATTTCGCATGCATTATGTAGTGATGCCTAAATTCACGTTTAGCATTTGTTACAATACAATTTAATTAAATTAGTTTTATTTTTTAAATTTGTTTAGACAAAGACTTATAGAATTTTAATATGTTACGTATTGCTTATCTACCATGAGATGACAATTATTAGCTTAGTCATCTAGAGTTAAAATAAAATAATAATAAAAAGAAATCACAAACCATTTTAATAACATATTGTGATGTATTTAAGAGAAACTGAAAATGTTTAAGTGAATTTACAGAATCAAGAAAAATGGGCATTCCATACCAAATGGAGTTAGGCCTAAATGAAAATTAAACATTTTGACAGTTGCATACATATGAATGATTTAATAATAACAACATCATAAATAAACTCATTATTTTGTATATTTTCCTTTGCAATATTGCAGACGCTTATGTTCCTCAGATCTAGTGAAATAATGTTTAATAAATTCATTAAGTCATCAAATGTGACTAGCTATTAAAAAAAAGAACATGTCTTATACTTTCTGTACCTTAGTAAACGTCCATTAGAGGCACAACTCCTCTGCATTTACACACACACACGAGTGTGGAAGAGACAGCACAGACGTCAATGCACCTCGTTAACATTTAAAAAAAAACTTAAGACACATCACTGTCTGCACCCAGAACAGAGTGACGCACAGAAGTCACATTCACACAGAGCAAGCTGTAACGACCCCTTCACTTGGTAAAAAATAACACTGTGTGGCATGCCCATCTCTTGACAGTTTTGTGTTGATTGACACTGTACTATTTCCATAACAATGTTAATTACACGTATCCTTAAAGAACATGGAGGTGACAAGCTGATGTGAAGGGTTTTAAATAAGGGCTCAGACAGGACTGTTGATGACTGTTATAACACCAGAAAAGGGGCCATATGTTTTAAGGGAAGCCCTTTGAGTAGGTGTCAGTTTTGTTTGTGTGTGTGCGTGCATGTAGCGGTTATCTGTTCCAGTAAATGAGCTCTAATTAAAGCCTCTGTGCCTGGATTCTGCACGTAGCACAGGTATACAGTGAAATCTTTTCAGCACGTTCACAGTGACATATAGACCTGCACCTGTACAGTACTTAGCAGTGGGGGATGTGATTTGTGGGCATATGTTCAGTCTAGAGTGAATGTGTACATGTAGCTCTGCAGTGTCCATACTGTGTCCCGGGGTCAAAAGCGAAACAATCAGACACATTAGAGTATTACTCTACCTCCCTACCCAAACAGGTACAGCACCACTCTGCTGCTCTGTCCCAAAGGGAGGATTGATCTTGAGGGTGTTTTAACATGTCTGCTTACTTTGTACTACTAGAAATATTTTATTTTATATTAGAAAGCAAATGCATATGGTTTTCTTTATTGCAAAAAAGACAAACACACACATTGTTATAAATATAAAATTGTTCAAATTTGTAAAATGAGAAATTTGAAAAGGGCACAGAATCTACTGGCTTGACTAGCAGAGGAGAAAAAAAAATCATTATTGTTGAGCCTTGGTGGTGTGTGTGTGTGTGTGTGTGTGTGTGTATTACCTAATGGCTTGAGGAACATTAAATTGTGGGGTGTCATTGGCCTCCTCATCACGTTCCTCATCTTCTTCATTACCTTCCTCATCTTCTTCATTACCTTCCTCATCTTGTTCATTGGCTGCCAACTCATCATGGAACTGGAGAAGAGGACAGAAATAAGTAAGGAAAGACGGGCTTTAGATTGTTCCTGTTAAGTGTTAAGTCCTCTTACCGTTTCAAAGAGCTCTTCCATGAGCTCATTGACTTCCTTCTCTGCAAGACAGAGAAAAAAAAATATTACTAAAATTACTAAAAGCAAAAACTTTCAATTGGGGTGTTTATTTAATCTCCAACTTATGAAAACCCACTTGTGATACGAACAGCACGATCATTTCGATAATCCTCCAGATCTGGCTCATCTAGATCATCTAAAAAGTTATATTCAGGGTCGTCATCTTCATCAGCCTCTTCTAAAATACAGAGAGAGAATCATCAGAAGAACTGTATTTTTCACGTGTGAGAAGACACACAGAGTATTGATGCTGAAAAGGAATCGGGGAAAAGGTCAGGGAAAGAAAAACATGAGTGGAAAAAACAGGTAGGTACAGAATCGCTGATGCACACACACATTAAACTAGTCTCACACACAGAGAGAGCCATTAAGACATTTAAGAAAAGTGCTTCGACAGCATCTGTCTGAGTGCAATGGGCATGACAGTGATTTGTTTAAAGGACATGATTACACATGCAGCTTCACTGGTTCAGCCAAGGCCAGAAAACGAATGATAGATGTCAAAAACAGCCCCAAATAATATCAACAGTTTAGGGTCGTTAAGATTATTTTAATGTTTTTGAAAGTCTTATGTTCACCAAGACTGCATATAATTTATCACAAAAGAAATACATTAAAATAGTAATATGTGAAATATTACTACAATATAAAGTAACTTTTCTAATTCAATATATTTTACATTTTTATTTATTTTTGATGTCAACGCTGAATTTTCAGCAGCCATTACTCCAGTCACATGATCATGTAAAAATGAGTTGCAATGAGAAAATTTTCAAAAATTTGTTATTCTCACTATAATTCACATGTGTATATCGGGAATGCACACTGAGATGTCTTAGTGAAATTTCTTAGAAAACTTACAAATAAAGATCTCAAAATCTGCATTTTTCACTTGTTTTGCTTGTAATTTGTAATTATCCCGTATGCATTCTGACTCCTTTTGCTAGCACGGGTCACAATTATTTACAAATAATAGTTATCTTTTGTAATGATGTAAAAGTCACTTTTGATCAATTTAACACATCCTTGCCCCCGCCTCCCCATATTCAAAATCATGTTTTATTTCAATTGTTCCCCTTTTAATTAAAAAAAAAATACTACTACTAATAAAAATCATAATTAATAATTGAATTCATTAAATTAAAAGAGAAGGGAAATATTGTTGTTCTGTGACCAATCAAAACACACTACACCTGCTGACCTTCATTTTCCAGATGAGACGTCATGAGTCCCTGCAGCCATTGGGTCCATTCACGGTCCTCTGGTGTGGAGATGTTATCGTACATATCTGGTGTGATGTCTGGTGCACAGAGCTCTGCCTC
Source organism: Gobiocypris rarus (assembly GCA_023029165.1). NCBI lineage: Eukaryota > Metazoa > Chordata > Actinopteri > Cypriniformes > Gobionidae > Gobiocypris > Gobiocypris rarus. The sequence continues at coordinate 25,461,636 of CM040926.1, read as the reverse complement.
CAGCTGATCCAGAGGTACGTCCCTTAGCGGACGTTTTGACCGAGTACGGCAGGCTACCAGACTGTCATTCGGCTCCCCTCCACCGCCATTGTTCAGAGCCTTCAGCAGACAGACAGACACACACCCTGAATTTAGAGCGAGAACCATATACAGAATGCAGAGAGATTTTTGTGTGTGTATGTGATTCAATACCTGGTAAGGCTCCATACAGAGAGGACTGAGTTCAAGTTCTTTGTCCACAGCATGGAGTTTCTCAATGAAGGGGTCAGGGGCCCTGAAGGATCGTGAGGGACCACAGGACTGAGAAGGTGGGGCAGGGGGACCCATAGGCACTGCTTCAACTCTCAAGTGCCTGGAGAGCTTGGGCTTCTGTGACAGAGATAGAGGAGGACAAAGTGAGATGAAGAGACTTAAACCTTGAAAATGTGCAGAAAGAATGAAATATAAGTATGTGTATGTGATCATAATACTGTATACTGTGTAAAGTACCAGTCTGGGGCTGTTGCTGGCATCATCAGATTGGGAGGACGTATGAGAGGAAGAACGTCTGCTGTACCGTGGTGAGGAGGCAGTGCTCTCTATATCACTCTCCAAAAATGTCTGAGAGAAAATTAAAATATATGCTTTTATGAATCAGTCAAGAGGCTGTTATTGAAGAATTGGGTAGTAATAAATAAATAAACCAAAGCTTGTGTATAAATGCCAAGGTTTTTTTTGCATTGAAAATATTTTGGCTTGTTTGAGTCGTTAGCTAAATATAATATATATATGTATGTATGTATGTACGTGTGTGTGTGTATGTATATATTATATATATACACACACACACCCAACCGGTCAAAAGTTTGAGAACAATACAGTTTTTTTTATGTTTTAAAAAAAAGTATTTTCTGCTCACCAAGGCTGCATTTATGTTATTAAAAATAATACATAAAAAAGCTGTAATATTGTGAAATATTATTACATTGTAAAAAAACTGTTTTCTATTTAAATACATTTTAAAAGGTAATTTATTCCTGTGATGGCAACGCTCAATTTTGAGCATCACTATCCCAGTGTTCAGCGTCACATGATCCTTCAGAAATCATTCTAATAATATGATTTACTGCTCAAGCAATATGTATGATTATTATCAATGTCGAAAGCAGTTAGATTCTTTAATGAATAGAAAGTTCAAAAGAACAGTATTTATCTGAAATAGAAAGCTTTTGTAACATTGTACTATACCGGGTCAAAATTTTATTTTATTTATTGGGAAAGAACTTAAATAAATTAATACATTTATTCAGCAAGGATGCATTAAATTGATCAAGTGACAGTATAGACATTTATAATGTTGCAAAGGCTTTAATTTCAGATAAATACTGTTATTTTGAAGTTGAGCAGCAAATTATTTCTGAAGGATCGTGTGACTCTGAAGACTGGAGTAATGATGCTGAAAATTCAGCTTTGAATCACATAAATTTCATTTTCAAATATATTCAAATAGAAAGTTATTTTAATTGTAAAAATAATTCACAATAATACTGTTTTTGCTGAATTTTGAATCAAATAAATGCTCAAACTTTTGACCAGTAGTGTATATACACATACATACATACCAAGATTTGGATTGTTCTAGAAAAACAGCTATAGAAAATTCCAGAAAGTTCTCAACAGTTCTAGAAAGTTTTAGGAAGTGCTACTTATTTTTTTATATACCTTTCTTTTATTGTTTCTAAGCAAGAGTTTTTTTTGTACCATAATATTTGTGTAATAATGTAAAAAATAGGGGTGTGCATTGGCACTGCCCTCACAATTCGATTCAATTACGATTCATCAGGGAACGATTCGATTCAATTCGATTCTACGATGCATAATCGATTATGGCACTTTGCCGCATCGATGCTGATCATTGTGATGCATTGTTTAATCAATTATTGCAGAATCACTAGTATTATTGAAAACTTTTTTTTTTAAAGTATGATGTGAGTGTGTTATATGCACCTCCTCAGCTGTTTCATCTTCCTCGTCTTCATCAGGACAATACTCTTCATCAGAGGAGTCCTCCTCCTCTTGCAGGGGAATGTCTACAAACTGGGGTGGCTAAGGAAAGATTCCAATTAGCAGGGAACATCAGCCTAAAAAAAAAGAACTCTCACAAGTGATACATCACATCCATTTAAATACCTTAATCTCATTTGGCTTCTTTATTGGAGAGATGTTCCAGTTGCACATCCCCTAAAAAAAAATTAAGCAATTATTATAACACAAACACATAAGAGCTTAAAATGTTCTAAACTTCCTGATAAGAAAAACCACACTCACCACCCCTTTCTCAACAACTTCTTTGAGCTTAGAACGGGTCATTTTAGGCTCCTACATTAAACATATTACATTTATTTTTCAAATAAAATGATCATGTTCAAATAGACTTCCACTGTAGGAGTTAAACAGAAGTGAAACTTACAAACATGGGCATATCTTGTGTTTCTCTTATAGCAGCTTTCATCATGGCCACAACATGCTCATTGGTTACCACCTCCTGAGATCAAACACAAAAAAAGAAAAAAGTAATGTGAAGGCATGTGTAATATTTCAAGAACACATAAGCACAAAATCTTAAAGGAACTTGCATCTTGTTGAAATCAGACTCACATGGATGATGTTGCGAACGTTGACAGAGGAGAGCTTGAGTTTTTTAGATTTGAGCGTTAAATCTCTGTCCAGCTTCCTCAACTCTTCCTCACTCTCATCCTCTTCCTCAAGCTCTTCTGACATCATCTCCATCTGTCCATTCTTCTCAGGGAACTCTCCTTCCACCTGAGCAATTACACTCTTCTTTATATTTACTCCATTTTGTTTCTTCATCCACTCCTCTCCTTCACACCTGTCCTCATCTAAAGATTGGCAAGCAATGAGAGTTCATTCAGATTTACTAAATCACTAAATCCAATAGTGATGCTTGACTTGGGAAGTAACATTACACAGTTAAGTGTGGTTAATAGCAAATGCACTGACTCACCCACAGTGATGACCAGACCCAGCTCCGCATCCACCTCTGACTGCAGGGGGGATGAAACTGGAGTGAAGTCATGGACACTGTCATCGTCATCCTCACTATGGTCTACACACACACAGAAAACAACCAAATATCAAGCTCTGCTATGAAATTCCCTCAAGGAATACAGCTTATTTCTGCATTACCTGCACTAGAGTTCTGCTCCTGGCAATTGGAATGAACTGGAGTCTGTATCGACTTTGTCTTAGTGGGGGTGGAGACCTTTCTTCTCCAGGAACTAGGAGACAGTTTGAGAGATAAAGGAGATCTGCTGATATATTCCCTCTTAGGTGCTTTGGCAGGGTTCAGTTGTGGTTCTGGAGACGAAGACTTGCGTTTCCACCCCATGTTCAATCTGTCTCTGAGGCTGAAAACAGAGGTTAAGAAAAAGTAGTGATCCAAACTTGTGTCTCCCAACTAATCCTTAACAGTCCTTATTCAAGCAATTATAAAATAATAATATTTAATTAATTAATAGCGAGGTAAGGAAAACTATTACAGGATAAAATTATTTCTGACTGTGTATCAAAACCCATTGAGTCGCCAACCTAGACAGCTCACTAGTATGAAACAGACCAATAAAATATAAACACAGCAGTCTTTAGTTAATTAAATGTTTTCTGGTACACTAGAGAACTTTACACTGTAAAATATGTGAATATGTGTTTTTATATAAAAAAATATAAAGAATAAATCACAAACAGTGAATCTGTAGGATTGTATATTTTGCTGCTAGCTTATTTGCTAACTGAAATTAGCATTGCGCCCCTAAACAAACCACGGCACTCGTAGATAATTAATATTTGTGTCACGCAAAGATGATATTTGCTCTGTTCACATTTCATATTGTAAAAATCCCTCTTACCCACGAACAAGTGTTCGCAGCCATCAGTAGATTTATAGACACTAGCCCGCCGCTTCACAACAAACCGCGGGTGTTACGGTCATTTCCTTCCCTCACAAACAGAGGAGACGACAAACAGTTCCCACACCTCTGTAGCGCTGACTGCCACTGTTATATATTAGTATATATTTATGCTTGTTCAACATTATATATATATATATATATATATATATATATATATATATATATATATATATATATATATATATATATATATATATAATGTTGTATACACTGTATTAATGAAACAAAATGTTTACCCAAGCTTCCTGGTCTCAGTGAAGTCGTTCCTAAAGAAACTGGACATTGGTTATATATATATATATATATATATATATATATATATATATATATATATATATATATATATATATATATATATATATATATATATATATGTATATATATGTATATATCCCCTCTGTTGTTTTCTTTCTTTCTCTTTTTAATGTGATGTTCTTCTGATGTAATATGGACGTTACCCTTGTAGGTTTGCTTATGTAGGCTATTATTATTATTCAAACAATAATAAAGCCAGAGAGGTCTGAAATAATCAAACAAATAAAATAAAGCAAAATAAAATAAACAAATACATTTTTTTAACAGATGGGGGAAAAACAGCTGAACCAGCTCAAGATGCTGTGGCTGGATTAGCAGCTCACAAGATGCTATTAGCTGGATCGGTTATGTAAATCCCTTGAGGTTCAGAGTGTAATTTTTCCATTAATTACATGTACAATTATGGTTTATTCATTAATACAGTGTATACTTTTCTTAGTTAAAAACATAATATGATGAATCATTTCTGAACATTGACTCTCACTCATTATTCACCCTTTTCTCATGGTTTCTCAAAATAATTTATAAAAGTATAGAATATAATAGAATAATTCTAATATAGGGGCTCATTGTAACGTGGGTGAGTTGTGAGATGCATCTGCGCAACTGGGATTTAAATGGCGGCTCGCGTCTTCTGCTAGATCAGCATTAAAGAACGATCTCAACTGTTAAATAACAGATAGAAGATTAAAATATCATATTTGTCTTATTTAAAAAATGAACTTGAGTAAGAAATATACTTTTGCTATGGTTAAATAAATGTTCATATTGTCCAAAGATTTTTTAATTTTGGCGCTATTTTTTCTCTATATTGTTGATATGGCAACTAGTAAATAACAAAGTTTCGTCATCCTGGCAGTGGCATGTGTGGAAAGTGTTAAACCATGCGTGTTATTAACCCCGCGTTAGGCTGTGCCCGGCGCTCCCCTATGTATGACTAAATAACTTATTTCATTCTGGGAGGAGTCTATTAGAGTTGGGACTGTATATTTAGGCTACCTTCAGTTGGCACTTGAGTTTTTCGTTTTTGTTCTGCACTGAAGCAGAGCAAGACTTCATCTAGACTTTCGTGTTAAAAGTTTTGGAAAAGTTGCAGAGAAAATAGGCTACCATAAACAGCAAGATAGGTCAGATAAGGGGGGGAAACATTATTTGGCTCGACGGAAAATATATGTGAACAATGGGCAGAAATCGACCAGCTCGTGATTTTGCACCTTCTAAGCGAGAAAAATGGCAATCAAGTGCACGGGAGATTCAACCGGCAGCAACGAGGCAGATTTCTCTTAGGAATATGGTGGTGACACCTGCCAGTGTACCGGAGTTCACCATCCCCTCACTGTGCCCCGCTAGACTCCAGGGATGCGGCAGGGAGAAGGCTGGAGTCGGGTACGGACGGCGGCACACTATTCCCCGGTCCACGCACCCATCATCATTAGTCCGAGCTCTCGCGCGCTGCTGCCCTTTCTCAGAGGAGCACGACCTGGTCTTCACGGATGATCTCCAGACTTACGTTCTGTCAGACCCGACCACCAGAGCAGCAATGTCCTTACCTCACCTCAGCAAAATCACCACCCCGTACGGCTTTCTGACACTTGCTGAAAGTCCGTGCGTGCGCAGAAGGGAATCGTTGTTTTTCGAGGAAAATGGATTGCAGGAATGTCTCAACAATGCAGAACATGCACATGGTCCTGTGAAATCAAAGAATCAATCGTATTATTCCCTCTCACATGTTAGAAACGTGAAAACTGCGCGCGCGCGAGCCGCTGGCGAAGCAGCTCCTCTGCACGATTCATGTGACTGTTCAGAGCTAGTGAGACCTGCTCATCACCTCAGCTTTGGATTTCTACGAAAAGGATTGTTAAAATGTTTACCCAAGCTTCCCTGGTCTCGGTGAAGTCGTTCCCTAAAGAAACTGGACATTGGTTAAATAACAATCACATGTGCAGACGCAGAACCTCAATGGTCACAGATTGGACATGCAATAATACATCTGGTGTGATTTTGACTTAAATCTGTATAAATCTACTTGTAGCATTTTCCAATAAAATAGGCATATCTATAAAAACGGTAAAAGAATATAATTGTGGTTATAAAACATTTTTATAATCTTAAAGAACCTTTTGCATTTGAAAGCTTCCTAAAGGCTTTTCATGAAACCATGGATGTCAACAAAGAACCATACTTTTAAGAGTTGGTCAAGTCTTGTGTAATTGATGACATCTAATTGATGTTTACGTACTCCATATAACACGACTCATAGGGAATAAATATTTTTCCATTTCTTGCATCATAGGCTTGCGTTAGGCATTGGCAGCGTTGAAACACTTCATGAATACCAAGGTCTTTCATGAAACCCTAGATGGCATAGACAGGTCCTTAACTTAATTTGGTAGCAATCATATTATCTATATAGCACAGCTGATTGGTTGCTGTTGAATCAGCGGTCAATGAGCTACGGCTCAACAGTCAAATACTGGTAGTGTTTGCTGTTAGCATGCTCCTGCACGCCCTTCACCTTCCCCAGCTCCACCTGTATAGATCCGCTGAGGGTTATTTTATGTATATGTGCAGCAGCAGCATGTCTGTGAATGTATTGGCAGTAGCAAGTCTCAGCTCTGAAGCAGCAGCATATCAGATCTATTACACCATGACCAAATACATTACCATATCCATTACCATGCCAATCTCTCCAAGAGTTGTCATGACTGAACTGGGATAATGTTGAAGGAGCAGTTATTAAGAGTCTCTCTGAACTCTCAAAAGAGTCACCTTTAAGTGCTCAGGCACTTGTGTAAACTCTCAAGAGAATATAGACAAGAAATTAAAAGATAATTTAAAAAGGATTCAGATCGTGATTGCAGTCAGAAATTAATGTCAGGTTGGACCCACTTTATATTAGGTACTAACATTTTAATTACTAACAATCTAATCATTTGATACAATGCTCTTATTGTGTACATACATGTTTTTACATTGTATTACATTTTTAAAATGAGCTGCATGCAATTATATCTGTAAATAATTTCTCTAGTTAAATTTATAATTGCACTGTTGACACTTCCCTTACACCTAACCCTACCCTTAAACTTACCCAAACCACCACACCCGTCCCCAACTTTACTCGTATCCCACCTCAATATCAGCAAAAATGTTGTGCAATACAATATGAACACAATAAGTACATTGTACTTATTTTATGATGTAAGTACATAGTAGTTAAGACCACCTAATATAAAGTGGGGCTGTCAGGTTATATATGAATGTGATGCGTAATAATTGTGACTGTATGTAGATAATTTGGAGATAGACTATGCAATAGACAGTATTCTGTTGCCTATGATTATGCTGCCAGATGTTTAATTATTACTCAAACACCAAGGGGAGTTTGAGTATTAATTCAAGCATGTAAAATAACACAAAGGCATAATGCTTCTCATAGATGATCTTTTATAAAGAATCCATTCTGTGTCAATCTTCTGTGTCAAGCAGGTATAAAGAAAAAACTGGGAAAATGATAAAAAATTAAACAATGATGTTACTGAGGCAGGTTGATTTTATTATTATGAATTATTTATGCTTTGTTAAAGCTGCTAGTTCTGCGTGGCTTATGATATTGCATTACACTAAAAACTATCAATAACAACCGTCTCTCAAAACTGGAGCCTCTCTCATTCAGCAAGACCATGAACTAGAGAACAATGTGTCTACATGGCTTAAAGATGAATGCATATGTGTGCAAGAGTCCAACTCGGTGATAAAAATTATTTGGAATATAAGAATCTATAAATATTACTCAAGTAAAAATAAATGACAAAATAAATGATAAGTAATGGATGTTTGTCTTCAAAACAATTGGTTTATGAAATCCAAGTGATTTTCTTTCTTTCTTTCTTTTTTTGGTGAGCTAAATTATAATACCATCATCTTTAATATTTACATGTTTACACACTCTGGCTGGAAGTAATATTTATTTAGCCTACTAAGTTTTAAGCCAGCAGTGCTGCTTCTTTTCCACCAGGGGACGATATTCAATCACAATCAAACTTCACTCCATTTACAGCTGCAGCTGGTGCTCTTACAAAAGAAACATCTTTAAAGTACATATATACAAGGTCAGATAAAATCTGTACAAGGTTACGTGCGTGTGCATTTGGCCAACAGAACCGGCCTCCAACAGTCTTGGCTTGGTTCCCCTGGATGCATTTTACTAGAATCAGTGTGTCTCTGCTGATTCTGTGAAGCTTTACATCAGTCCCCACCGTCTCTATCACTGTCCTTAATTTCCCAGAAGCCAATAGGTCCTCATCTTGCCTTTTCCCTTCATCTCCACATCTCCTCTCAGCTCCAGCTGGAAGCAGTTGAACTCCTGCAGCACATCTCGAGTGGCTGACGAAACATGAATCTTCAGAGCTGTGGGATAACAGCGTGCAAATGATTACAGTGTTACTGTATATACCCTGATTAGTTGAGTTCACACAGCTCACTTCATCAGGTTGACTAATGTATGTTGGCAAACATTATCTACTCATGTAATTTTCACCAGCAGGTACTTAAAAGAGCCAATTGTGTTCATTGGCACACACACAGATATTTTAGTATTATTTATAGAATATTATTGTATTTATTAATAGTTTGAATGACCTTTTATTTTTATATTTCCAGTTTTCATTTTCATTTTAGTTTAAGCTTTTGCATGCATGTCATAGTTTTAGTCATTTTAATGAGGTTAAGGCCAATTCACACTGCACCGACAGACGGACACAGACACATGCATCTGCATCTGTTGGCATTGGGGAGCGCTTAATTGTTTTCACTTATTGAACATGTTGAATGAGCTTTTGTTGGTTCTTGGAATGTCTAAGAACATACTGTCATCTAGTGACTGTCAACATTGGTTGATATTTGTCGGTAGAGTGTGAATATTTTTTTATATTTTTATATACCAAGGCAACATTTTTAATTTTTGCAGTGTTCATGTTAAGTTTTTCATGTAATTTTTATATATCAGCTTTATTTCAATGAACAAAAAAGTTTTTTTAATAGATCTATTTAACAATAACAACACATTTTAATAAGGGACATACTAAATAAACGTTTGACTAAATAAACTGATACTGGAAATGTCCGTAAAAGTCACAGTGTGCAGTAAAACCCCCACAATAAAATGTATCAATCAGGATTGTGATGGTCAAGGTAGGTAGATATTATAAGCTAATCTACTCCTTTGAGGAATAAATTAGCAACCTTCAAAATGAATCTCTTTCCTGATTGCAAGCTGTTTTGCTTTTGTCAAGTGTTATCTAACGCCGGCTGATATTTCTCATTTATCTGGCAGCGTTTATGTGAGGAAACAGGTGTCGGGAAAATAATTAAATCTGAATTACAATTCAATCTTTTCATCAATTTTTTTTTGGTTTATGCTTCTTGAATGATTGTGAATTTCATTATGGAAAATTGGTGTTGATAATCCAACATATGAAGATTTATCTCTTTTGAAATATAGCAGATGTTTATAAAAGGACAGATGATACAGGAATAATAATAAAAAATAAATAAATAAATAAATAATAAATAGAATTGATAAACATCAATTTGATAATTAAATTTGTTTGGTAGCCTAAGGCCAATGCTAAAACCACAAATATGTAATGGCTTTGTTTCACAAACAGGGCTTAGATTAAGTCTTGTCTATGAAACCAGGGAAATATGTAGTAATCTCAGTGTAGTCTGCAGAAATGAATTCAACTGACAGACACTTTAGATTGGATATTTTTATCAATTCTATACCTCAAATCTATTATTAATCTATTATTAAACACTCAGTATTTCTTAAGTTCATGTCTTCTACCCTTAAATAGAGTCAATGGCTTAAACCATTAACCCTATACTAACTGACCTGAACTCTTGACCTTTAGAGTTGCTATTTGTTGGCAATGGGAACAGTAAGTCCTTACGTTCTCCATTTGACTCCATGCGAGAGGATGTGTTCACTGTGTCTCCAAAAAGACAGTACCGAGGCATCTTCAGCCCAACTACTCCTGCACAGACAGGGCCTGAAACACACATACACATGGAAATTATAGATAGACATATGTCTGTAATAGATAGCGATTATATACTAACAAAGCTAATTACAACCAGTAGAATCCCTGTCAGTTTTCTGCTAATTAAAATTGCCCAACGTTAAAGACTAGTTCAATTGATCTTATCATTCTTACCACTGTGAATGCCGATTCGTAATTTGAGCTGCTCATCAGGACGGTGACGAATCTTAAAAGTTTTAACGGCCTCCAGCAGAGCAAGGGACATGCGTGCGATCTCATGACCGTGCAGTTTCCCGTTCCGTACTGGTAATCCTGAAACAACCATGTAGGCATCTCCTATCGTCTCCACCTAAGGAACATTTAGAAAGAAACCACCACAGCAGACAGAGATCCACATCAGCACAAAACACAAGACTAATACATGTATGCTTGGTTTCACAGACAGGGCTTAGATTAAGCCAGGAAGGATTAGACATTAGTTCAATTAGGGTATTTAAGTAGCGTTTATAAATGCATATTACTGGTGAACATCTTGAGACAAAACAATGGCACTGATTTATTTTAAGTATATATATATATACTTAAAATATATCAGTGACATTATATATATTAGGGCTGTCAAAAAAAGCACGTTAACGACGTTAATTAGTTGTTTGCTGTTAATTACGTCAATGTTTTTAACGCATTTCACGCATGCACAGTGTGACAAATTATTCAGGTCAGGAAAGTCCAGTAGCACCTCAGTAGCCTACAAGAGATCCAGGGGGCGGAGTTGGATTGGTAGGTTTTGGGGTGGGTTTAGGGATCAGGGGGTGGAGATTGGTAGGTTTAGGTACGTAAGGTGGGAGGAGTTGGATTTCGTGTTCTGCAGTGAGGACTATCTCTGAAAGTCAGGAAAGTGGTTGGGAGCTAGAAGCGAGATGGAGCAGGATGAGAAAAGTGGGCCTATTGACGGATGTTTCAGCTTCATTTAACCCACCATTATTTGGCTGTGTTAATAAACAGACATAATATGAAAATTATGTATCTGTGATTCTGTGTCCTGTTACTTATCTTTTGGTATGCATTTCAGAAAAAAAAAATGGTTAGGATTCAGGTGTAATTGCAAATAGTGATTAATCCTGATTAATCCACTGAAAATTCTGATTAATTTGATTAAAAATTGTAATCATTTATAATATTTAATCATATATATATATATATATATATATATATATATATATATATATATATATATATATATATATATATATATATATATATATTATATCAGGATTGATATCTAATAAAAAATCATAATTTTTATTAGTTTATATTATATATAATAAAAATTATGATTGTTGATGTAAAGATTGATGACGTTTCTTGTTTAATTCAGTGAATGTACAGGTGAATAGACCTTAGCAAGAGTGGCACATTTCATTTTTTATAGGAATTAGTATAGCGTGTTCAACAAATTAGAATGATGTTGATCAAATAATTGCAGCATTTATGGGCATAGACTTCTTTCAAAAACATAAAAAAGGCACCAGCAAACCTTAAACAGTACCTTGTGTACCCTGACCAAGGTTCTATAGGCTATAATTTTCCTTTATTTTAATGACAAACTTTGTGCTGTCAAATCGATCAATCGCATCCAAAATAAAATTAGTTTTTACATAATATATTTGCGTGGACTGTGTATATTATTATTATTAGTGGTGGGCTGTTATCGGCGTTAACGTGCTGCGTTAACGTGAGACTCTTATCGGGTGACAAAAAAAATATCACCGTTAATCTATTCTCAAAGTTGGGTTGGGAGCTGGGTTTATACTACGCAAGCCATGATGACTTCCACCGTGATATTTTAGCGCGGATGTATTCCTAGGGAGCGAGAACGAGTCTTCGAACATGCGTGTATGCCTACTGTGAAATTACCACATAAAGCCTGACGAGCGTGACTAACGTACTGTAAGCAGAGCTGTAAGTACATTCGCGGCAGATAGACGCAAGTGTCATTACATACTGAAGCTTTGGTAACAAAACCAACGGTTCAAAAACAAAAATATGAAAAAGTTAAATGAACAACGCTATTTATTTTGCCACCTTCTCGCTCGCTTTTGTTGCCAAGCAACGGGGTAAACAGCTGCTGCTCTGATGACGCAACCGCACCTCGGTTCAGACCCAAATAATATAATATGAACACAGTCGGGAGCAATCGAACTTGGGTTCGGTCAGGCAATCGAACCAAGTGTGAAAGCACCAGTCATTATTTGAGTAGCACACATATTGTGAATGCCTTCGGCAGAATTCAAATGAGCCATTTTAATCTAGATTAGTTCCAAAATTTATCTAGATAAAAAAAAAAATTAATCTATGCCCACCTCTAATTATTATATATATTTAAATACACATTCATTAATGCATATATTTAAGAAATATTTGCATATATATATATATATATATACACATATATATATATATATATATATATATATATATATATATATATATATATATATACATATATATATATATATATATACACTGTATATATAATTATTTAATTTATATTATATATAAATATAGTAAAATATAGTAGTATTCAAAAATTGTCTTAAATATATAGACTCATGTATGTGTACTTTTATTTTGGATGCGATTAATTACGATTAATCAATTTGACAGCACTAGAAAATACATAGATTTTCTATTAAGATGCATTCAAGATTTACTTAAAATATGCATTAAGTATTGTCTTATTTAATATGTTTAAATGAGATTTCATTTTTTTTGTTCCTCATGGAGGCAAAAAAATGAAAATGAGTAACAAATAAAGAAGACATTATTTGTTGAGAAAAAGATACAGATATATACAGCTGTCTATGTGGTGGTGATACCTTGTAAACATCAAAATAGTCTATAATGGCATCAAAGCAGGTGTAAAGGTCATTGAGGAGGGTGACGACCTATGAAAGACACACAAACACACATAAATCTTTAGGGTCAAATGTTTAAAACCAAGCAGAAGTTGAATTTTTGTTGTTGTTGTTGTAATGTACCTGCAAAGGTGTGCTCTCTGCTGACAGGGACGTGAAGCCCACAATATCACTGAAGTAAATGGTGACAGAGTCAAAAGCTTCAGCCTGCACAGTCTCACCCTTCTTCAGCTGCTCTGCCACTGAACTAACACACACAACAGAAATCAAGACCTATGAGAGTTAACCAAGTGTGTAAAGGTTTGATTTATTAATTGTGCAGTATGTCAGTCAACTCACTGAGGGAGGATCTGGTACAGTAAAGCTTCTGCTTTGCGTTTCTCCTCCAGGTAGGCTTGAGTCCTCTCCTCTACAAGCTCCTCCAGATTATTAGCATACTGCTCCATTCGGGACAAAAGATTATCCAAGATATTACTTCTGTGCTCCCTGAGAAAGAGAATGAGAGGCAGATCGGCTGAATGTTCATAATAATAATAAGTTAGCAATAAGACAGATTTAAAAAAAGAGTTAATTAAACGACTATTCTCAGAGAGAACAAAATGTTACAAAAAAAAGTAAACAGATAAGTGAGGCAGAAAGACAGCAAGAACTAGAGGGTAAAATGAGGCAGACCTATTCTGTTTGCGAAGTAACACACTAATATGGCTGAACTCTGGTCTGTCTGATGGTTCTTCAGCCCAACAACGCTGCATCAGCTGACCCAGCTCTTCACTGTGGGCCTGAGGGTTCACTGTTGGGCGTAGGTATGGCCATTCACCCAGTGCTAGACGGTCCACAATCTCTATACACAACGAAAGAAATCGAGAGGGCAAGAAGAATAGAGAGAGGAGAATTTTTGAGCTTAAAGGAACAGATTACCCAAACAATTATACAGTCGTATTTACTCACTTCACAACCCTATTTTTACATTTATATTACCTTTGCCGTCATCTAACTCTCACTCAGATTTAATCTTTAAAACCACTAATTTAACCATGTAAATGTAATCTGTAACAAAGATCAAAATGTATATGAATTTTTCATACATTTGACCAGATACTAATATAAAACCTATCGTTCACAATTCTTTATGTAGGTTTGTTTTGAGATGTCCTTCAAGAACCCACTATTGTACGCTCTTGATTAGCTCCAACCAAAATAAGGCAATATCACTGGTTCCAGTTTCTTTTTAAATGCGTTCATTTTAATTGCCCCCCTTACTTAAAACAGCCTTTTAAGTATCCTATCCCTTTGGACACATACAGCATCTGTTTTTCTTGGTTCCAAGAACTTTTAGTGAAGTCAGCTGAAGGTCATTCGAGTATAAAGCTCCATTCGACTGGAACAATCTCCCACCTCTTCTCAGATCAATCACATCCTTCCGTCTTTTCAGGACTAATCTATTTTCTCATCCAAAAACAACCTGCTCATGTTTTTAAATCAAGGCTTCTATACCAACGCTTTATACCAATTATCCTGTATTTTTATTTCTGTTATCTCTCAGGGTGCAGGTACATTTTGATTTTTATGTTTGCATTAAAATGTATGTCCTCTTGTGTGTACATGCTCCTGTTTGTTTAATACAGTTGTAGACTGTAGGTTGGAGATTAGGGCAGTGAGCTGTTTATTTAAGTGAATTTTTATGTGTATATGTTTATTTGTTTGTTTGTTTGTTTCCAATGCGTTGCATTTGATATTGTTTTTTGTAAGTGTTATTGGGACTCCCTCAAAAATGAGATGTTACATCTCGCGGCTGTCCTTTAATAAATTCTTTGAAATACTGTACATTATAATTGTGAGATGCGAAATTCATTTGTAGTAATTAAAACAAATTTTAGTTTTAGTGTTTTCTTTTTAATTAATTTAGAAAAAATAAAACAGAATTTTAATATTGGGCCATTTTTTCTGTTACGAGTCCTGTTTTTAAATTTGGAAATTTAATCTATTTTCCAAATAAATGTTATTGTTAACGACTGATCCATGCATGTTTGATCAAAATAAATAAATAATAATAATAACAATTCACTGCCTCAATCCAATCAACAACTGTGAGATTGAACCAAGCACACTAAAAAAATGACTTGTTGAATTTATTTAAAAAGCAGCGTCAAGTGGTTCCACACAACTATAATGAGTAATTTTGTAATCTTGTTAATAAAGCTGTCAGTACTCAGTAAATTTAAGTTCATGTAGTTACATGCGTTATTTAAGTAATGTGACCAAGGATGATGTAAGTGCAACTAACAACATTGAAAGTTCATTTGTTAGAGTTAGGTGTAAATTAAATTAAAATTTTGTATGTACTTGGTCACTTTAATAAGGCATATATAAATCTTTTAAAAGGGCTGTTCCTTTAACTTCAACAGTATCAGACATTTTGCCTGTCAATGCCCCTTCCTTCCTTTTCTCTCAACTATCTGTTGCATCAGGGCCTGTTTCGTCTGTCTTATTCCCACAAACTCCCACAATATTTTATCTCCGTTTTCCATCCTCTGCCTGATCTCTCTCAGCTCTATTCATCAGGCTCTTACAGCTCTGAAAGCCTGAAAGAAATGGCTGTGGGTTGTAGCACTCTAGTAAAAACCCCATTTCTCAGCGCCATCTGAGGCTTTTCACGGACAATCTGTCCTGATAAGAAACAGCTCTTCAAAGCTCAGGTCATCTTTACTGCTGCACAAATTCTTTGTGTTTGTGTTTTGTATTATGTGCGCTGGTGGTGCCAGGTTGATTGTCTGGCCAAGCCTACACTAGGTTGATTGATTCACCAGTCTACAACCATAATCTTTGCCAACAGTAATCTCATTACCAAGGCTCCCAAGTGCATGTGTGCCGCCAGGTGAAGATTGATATGATCTTTTCTTCTATGTCAGTTCTGATTACAGTACTGAGATCACAAGCTCCAGAGATGCTGACAGCACTTTATCCGTGTGTGTATACCAAAGTCTGTTCTTCGCATAAAAACACACATGCAGACCCATCGCTTTTTGGTCTGTATTCTGAATCACATGATTAAATCCATAAATTTAGATCAGAGAGAGAAAGAGAGTGAAAGAGACAAGTGTGGATGGAGGTGTGTGTGGGTTTGTGTGACAAAGAACAAATTAACCTTTTAGTGTCTCTGAAAGTGATATAGTGACAGTGATTTATACAGCTTTTCTTTCAAAATTATAGATGTAATGGAGGTGATTGAAATGTTACTTTAGCAGCATTTTAGTATGTAGTGATTTTCATATTTTATGGCAATTGGCAACTCTGTAAAAGTCTGACATTATGACTGACTTCTATGTACAAATGAGAGAGCTCTTCATCCCCTAAGAACCATAAACAGGGGATGCAATTTGTGAGAGTATTTTGGCAAGAGGACAAGATAATGTCAAGTGTCTTCCTCTTCAGACAAACTCACTGACGGCTGACTGAGAGGGGTAGTGGACTGGCAAATTAAGAGCTTGTGAGGGTGTTCTTATGCATACATACTATATGTGTAAAGGATCATCTTTGATGTGTTTGTAGTAAAGAGAAAATTTGAGAATATTCATGTGTATGTGTGTGAGTGTGAATGGCGTCTGGGTGTGTATTTGTTGACCTCTCTGAAGAACATGGTTCATTAGCGTCTTTCATTCCGGTCACTGTGGAGGCTCTTAAAGGTAATTTGCGCGAGTGCAGGGCCATGCATCAATATTTTGAAGCATTTTAGAAATAGACAGAAAACCAAGTTTTTCATCCTCCGCAAATTGTTCTCAGGCCCTATGTATTTCAGACCCCAAATCTCACAGAGAAGCTAAATTAATGATATTAAAGGAATCAAATGACTGACATTAATTTATTAATTAAATGGAGAACACAAAACCAGGCTTTACCATTGGAAATTGAATGGGAACTAAGGCTTTTAAGCTTCAAAAAGAACATGAAAGTACTATAAAAGCATCAGTCCAGTTCTATGTTCTGAAGCCATATGACAGCTTTGTGTGAGAAACAGATGAAACAGAAACTTAATTTGAAGGCTTACAATCTAAACAAATTTTATAACGCTAGACATCATACACTTGCAGGCTTTGTAAATGGTTACAGAGGAAAAACTGGGCACCATACACTAAATGAAAAATAAGGATCACACATTACTTTCAAGTTGCTCCTAACACAACAAACATGCATCTTGTTGCTAGGATACTCATGACAAAAAAAATAAGAATAATGGTTCTAAAATTGGCTCAAAATTTCAGACATGTTGATATCCTCCAACTGGATGGAATCATAGTCTGAAGCTAAAACCAAAGTGGGTGCACTTTACAATATGCAATTTTCTGTCAAATCAGTCAACTCTAACTGGCCATTATCTGCAACTGCCAACTTTCGGCAACTAGTGTTGACTCCTCTAGACTATAAATCTAGGCCAAAAAAAATAAAAATAAAATACTGTAGTCAGTACAGTGTATTCCAACCTTATTCACTAAAAAATCTCTTGACCTTGATGCTAGATTTCATTGGCATGTTCATGAGAGAAGTAATAATGCCTCATTAATTAACAAAATCAGATATCAGATATTTTCAACGAATTGCTTCATCCAGTTCACAAAAATGTATTCATGAATCAGACTGATCTGGTGTACTGACTCAATGATCTGGTTAACAGTTTATGGGAGGGAAGAATTATCAGTGAATAACGATAATTTCAGTCTGTCATATGGATAAGTCAAATGGATTGCTTTTATGATGCTTTTACATCTTATATGAAGCTTGAAAGAATTGTATAGTTCCAGACCTGTACGACTTCTGTGGAACACAACAAACATATTCTGAAGAACATTTCAGCTACTTTTTGTCCATAAAGTCCATAAAGTGTGTCACTTTTTCCAAAATGTCTCCTTTTTTGCTCCACTGACAGTCATAAAGGTTTGAAACAAAATCGGGGTGCGTAAATGTTTAAGGATGTTTAGGATTTAATGTCAAAAACAGGATAGAGACAGGTAGACTTAGGCTAATTGTCAAATTTATGACGAATGGATTGGCAAGATTTGATCTCTGACCTTTGGGGCTTAGCGAGTCTCCCTCCAGGTAAAAGACTCCTCTGCGCAGAGCCACTTCCTGAAGTATGATGCCAAAACTGTAGACGTCGGCCTTTTGCGTGCCTCCTAGAGGAAAGCACTCCAATCTCAACAGCTCTGGAGCCGTCCACAGTTTACCTACACACAGGCATATGCAGATGCACACAGACACAGACAGGGGACTGACAGTGAACAACAGAAACCGTAACAGAGGTTTTCATGCATGCACATGTTGTGGAAATGTTTAGCATGCGAGTCAGCTTGACACATGAACTGACAAAAGTTCACATGACTGACGTGCATAATAAGAGTGGGCGTCCTCCGTGTCTGACTCTGTCCTGATGCTGGACAGCCCATAGTCAGTGATCTTTAGCACAAAACGATTGTCAACCACACAGTTGGAAGACTTCAGGTTGCCATGGGATACAATCACACTGTTATGGAGGAAAGCCATGCCCTGAGGGGAGAGAAAGATTGAAAATGTATGAAAGAAAGCAAGAGGGCAGGGATGGAGCAAAATGAGAAAGTGGAAAGTTATCATATAAATAAATGCATAAACACTTAAAAGGTTAGTGCAACCAAAAATGTATATTCTGTGATCATTTACCCACCCTGATGTTGTTCCAAACCCGCAAGACTTTCATTCATCTTTGAAACATAAAATATTGAAATCTGACAGATTTCTGTCCCTCCATTGACAGTCCACGTTCATGGACTGTCATCGGAGGGACAGAAATCTCTCAGATTTCATAAAAAAAATCTTCAATTGTGTTTAAAAGATGAACAAAAGTCTTATGGGTTTGGAACAACATGAAGGCGAGTAAATGATGAAAATCTTTTCATTTTTGGGTAAACTAACCCTTTAAGGTAAATTTCACTTTTAAAGTACAGGGAGGGGTCTCTACCTTTACTATGTCACTGACTAGTGAATATTTGAACATCCAGTCTAGTGTGATGCTTTCATTCTCCAAAATGTCCTGTGTGCAGATGCAGAAAAAACTGAGTTAAGAACATATACATACATTTAAGGCCCAAAAAGTATTTGGACTTAAGGCAAACTTAATAATGCAGTGGTTCTCAACTGGAGGCTGGGGACCACTAGAGAGCCTCAACAAACTACTCAAGATTAGTTTAAAGATTAGATTATAATAAGATTAAAATAAGGCAAAGCATGAACATTTTTTTAACTAAAAGTCAAGGTATTTTGTATTATTTGGTTATTTTTATGTTATGTTATGCCAAGCTCTAAAATAATTTATCGGGTAGAAATTGTGAGTGAGTACATGTGTATGTAGGGAGGTTTAAAGTAAAAAACGTTAAGATCCACAATAATAATGTACAAATGCATTAGATGAAGCATCTACTGAAAACATAAGTGCCTAAAGAAAACGGACTTATTTGGTTTGTTATTTAGTAGGGGTGCTTCGACTGATCAGCTACCGATCACTACTGGCCGATAATCGCTTTGGGCTGATTGATTGGCGGTCTCTATAAAGGCCGATCTCATGCTGACATCTCAAAGACGCGCGCCTGCCGTGAGAGGTACGGCATGCATGACATACAGCGGCACCGTCTAAATCTCTGTCCGGCTCAGGTAAAATAATTATAATACTGAAGGTATTAAATAGCTTACATATTAATTTTAAAACTTTCTGTGGAAAAAAAAATTCTGAAAAAGAAATTCATGGCCTGAATAAATGTCTGTAAAAATCCTGATTGGAGCATAATAATTCTACATGATAAAAAGAAGGCTTCAAATAGATTGGTATCGATGAACGGTATCAGCAGATACTGCTTCCTGTGATCGGCAATCGTCACCAAAAATCCTGATCAGAGCACTCTTAATATTTAGAACAATTTAATTAATTAATTTTCGCAGAGACAATACAGTTATTTCCCATTTAATTGGGAATCATAGATTTCCCTATGCAGGTTTCACAATGGGTTCAAATCATTCATGCAGATATGCCACATTGACCAACAGAAAGGTGTTTGACTTCTGTGCTTCACACTTCACTACACTATTGACAATAGATCAAGTTAAGTTCAATTTTATTTATATAGCACATTTCCAACAGCCCACAGGCTGTACAGAAGAGCAATAATATCACACATAAATAAACCAGAAAAGAATATAAAACCACCTATTTAAAGGTTATAACCTATCACGCGTGGAACAACCAACAAAGCCTGATCACCAGAACGGAGGCTTTTGGGTGGAGCATAGGAGTGAAGGAGTTCAGATAAATAGACCGGAGCTTTGTTATGTAGGGATTTATAAACAAAGAGCAGCATTTTAAAATCTATTCTCTGACAAATCGGCAACCAGTGAAGTGATCTAAGGATAGGAGTGATGTGATCATGTTTACGACACTTTAAAAGAAATCTGGCACCGGCATTTTGGACAAGCTGAAGTCGCGCAATTTGAGATTTAGATATACCGCAATAAAAGGAATTGCAGTAATCTAAACGTGCCGTAAAAAACGCATGAACAGTCATTTCGAGAGTTTTTGAGGAGAGACTTTTTTTAATTTTAGACAGTAGACAAAGCTGGTAAAAGCTGGATCCAACAACAGATGATATGTGTCTGTCAAATTTTAAATGCTGGTCAAAAATAATACCAAGATTCTGCACCCGTGACGATCTATGAGCAGATAAACTGTCTAGCTCAGGGCTCGTTTAAGAAGAGGAAGTTTTGGGCTAGCCATAATTTAACCTCCTCTAAACATTGGAGAAGAGAGGTGATCACAGTGGAATTGTTTTTCTTGACTTAAAGATAGACAGTGGACCTTTTGTGATTGTGAATTTTCACTAATTTGACTGGATCTTTATGCTGGGAATTCCACATTTGGGACATTTAAAACATTGTTTCCTTGAATAAATTAGCCAACCTGAGATCTTCCACAGCCACTAGAAACTGTGTGTGCATGCACATTTTCATATTGATGTATGAGTGTGGCTCAGCATCGCATCAGAAATATCTGAAATAATCTATATCGATCAGCCCATGGCCCACACCAGGAATCTTAATTAAAGGGGTAATGAATTGAGAAATCAACTTTCCCTTGAGCTTTTGAAATATAAAAGGTCATGGTAATATAAGAATATCCTGTAAATTTCAGAGCTGAAAACTTCCTTGTTAGTCAAACAAAAGCTTTTATTGACACCAGGCCCAGCAAACGATTAATCTCAGAATATGCCACACCTTGATGTCATCGTGTGGTGAAACACCGCCTCAACATAAGATGAACAATGCCTGATTCTGTAGCCTCGACCACCGACTCGAGCCTGACATGACATAGGCCTACATGAGCTAAACCGGATCGAACTTCTAAGCAATAAACATACCGCATAAACTTCATTCGGATTCCAATATTATGAATGCATGGATTAACTTTATTTTTAATGAATATCCAGCTCATGTGGGGAAGACATTGTTCCTTCATTTCACCATGGATTTGTTTGTAAACAAGAGACTGGATTTGCGGACAGGATGAGATTACATGAATGAATGAAGCAACACACTTACGTGAGTAAAACATTTTTTTTATATGTGATAGTATTGCATTGTTACATATCGTTTGACATCTATTTTGTGTCATCTCTCACTCTCTTGACTTGACTCTTGATATTTGAAGGAAAAATACAATCCTTTTTTTTCATGCTGTCTACAATGTACTTGGAGTGTATTTGTGTGTGTGTGTGTGTGTGTGTGATGCACGGTTCACGCTTATATCCACCGATCGGAAGGGCCAAGTAATACAAAAAATAACATTCCAATAAATCAAGGGTGAATGAGAGATAAATCAATGTGTTTGTTTGATGTTTTGCGAACCCTGTGGGCAATTCATTCCAGTTTCCGTTTTCCCACACGTTTTCAAAACAATTCCCACGTACTGACGAGGGAGCTGAAGCTCATTAAATATGCAAATCTTATCCAATCCTAGCCGTGGCCGTTTACTTCCAAGTTTTCAGTGTGGCGAGTCCATAAAAACCTAGCGTTGCAGGAGAGAGCCTCAAAATCAGGGTACAAAATAGCCTATAACTTTTTCATTATGATGTTTTTGAATGTAAAAACCACGCAAATGTCATACGTTGACTTCAGACAACAGTATAAAAAAATAGAAAAACCCAGTTCATGACAAAAATGAACTGATCTGTAAGGGTTGAGTTTAGCTTTAGATGATAGAAAACATCATTAGCACAGTAAGTCAATGAGAAGTCCATGCAATGAAAGAATCATGTATGTCCGTACCTGCAGGCTGCCCCGAGGGCAGTATTCTGTGACGATGCAGATGTTGGGCGGGTCGATGCAAGCGCCGATAAAACGGGTCAAATGCTCATTCTGCACATCTCTCATCTGGAAAACAAACAGGCACTATTGTTCATAATTCACAGTATATCTTTACAAACTAAACACTTCACTTATTGTTGGTATTTTGTGAACCTACAGCACCAATTGAAAAGTTTAGGGTCAATAAGATTATTCCATTAGTCCAGTTTTCAGTGTCAGAAGATCCTTCAGAAATCATACCAATATAATGATTTGGTGCTTAAGAAACATTTCTTATCATCAATGTTGAAAACGGTTGTGCTGTTTATTGTTTTTTATGGAAACCGTGATACATTTCTTTGAGCATTCAAGATCAAAAGAACAGCATTTATTGTAAATAGAAATAGTTTGTAAGATAGTATTTACTGTCACTTTTGATCAATTAAATGCATCCTTACTATTTTTATTTTTAAATTTTTTAATTGTACTGACCCCAAACCTTTGAATGGTAGTGAGCTAGAAGTAGCAGAATAATCCTCCTTTAGAGATAAAAACAGACACACTCACATGCTTCAGTTCAAACAACACTTTCCTGGTTAACTCGATGCGCTTTCTGTTGATGTATTTAATGGCTACAATGTTTCCCTGTGGAAAACATAAGCATACACACACACACACACACACGTTATGTTTTCAGTGGGTAGCATGTGTGCATTTTGAGGTTTTAACAAGTATTTAAATTGTTACATTTTACAATAGGGTTCAAGCTGAATTATAAATAGGTATTATATTAGGTATCACGAAATAATGAAAAATACTGTTAAAGCGTTTTATGTAGGTTAGTGTAAATTATACTCATACATTTTTAAAAATTCAACTAGTATAAATTATTACTACTAAATGTATAATGACAAACAAACAAAATCTGGAGGTCTGAAGAAATAATCAAACAAACTATCATTAACCTTTAGAATAATAAATGCTGTAAATAATGTTGTTCATTGTTAGTTCATAATACCAAATGTGTTACCAAACTGAACATTATTGTAAAGGGTTACCACGTAAATGTTTAAACAGCTTGTCAGAAAGATACCTTAAAGTAGCCAGTCTTAGCAAACATCTGGAAATTACCGTCAGCTGTCAGCAGTGATCCATAGTTTGAACCTCTCTGTAGAGAATGAGAGAGAACAGTACAAGTCATATAATGATGATAATGAATATGATAAATAATCAAATAAAATGAATATTAAACAGAAAAACAGAGAGCTGGATGATGGATGAAAAATATGAGTGTGCACAAGTATGTAGTATGTACTGTATCTGTGTTTTACTAGAGAGAGCGTGAGTTTGCTGCCGGTGCTTCTCAGGGCCTTTTCCAGATTGCTCATCTGAATGTCCTCCCAAGCGATCCTCCATAACTGAGCGACTAACTCCTTCTCCAGCTTCAGCTTTCTGTGTGTACATACAGTAGGTATACAGTAGATTTAGAAATTATTAATTAGGTATCAGGTATCAAAATCATCTTGTTTGCTCTCACCTGTATATAAACACAGTCACAGTGAAGATGATGACAAGGATGAAGAAAAGCACAATGGAAATCATCTGGTGCAGTCCGATTGTTCCTAAAAGGAAAGAGGGAAAGTGACAGAGATTGAGAGGAGGGTAAGCAGTCGGACTGCAGAACTTGTGTAAGATACCTACGTGCATGACAGTCAGGATTGTCGTTCTTAAAGCCGCAGTAAGGCACATCCAAGGGAATGTTACCACCTGGCCACTGGATAGCCATCCCAGGACGAATCTTCATCTGCTTCTGAGTGCCGTTATACACCGCCACAATCTGCAGCACAACATTAATAGGAGAACAAACGGTCACAATGAAGATGCATAATTCTATTTATATGATTTAATAAATTCAATATCTAAAAAGTAAGGAAAACAACAGTGTTCTATGTTAGACTTGTTGCAATACCTTTAAGACCCAAAATCCAATCAAAATTACCTTTCTAATGTCTATTAATTTAAAGAACATCTACATCTAAGCTTGGGGTCAGTCATTTTTATTTATTTTGAAAAATGGATACTTTATTCAGCAAGGATGCATTAAATTGGTCACATGAGACAGCAAAGACATTTATAGTGTTACAAAAGATTATTATTTTAAACAAACTGTGCCCGTTTGAATTTTCAAAGAAGCAAAACTGTGTTCAGCACTGATAACCCATGATTTCTGAAGGATCATGATAGTGGAGGAAAACACATTAAAATAGAAAAAATTTAATAACATTTCAATATATTACTGCATTTTTTAAATCAAATATTATACTTTTTTTTATATATATAAAATCCATTTCACACTAAAAAAAAATCAGCCACAAACCTTTTAGTAATATTATAATGTTATTTGAAAATTACTTATTTTACTAAAAGTAATTATTCCATAAGAAAGATCCAACAGCCAGGGCTAACTGAACCTTGACCCCTTGATGTCAACACAGGAGAACAAAAAACTCCACTCGTCAAATTAATTCTTAACTCTCACACAAAGCAAAAGCAAAAACATTAAAAGGAAAAATTAAAGAATTTAGGGGAAAAAATGACAAGGACGAGCTTCATTCAGAGAGCAGCTGAGATATTTATCTTTAATATCCATTCAGAATCTATCCGGTACACTTTCACATTCACAAACAATCCCCTTATTGAATATGTATCCTATAATTTACCTCCCTACAGCCTGGCCTCCCAATTACCAATCAAGTGTCTTTCAGAAAGTAGGGTGTGTTTGTTTGTGTGTGTGCGCATGTGTGTGTGTGCGTGTGTGTTTTCTGGTTAATGCTACCAATCTTCCCCTTGTTTTTGAGATTCAGGTGTCATATTCAATTCATTAGTCTGTAACAAAGGCAAAACTGTTTGGATGACATACAAATGGCCATAAGAAAAACACAATTGCATTTCATCCGTCTATTACAAACAGAATAATCCTTGCTATTCAAACTGAGGTGGCACATACACATATACATATACATATACATATCAGACATCTCAACCTGCAAAAAGTCATTTCAGGGAGGCAAAAAATATGCACATGAAAAGAAACTTCACCTCAACATGTCTTTTAAAATAATTTAACCCACCATGGGCAATGCTGAAGTCACTGTTACAAACTGTACAGCGTGCAAGATTGTCATTATGTTTAACGCTTATAAGACAGGGGTAAACTTTTGTGTAGCCTGCCGTAAAATGTGTCTTATACTTTCTTTTTTTGGGCACTGTCCCTCTGCCATGGAGCTCCTGTTTCTAGATACACTGAACTGATTAATTTGGTTTGGAAGAAGAGATAAAAGCCCGCCCACACTGACAATTGATTGGCTGACTTACCGAAACAATCAATATGCAATATGACAATCAATATGCTCTCTGTCTTACATACACTTCATGAGGCACACACACAAATTCTCACACACATGCAAGGTCTCTCGCTCGCTCCCCTCCCCCTCCCCCTTTTCCCAGACTAAAAGTAGATAACAGCAATAAGAAACAGGCAAATGAGAAAGCTGTGAGACAAAGTGAGCGAGTACGCAATTTTCACTAACTTGAAAGTTGCCACTGTTCATGTCAGTCATGTCCCACAGGGCGAAATCAGTCTCTCTGTCTCCATTCTCATCAATCTGCACCAGACCAGTGACACCTGGGAAAACCAAGAGACAAAGTGTGTTATAGTGCTCACATCAGCAAATTAACATCAGAAAACTAAAAAAACATTAGCTTTGATTAAAGTGAAGTGTAAGCTTCAACCTACTCAGGGTTCATGACCTGCCTGGACACTGGAAGCTGAATTTAAAGTTCAGCAGTAGCCCAAGCATTAAACTAATCTAAATAAACAATCCCCCTAAATGATTTATATCTTTTATGGAAGAGTTAATGTAATTGTTTTAACAAAATAAAAACACAAGCTTAACATTTTTAGCTATTAAACTCTTTGGAACTTTACTTCCATTATAAGTCCCTTATTATAACCATGATTTTTACAATAAAAAAGTTAAACATGCAATCCAAACTTTAATGGGATAGTCCAAACTTTCTTCAAAATATCGTTTAAATACACTATATAAAGGATTTACCTTTAATGGTGCAACAAGAGATTTCTAAGAAACACTGTTGATATTTGAAATCAACCCAAACAAACAAACCCCACTTGTATGGCTATCACCAGACCAAGCTCAATCTTTTAAGACTGAACATTAGTCTGGGGAGTCTGCTCTGTATTTTCTACTTTCTGATCAACAGGCATAGTTCAAATGTATAGTCCTTCAACCAATCAGACCAACGATCCGGGTTATGTACTTTGCAGAGCAACACTAAATCTCCAGGCAGGAAACATGTCAACAAACTTGTTGGTTTTTTACAAACCCAATTGCAAAAAAAGTTGAGACACTGTACAAATTGTGAATATAAACAGAATGCAATGATGTTGAAGTTTCAAATTTCAATATTGTATTCAGAATACAACATAGATGTCATATCAAATGTTTAAAAGTATAATTGTAAGTGAAAAATAAGTTGATTTTAAATTTCATGGCATCAACACATCTCAAAAGTTGGGACAAGGCCATGTTTTCCACTGTGTGGCATTCCCACTTCTTTTTATAACAGTCTACTTTTTATAAGTCTACAAACATCTGGGGACTGAGGAGACAAGTTGCTCAAGTTTAGGAATAGGAATGTTGTCCCATTCTTGTCTAATACAGGCTTAGTTGCTCAACTGTCTTAGGTCTTCTTTGTCGCATCTTCCTCTTTATGATGTGCCAAATGTTTTCTATGGGTGAAAGATTTGGACTGCAATTTGGCCATTTCAGTACCCGGATCCTTCTTCTACGCAGCCATGATGTTGTAATTGATGCAGTATGTGGTCTGGCATTGTCATGTTGGAAAATGCAAGGTCTTCCCTGAAAGAGACGTCTGGATGGGAGCATTTGTTGTTCTAGAACTTGGATATACCTTTCAGCATTGATGGTGCCTTTCCAGATTAGTAAGTTGCCCATGCCACACACACTCATGCATTCCCATACCATCAGAGATGCAGGCTTCTGAACTGAGCACTAATAACAACTTGGGTTATCCTTGTCCTCTTTAGTCCAGATGACATGGCATCCCAGTTTTCCCAAAGCACTTTAAATTGATTCGTCTGACCACAGAACAGATTTCCACTTTTCCACAGTCCATTTAAAATTAGCCTTGGCCCAGAGAAAATGCTGTGTTTAGATATGGCTTCGTTTTTGATATGGCATATAGAGTTGTAGCAGGCAACTGCGAATGGCACGGTGGATTGTGTTCACCGACAAGTATTCCTGAGCCCATGTTGTGATTTCCATTACAGTAGCATTCCTGTGTGTTATGCAGTGGCTCGAAGATCACGGTCATCCAGTATGGTTTTCCGGCTTTAACCCTTACGCACAGAAATTGTTCCAGATTCTCTGAATCTTTGGATGATGATATGCACTGTAGATGATGATAACTTCAAACTCTTTGCAATTTTTCTCTGAGAAACTCCTTTCTGATATTGCGCCACTATTTTTCGGTGCAGCATTGGGGGAATTGGTGATCCTCTGCCCATCTTGACTTCTGAGAGACACTGCCACTCTGAGAGGCTCTTTTTATACCCAATCATGTTGCCAATTGACCTAATAAGTTACATATTGGTCCTCCAGCTGTTTCTTATATGTACATTTAACTTTTCCGGCCTCTATACCTGTCCCAACTTTTTTGAAATGTGTAGCTCTCATGAAACCCAAAATGAGTAAATATTTGGCATTACATTTCAGAATGTCTCATTTTAAACATTTGATATGTTAATGTTATCTATATTCTATTAATATAAATATATAATATAAGTTTGAGATTTGTAAATTATTGCATTCCTTTTTTATTCACTATTGTACAGTGTCCCAACTTTTTTGGAATCGGGTTTGTAGGATCGATCAGCAGTTTGCAGAAGCAGCAATGGCACTGAGCGATTTTTGCAGGTTGTGCAAAAAAAACATGAAAGTGACTGGTATTTACACTCACTCGAGCGATTTGTTTGCTAAACTAAAGAAGCCATTGAGCATCGTCGAGAGGTTAAAATGAATTGGATTCATCCCATCACTATCGTCATCGTCTTAAACCCTGCCAATAGTGCGCAAGGTGGATAAGCCAGATTGTGATTGGTCCCCACAGAATTGAAACAGAAGCAATATAGAAAAATTTACAGGTTTCCAGCCTGAGCTGCAGGGTGAAATCAAATCGCTGGCAGATCAGGTACACAATATATACAAGCAAGATTTGGTTGTTAGTCATCAGCAGCACTAGCCTGGATGCCGGCCGAATTTAGCCCTGCCCACAACATTTTTGCTCAGGCAATTCGGTCTGGACTTGATCCATAGAGGAGTCATTATGCCCAAACAGAAAGTGTTCGGACCAATGAAATTGTCAGGCGGGCTTTAGACGATGATGGACAGATGAAAAACAGTAATGTAAGCATTCACGTCATTGAAGTCGCTTTGGTTGAATTTGCTCTTATCCTAAACGGATAACATGTTCATATATACATTCACCTTCACTATTTCTCTCAAAAATTGATGGTATAGGTAAGTACTCTGTGTATCCTTAAATACTTTTTTACAACACTGGCAAAGATCGTTTACACTTATCTTTTTCTTCTAACGTTACTTATTCCAGCGTGAGTGCAGACAGGGTTGCCAAGTTTTCTTGCAATATCACGCACAATTGCTACTCAAAACTACAGTTCAAAACGTTTTGGGGGCAAAATATGTTATATTGGCAAGGTTGCCTGCTAAAATTCGCATTCCTGGGTCTATATATCACATAATTGGGGTCGCTTCAACCTGTGGCCATGGAAAACACCAGGCGGCACAAACACAGACTTGGCAACACAGTGCAGTTGAGTTCTGTTGACATTTGACAACTAACGTTACACGTCGCTCCGTTTCTCTGATAGTAGCCATAGGTCTATCCAATTGAGGTCTTTCCTGGTTTGGTTGAAACACGCCCCATGATCACAGCCCAATGGAGCAGTATCAGACTCATATTCTGACTAGAATTGAGTATGACCACGTCAGGCTACAGCAGCACACCAGCTCCAGACAAACAATGAAACTCAAAACTGTCCAGTATAGCTAACATTACAACAACAGCATTCTTCTGTGAAACATAAAACAAATGTTACTCATGTATTGAGCAGAAACATTGCGAACTTGCCTGTTTTCAGGCCTGTCTGCGCTAAAAAGCTGTTCTAATATTAATGTGGGTCCTAAAGCTCTTGTCTGATCAAAACCCTTCTTTTCCAGTAATATTCCTCTTTTGTAATGTCTCTCAGCCACCTCTCTTTCTACAGTCTTTCTTCAAATCTCCCTCTTGCCAAATATCTGTCCTCCTTCATCACGAGTGTACACACCCCCTACTGCTGATTGGCTACAAGTGTTATGATGCTCGGACAGATCCACTTTCAGCATTTCTCCAAAATCGCTTACTGCACCTTTAGGAGAGCTATAATTCGGCAAACACATTAACATCATTAACATCAGCCACGTTATGAGTAACCATAATGATTATAATCACACATAGTAAATCAATCCTTACACAGCATGTTTGTATGTGAGTGTTCAATCAAATGTAATTGAGTCTCTTAAAAAGCTTCCGGTAGTGCCCAGAGGTCCCATCTTCGGATGAGGGTCAGGTGTGGGCTGTAATTTCCTGTGGAGGCCACTCACCTCTTTAAATGGGCTACAGATAGACGTCTAGTCCAGCTCAGAGAAAAAACACAGTGACATTTAGACTGATATGAAAAGCTTAAGCGTTATCAGACTGGAAATGTCAAAGCCATTGGAGAGAGGAAGAGTGGGAGAGCGAGAGAGAGAGATGTCCTCACATCGTTGATAAGGATAGCTTTAATAGGTCTACATGAGCTATAAAAGGAATGGATGCACACGCAGTGACTTCTTGCGCAAACTGTATTCAAATTGTGAGGAATGTTTTAACCACATATTTCCCTTTGGAGGACAAAGGGAAATATCCCTAAACACTGCCACTCTTGCCAACATGCTCTCAGAGGAAATACAGGTTATTTCTGCTGATAAATTTTACATTAGAAACTGGGAAAAACATGGATAGAGAGAGTATGTGTTTGTGTGCACCAAATAATCAAATAATAGTCAGTGTCATCTGAACTGAAGATGAACTTATTGTAATGTAATGACTTAATCATTAGGAAGTACAGGAAACTACTTAAATGGATAGATCACCCAAAAATGAAAATTACCCCATGGTTTAGACAAATACAGAAAACGGTCTGGCGGAAGCTAGATATTTCCTGAAGCCATATGGATTACTTTTATAATGGATGGACACACTTTTTTGGGCTTCAAATTTTATTATAACGCAGATTGTATTTATCTAAAAGAATGTCATATACACCTAGGATGGCTTGAGGGTGAATAAAATATGGGATCATTTTCATTTTTGGGTGAACTATCACTTTAAGTGTGGTATGCCAGCATGACAATGTAAATGGCAGACAATATCTGTTTTTATGCATTGGAAAATGTGTTATCTACCTGGATAATATAGATATTAAATTATTTATTTATATTAGATGTCTTTGTCAACCTTTTGCCTCTACTAGCTAATTAGAAACGGCCCTTTGGAAATACATTAAGTATTTTTTTTAAATCTCTCTATTTATATTAGGTCATAAAAAAATTATGTACAAGAATTGCAAAACAACTAGCAAAATGTTTTTAAAAAATTGATTTATATATAATAAAATTAAATTATGTCACAGTGAAGTATTTCACATCAAATACAATTTATCTAATATCACAAAATTAAAATGACGTTACTTTAACAACAAAACACAAGGATAATTTACGCACAATACATTAATATCACAAATTAAAATAATAATTACAAATAGCAAAACACGAAAAGAGCATTAGTTCCAATAAACAAATAAAGGTGCATGAAATGAAGGGCAATGGGCAGATTGTACCAATTATTGTACCCATTAAGCCTGCCCCTTTCTGAGCCAGCTATGACAGGCACAATGTAAGAGAACATGCACTCAATCAATAGATCTGAAAAGGATTTCATTACCTTTACAATAAAGATGAATGATTTTAGAAAAAAAGAGAGTCTACTTCCCCTTTCAAATGTCAAATAAAAGGCGGAACAAGCATGTAGAACATTCTGTGCTTCCTGTCTATTCAGCGACTTTATAATGCTGTAAAATCCTTGCAACTGCTGTTAAAGATGTCTGAATGAGCATCTTAATTTTTTACAGAGATCTAATTGCAATCAGCAGCCAAATAAGTCATTCTGATAGCTCTCTTGAGCGTTATGTTTTGCAATTACAGCATAAATCTGAATGAGAACATTATGTTTAGTTTGGAATCAATGTATTAAGTTTAATATAGCCTATTTTAAAGGGGACCTTGTTTTGGGGTTCTATGCTTGAATGGTCAAACTATTTTTTTCACATTTGACATTGTTGCAGCACCTCTCTCCCCAGTCTGTCAGACTCTGTTTAATTTGTCTCTATGAAGCCCCTCCTTCCAAAAAGCACAATGTGCTCTGATTGGTTAACTGGACCAGTGTTGTGATTGGTCAACCACTTCAAGCGTGTTAGGGAAATGCCATGCACCCCCATAGCCGTGTCACAGGCCGGGCTCAAACTCGGGTCTCTTGTGTGGTGAGTTGATCTACCACTTAGCCACAGAGGCGGTAATGTTGGACCCAAACGAAGGCAACACTTCAGGCAAGGAAGATTTATTAATTTTAAAAAAAGGTACTTAGCAAGTCACAAAAAAATAATCCAACAAAAGTTCTTCTCAGACTGAGGTATAAATAAAAATAGTGATACTGCAAAGAATCACAGGAAAAATAAAAACTACATACGTGTGGAGAAAAAAAACAGAGAACACAAATAACTAAGAACACCTTACGTGAGACAGCTTGGACTGAGTGACAGCAGGAGACACTTAGCCAAGACTCAAACTGAGTGAGGAACAAGCGAAAAAACACAGCTAAATACTCTAGGGAAAACAAGGCACAGGTGATCTGGATAGCGTTAACAAGGACAAACGAGGAAGAACCAAGGCCGAAGAGAGCATAGGGGACCTCTAGAGGCCCGGAGGCAAACAACAGGAGGCAGGATGCTGACAAGCCGTGAGTTTTCAACACACTACTAACACATCTCAACCTGGCCTCGCCCCATTTTTTCATATACCTTGTGCAGGATTTATTTAAATGCACAATATTGTGAAGTGTAATAAAAATCAAGCCTACAGTCGAGAGTTCAGAAACAGTGCTTACTGATACAGAGAGAATAACTACATTTGGAGTGGACTTATTCTCCAAACTTTTTTAAACCAACTGTATTCGGAAAGGACATCTACAGGAATAGCATGAATGATGGATTTGAGTCATGTGGTGGTCTATCACATTCAGACCACTAGCTTAGGTCAACCGTCTCAAGAAACACACCTGGCTGTGTGTGGGTGGGCAAACCAACCAAATGTAACCACCTTTTTGAGGCAGATCCCATGGCAACAGGACACCTGCTGATTTCAGAATAATGTGAGTAAAATCAAATAAAACGGAACGTGGTGGAAGAAGGCATGAGTGAAAGGATTGGTGGTAATAAAAATCTCTTAAATGCTTCTAAAATGCCATTACATTTTTTTTTTATTCTGTTTGACTTAAAAATAAAAAAGCACTATAATGTTGACAGATGTTACATGTTGAAGGTGTTCTATGAAGGATGTGATACAATCAAGGTAGAATGAAAACTATGATCAATTAAAACTTAAAGACCCCTGTGGTGAAAATCAAGTTTTTAAATATCGCTTGCATACCTATGTGGTGTTTTTTGAATGCTTTCAGACAAACCATATGTAAATTCATAGGTCGACAGCATTGCTGAGTATTGACCCAAAACTGAGGTGAATCAAAGAACCAAAAAAGCAGAAATCGCTTATGTTTCTGACGTTACAGACTACCTTGTATCCAATCACGGCAATGTGCGGGCGAGCTTTAGCATATCATTACTTTCCTGCGAAGAAGGGGAGTCTCAAGAGAAGCCAGGTTATCCTGGTATATTATTCTGTTGATATGAAAAACCATGTACTTTCAGAAATAGTGGGTAAATTATGTATATGATGTATTTTATGTTATACTATATGCCTTTCTCCACTGACGTTCTATGATGTTCACATACTGATTTTAGAAGGCAGACTAAGATGGTGAACAGGAACATGGTTTGTGTAACATTAGCAACACATTATTAGCTGTTTGATAACAGTCAAGCAAAACGCTATTCATATTCATTACTGTTAGGGCTGGGCGATATATCGAATATTAGCGATACTATCGCAATAATTTTGACGACGGTGTAAAATTTGAAAATATCGTGAAAATCGAATATTTCAAATTCAAAATGCAAACTTTCCCAAATAACATTACCAGATAACGCAGAGGTCTGCTTCCACCATTCACTAAACATCGGAAGCAGAAGAGTTAAATATACACGCCCAGCGTATGAAAAAGAAAGCAACAGAAACATGCGCGCATGAGAGAAATAATAGCGCAGCACGGGACGTGCTCGGCTGCCGGACTCTGACCGGAACCGCGCGCACACGCCTTTCAGACAACATGCGATCGGGATTCAGTTCCTTCATGGATTATTGGGTTTCAGTGGTCAAACAAATGCACGTGCTGGCAAATATTCATGTAAACACAGTAGTGTATGTCTTAAATGAACGTACCACTGATCTATATAATTTATATAGATCAGTGGAACGTACAGAGAGTTGAGTGAGAAATCGTGTGTTACAATGAATTTGGTCCGTGGAGCTCTCAAAGGGCCGGACCTCATATGCTGTGATTTAATGTTAATCAAACAACAACGAAAATTAGAAAACCACCCCATGCTTGGCTAAACAACTTTAATATATTTAATAAGAATCAGTGTAGCCTATGGTTAATTTATATAATTAAGACTGAGCAGTTTATATATATATATATATATATATATATATATATATATATATATATATATATATATATATATATATATATATATATATATATATATATATATATATATATATATATATATATATATATTCATATATATTCATATATATATATAAATTTGATTTGATTTATTTCTTGACTTCAGCTGTTAAATAGACCCACTGTAGATGAAAATAAAGCACTGTTTTACTTGTTTTACTTATGTTTTTTGTTTTTTTAAAGATCAAATTAAAAATCTATATTGTAATTATAAAAGTACATTTAAAAAAATATTAAATTACTCGTATCATGATTTAAGATTTTGGTCATCCCAACCCGTTACCAGTAAACGTAAACATTTTGTATTTAATTTGGTTCTATCTAAATAGTTTTTGTTGTTTTAATGGGGGCAAAAAATTGCAAACATATCGAGATATATATAGAATATCGTCAAAATTTTGAAAATATCGAGATGTATATATTTTTTGGATATTGCCCAGCCCTAATTACTGTTCAACGTTGTAAAGAGCGATACCTTTGTGCAGCGTTTACTACAGTAACTTGAGTAAAAGTTGACCGAGCGGGTCTCTGAGCTAGTTTGAGTCAGTGGAGGTGGGCATCATTTGCACATTCATGGATCCGCGTATACTAAATGAAGCAAGGGTGTATAGTTCCATTCAAATTATTTTAAAGCATGAAGAGAGAGAGAGAGAGAGAGAGAGAGAGAGAGAGAGAGAGAGAGAGAGAGAGAGAGAGAGTGAGTGAGAGTGAGTGAGAGACTGACAAAGGGTCTCAATCAGCTCCCTAGCTTCCCTAGTTTGTGAATCAGTATATAGTGCATACAAATTCAGGCATTGGTAAGGACTCTGACTCACTACACAATTGGGACACTATGATGACTTTTTAAGGCGACATGACAATGTCCTTTAATCTTTCTCATTATGTTTCCATGTTAATTAAAATACATTATAAAAAATCCTTTCAAAACATTTCAGTCGTAAATAAATGATAAATGTTAGCTAGATTATGTTCATTACCTGTCAATAGCAATGTTTGCTTATGCTGAAATATAATTACATAATGGTTTGTATTTAAAAAAACATGGCGCACGTGTAGCACGTCATTATGTGTAGGGAGCTGGCTCACGTGATTAATGTTTCGCACTTCAGAACTTCCATTAAAGTTTATAGGATATGTTTAACTCCACTTTTAGACATGCGCTCGAGAACTTTCCTAAGCACTTCCTCTCAGAGGAATTCCCACTGCCATTTTGAAGTGCATTCAACTTTGTCAAGCGGAAGAGGAACGTTTATTTGGACAGACCCTCGACCCCTCGATTTTGATGAGGGAGTGAGTCTACTAAATATGTACACTTTAGTCTGATCCATAGACCACAATGCAACACAATTGTGACATCACAGCAGATCACACTTAATGTACCCCCACAACTCTGTGTATGATATTGGCATTATTTTGACATTTTACCGCATTTAATATTTCTTGTAGCTACCTTAAGCTGAATGTTTAAACAGAGTTATAGTTTATTGTATGGTTATTTTCGTTTGTTTTTAAAAGTATTTAATTAATTTACTTATTAATTTATTTTAATTAATATATTCAGGGTTTGCAGGTAAAAATCAACTGTGGTGGGTAACGCTGTCAAATCACTAGCTAATTTGGCGGGTCACATATTATGTTTACTCACTTTTTATATTGAGCATGGCAGTGAATGTCCTCTCTGTGACGCACAGACAGCGCACCAGAATTGAGTTATCTTTACTGGCTAAAATGACATGTTTTAAGGGCCTTAGTGTCAGCCAGATAGGCAGCATCACCTGAGGCTGAGGGGTTTGTTCAGGCCAACATGTCATCAGCATATTTAAATAATCGTAAGTGTTTATAATTGATCATAAACTCATTAGTAAAAAGAAAAAAAAGCACAGGGGAAAGAACACAGCCTTATGGACAGCCCGAAGTGAGCACATCAGACATGACCCATTTGACACAGACCCTCAGTAGATGACAGTAAAGAACATTTCTGATCTAGAAAACTAAACTGTACTGATACTGAGACCAATCAGCCTTTTAGGAAAATATGTATCTCCATTGAATTAAAATCTATGAATAAAACCCTAGCACATCCTTTAGTATTCATAATATGTTTTGTGACTGTATTCAGCACAGCATACCTTTTCTCACACAGTAAATTCCATATTACCGGTACAAAAAGCAACCGTCCTTTCACTGAGACAGCTTTTCAGTTGTTTAGATACCCAGGGTTTCAGACACATTGTCTTCACAAAATGTGATGTACAACATAATAGTGTCTGATCAACATCTTGGCAGGATTGAAAGAAAATGTCTCAGCTAGTTTCCTCGAAGCAGTCCCTGAGTTGCTCTTTACACCTCTAAGACCACACCTGTATTTTCTTGGTGACAGGTTTCACTCTGTTTTACAGCCTAATATTTGGGCAGGAGATAAATTACATTGTGGTTAGATTACCCTAGGGAGGCCTGCATATACCACTTTATAAGCATTGCACATATTCCCGTAACAGCAATCAATAGTCCGGTCGAAATTATATTGCTGCAGATATTCAGATAAGTCAAATGAATTAAAATCCCCAAGTATTAAAACAGGTCAGTCTGCAGAGCAAGTGAGTGCATCATTTCAGCTATTTGCTATTCTCGACGTTCGGCCCGGGTACATACGTAGATAAATCTTTTATAGTTAGCAGTTATACCAGGTAAAATTATATTTCCAGCAAATGTGATCCACACCAGAGGAAAAGAACTGTTTAAAGCAAACTTAAAATGTTACTTCAGCGATTAGCATTAAGCTTTGTATCAGTAGAAACCCGGGAGTATATTCAAATTATCGTACTTTCCCCCCTCATATGGCCCTGAGACGAGATAATTATGTATTTTATTTCTGGAAAAATTCCTCCGATGACGCAAATATTGTCATTTTGCATCATCAGAGGAGTTTTTGGCCAGAGGCTAAAGACTACAGCCAGCAGAGGGCGCTATTTCCACATGTTTTCAACATCACACTCACAACACTCACAGCACTCGGCTCGCGGAGCTGCGGAGATTTATGTAAACGCAGCGGTTTTAAAATGAACTTCCTATGACAGTTAAGCTTCCAAAGACATGAACTGAACACGTGCTAGACTGATCATGCGCTGTGAATGCAGCCGCGA
Organism: Gobiocypris rarus; assembly: GCA_023029165.1. NCBI lineage: Eukaryota > Metazoa > Chordata > Actinopteri > Cypriniformes > Gobionidae > Gobiocypris > Gobiocypris rarus. The sequence goes on along the minus strand of CM040926.1, from coordinate 25,423,768 downwards.
ATCCCACGATTTCCTCAGCTCATGTGATGATTGTAATCCGATCCTGCTGCGTTTGTGCCGTGACGGCTCACTCGCATTATATCGAACAGACATGTTCAGTTTTTAATTCTAGTGTCTCTAACTCAACTGATTTTCTGAAAATTAACGTGGTAGGCAAGTGATCCAGTAACCGACTAGCCGTGCCTAGAGTAGGGCAGTTAAGCAGTGTGTTCTGGGAATTGTTGTCTTTCATCCCCATGAGACAAAAATACATTTTCTGTGTTTTCTCAGTCTAGAAGGCACCAAATTAAAAAATATTTTCACATTTCTACTTCATTAATGACCCAGTTTAAATACAGATTCATCTTACCAGCACTGAAGTACCCCTTTAAGTTTGACTTTGGGGCCATTCGACCAGGTTGATAAATTGCATAATTTTTTACCCTGTTATTTTTACTTTATAATTAATCGCACTAAAAACACTTACAGGTCCTTCTAAAAAAAATAGCATATTGTGAAAAAAGTTCATTATTTTCCATAATGTAACGATAAAAATTAAACTTTCATATATTTTAGATTCATTGCACACCAACTGAAATATTTCAGGTCTTTTTTTGTTTTAATACTGATGATTTTGGCATACAGCTAAAAAAAGTAGCATATTTCATCCGACCAATAAAAGAAAAGTGTTTTTAATACAAAAAAAGTCAACCTTCAAATAATTAGTTATGCACTTAATAATTCAGTTATGCACTCAATACTTGGTCGGGAATCGTTTTGCAGAAATGACTGCTTCAATGCGGCGTGGCATGGAGGCAATCAGCCTGTGGCACTGCTGATGTGTTATGGAGGCCCAGGATGCTTCGATAGCGGCCCTAAATGGACTGCATTTATATAGCGCTTTTTAACAGACCAATGGCCATCCAAAGCGCTTTACATATTGCCTCACATTCACCCATTCACTCTCTCATTCATACACCGACGGCGTGTCAGCCATGTAAGGCGCCATCCAGCTCGTCGGGAGCAGTTGGGGTTAGGTGTCTTGCTCATGGACACCTCGACACTTGGTCAGGTGGAACAGGGGATCGAACCACCAACCTTCCGGTTTGCAGACGATCTACATGAACCACTGAGCCACTGCCGCCCCAGGCCTTAAGCTCATCCAGAGTGTTGGGTCTTGCGTCTCTCAACTTTCTCTTCACAATATCCCACAGATTCTCTATGGGGTTCAGGTCAGGAGAGTTGGCAGGCCAATTGAGCACAGTAATACCATGGTCAGTAAACCATTTACCAGTGGTTTTGGCACTGAGCAGGTGCCAGGTCGTGCTGAAAAACGAAATCATCTCCATAAAGCTTTTCATCAGATGGAAGCATGAAGTGCTCCAAAATCTCCTGATAGCTAGCTGCATTGACCCTGCCCTTGATAAAACACAGTGGACCAACACCAGCAGCTGACGTGGCACCCCAGACCATCACTGACTGTGGGTACTTGACACTGGACTTCAGGCATTTTGGCATTTCCTTCATGTCTTCCTCCAGACTCTGGCACCTTGATTTCCGAATGACATGCAAAATTTGCTTTCATCCGAAAAAAGTACTTTGGACCACTGAGCAACAGTCCAGTGCTGCTTCTCTGTAGCCCAGGTCAGGCTTGACCTGGAGAATGCGGCACCTGTAGCCCATTTCCTGCACACGTCTGTGCACGTTCCGCAGGTCCCCCAAGGTCTGGAATCGGTCCTTCTCCACAATCTTCCTCAGGGTCCGGTCACCTCTTCTCGTTGTGCAGCTTTTTTTGCCACACTTTTTCCTTCCCACAGACTTCCCACTGAGGTGCCTTGATACAGCAATCTGGGAACAGCCTATTCGTTCAGAAATTTCTTTCTGTGTCTTACCCTCTCGCTTGAGGGTGTCAATGATGTCCTTCTGGACAGCAGTCAGGTCAGCAGTCTTACCCATGATTGCTGTTTTGAGTAATGAACTGGGCTGGGAGTTTTTAAAAGCCTCAGGAATCTTTAGCAGGTTAATTAGTTAATTAGTTGATTCAGATGATTAGGTTAATAGCTCGTTTAGAGAACCTTTTCATGATATGCAAATTTTTTGAGATAGGAATTTTGGGTTTTCATGAGCTGTATGCCAAAATCATCAGTATTAAAACAATAAAAGACCTGAAATATTTTAGTTGGTGTGCAATGAATCTAAAATTTATGAAAGTTTAATTTTTATCATTACATTATGGAAAATAATGAACTTTTATCACAATATGCTAATTTTTTGAGAAGGATCTGTATATAAGGACTGCATAAAGATAACATTCTGTATACACAATAAATACAAACAACATAACACTGCTGATATGAATGCAATATTTTTGCCCTTGAAAGAAATATTACTGTAGGATATCACATGGAGGTCTTCCATTAGCCATCATATTAAGGTTGTGATTAATAAATATGTATTTTTAAATAGGCACTTGAGCGTCATCTGCTATGTTTGTCTGTGTGGGTGTCTGCACATTTGCGGCTGCTTTTCTTTTCCTGAACCTTAGAATTTCCAGAAGTCACATCATAATTCAGAAAAGTGCTTAATTAGATCTGTCTCTGCACGGAGCTTCTGTTTGTAGAGGGTCTGTAATGCCAGACTTTTTGCTGCAGGGCAGATTCATACATATTCTGTTTAATTTATAGAACTCAAACTGGACCTGGCACAGACAGAAGCCTGTTTCTTTTTCTTAATGATTAATTAGGCAAGGCTTTTTAAAATGCCCCCCGAAATAAAATCATAATTTTTTCTTTTTTTTTTGCATACTTAAAGCGTACTGGAAAAGCAAATCATAAAATTGCATTTCATTCAAAATAAGCAACATATAAATAATACCTCCTTATAATAAAATACACAAAATGTGGTAAAAAAAATATGCATAAAATGTAAAAAAATTAGTGGGATCAACATGAAACTTGATCATATGAATGAAGGGTTCAAGGAGAGGAAAAAATATGCAAATGAGAAAAACGTTTAGCTAACTTTTTGTAGTTACACAGCAGAAATTGTAAATGTAGAAAACTCATAGAAGCACTTTATTAACTTAACCCCTCCTGTTCGAACCACCCCGCTCCAAGTGGGACTTGAACCCAGGTCCGCCAGCATGAGAGTTAGATGCTCTAACAAGGAGGCTAAAAGCTGCAACCTCTAGCGTCAGTCGCTAGAACATCTCTTGAGATCAGAGGAGTGATGTTTACTCGCACAACAACTACTAGCTGGCCTCCGTTACACTCACCCCCTTAAACCTCATTCCCATCCGGGTCACGGCACCAATGTAACCCCTCCCGTTCGAGCCGCGCCGCTCCAAGCGGGACTCAAACCCGGGTCCGCCGCCATGAGAGTTAGACGCTCTAACAAGGAGGCTAAAGCACTTTGACCTTTAGAGTTACTTTAGTGATGGAACAATGATGTTTCTTTGTTTAGATCATTGTTTAGATCATCAGCTAAAGACTCAAAATAACAGACAAAAAAATCTCAACTAGCCTCGTTTCAACCCAAATAACACAACCTAAACCACCATGAGAAGAATAAAAAGAATGTTCACGATGCACTGAACCTTTTTTCATATAACTCTTATAACTCTTTTCTCAATAACCCCAATTGATAGACAAGAAAGATATTTGCGTACCTCTACAGAAGAGAGAAGGCCAGACATATGATTTAGTTTTTGGTGGACATTAATTGCTTTTAAAAGCTTCTTAAAAATTGTTAAAAATGAATCTGCATCACATGACACTATGTGGAAAATTAGATGCCAAAAAAATTAGCAGAAAGATACCTGCCAGTAATAAAAGACCAGCATCATGATGTTTTACTTCTCATTCAAAGCACTGCAGTGAACCAATTTCAAATTGAATTAAAAAATAAATAAAATAAAAATGGTGACGCTTAAGTTTAGGGTCCAATTCCCACTATTAACTAGTTGCTTTTAGCATGCATATTACTAGGATATTGGCCGCTTAATAGTACTTATAAAGCACATATTAATGCCTTATTCTGCATGACCATAATCAACATCCCTTAATCCACACAATACCTAAACTTAACACCTATCTTCTTAACTCTTAATAAGCAGTAATTAGGGGTTTATTGAGGCAAAAATCAAAGCTAATAGTTAGTTAATTGTGAGAATTGGACCCTAAACTGAAGTGTGACCAAAACATTTTTCATTTGATTAATATTACTATCAATATACTACATTTTAAAATTAAGGATAATAATATTATATATATTATCTTTAATCAATTTTATTTACTTTAATCAATTTTATTTACTTTAAATTGTATCAGTTTGATAATTTGTCCGAGTCAAATCGTTAACTCATAACTGGATTATGCGCTCACCATAATATGTCCGGTTCCACATTCTCTTTGTGACAGACTCTCCTGAAGGTCGATCATGCCCCTCTGAAAGACTCTCGTTTAGAGCGTTGCAGTACAACATCAGACCGTCATAGAAGCCACCTGAAATGATGTTCATCTGAAAGAATCAAATACCCAAATAAGTGTGTGAATAATAGCATCAGCAAATTAATAATCATCACTATGAGGCTCCTCAAACATTGTAAAACTATTTATTTACCTTTATTTCCAATTTACAAGTCAAGTGACCTTTATTTATATAGCACTTTATTCAATACAGATTTTCAAAGCAGCAATAGGAATAAACGCAAAAAGCAGCTCTAAAGAGAAAATAGTGTCATTGTTCAAGCTGAGGTCAGTTCAGTGTTGATTCAGTTCTGTTCAAGATCATCTAATATAAAATGAGTTCAATTCAGCAATTCTTTTTTTAATAAAAAAAAAAAAAAGAATTTCCTATGTGCATTAGAAATCAGTGTTCAGCATCCAGAGTGAATCGTGCTGGTACTGATGGGCATGTTATGATTTTCTGGACACACATCCTACCTGGAGCATGTTATTATGCTGTTGGTTTTCTGAATATACCTGGTCTGAATCTTTCACAAAACATTAGTCAGAAATGAAAAAAATGAAAGTCAGACTGTGTGAGGCACAGGGTAAAGTGCTTCATCTCTTAATCTTTTGTCCTGATCCATTCAGACCATTTAACCCATGCAGAGATTAATTTACATGTAAATGAACAGAACTGATGAGGGATTTGGTCACTATATCAAGAGTTTTTTTCTTTTCATATTTCATCTCACTCAAGCCCCATCACTTTTTGTATGTGAACTGGGACCCCAAAAACACTTAAAGATGTTCCCCCGGAGCAAACCTCTCGATTAGAATCCACGCTGAGGGGAAAATCCACAAATTAAGACACATGCTCATATGGCTTGTTCGACTAGAAGTAGAAGAGTTCCTCTCAGGAGCACACACTAGTGTTAAATACCCCATTTAAAAAAAAAAAAAAAAGTTTTTCTCCTGTGGCTGTGTGAATGTGTCATTATGCATGTTGTTTTGAGATGCACTGTGAAAAAAGTCACACAAAAAAAATGAATTGAACTAAATTACCTTTCATCATGCCTATTATATGCACCCTACTCTTTAATAAGCAGCACACACATTAACAGGCAAATACATCATACACATGAACTCCATAACTAGACAAATTATTTGTTTTCTTGAATTAAAATACATAAACTTTAGTCTCCTGCTGGATAAAGTGCAGCTTAAACCATTTGACCTGAAATTTGCAGGTGTATGTCATGTTAATTTCATATTCTGGGCCTCAAACACACGCACACACACACAGACATACAGATATATAATTATATTCAACCTTTACAGTTTGGAAAGAAAGAGAGCAAAAGTGCATCATTTTCCTTTGTGCATTATTTAGTGAATAGATGACTGTTATAGAAAAAAAAATCCCTGTAAACACAATGCACTTTGCTATTAATTTATTCATTTTGAGATAGAAGGTCTTTCAAGCTCTTTATGAGAGAAGGCTGGCTGGAATGGAGGTACACAGAGATTCTAACGAGATAAGAAAATAGAGAAATAAATAGTAATTGCATAAGAAGAGAGAAAATAAAAGTAATGGCAGAATAGGCATAATAATAAAATGACAAAAAATAAATAATAAAGGTAAAGATAAATCACTTCAAAATGATCTCTCTTACCAAAGAATCCTCCACTGTGAAGTTGAACATCCGCTTGGCATCCGATTTTAGATGAGTGACAAACTCTTTGTACTCATGATTCTGTGGCTCTAGGTAGGTTAGAATCTTTACACTCTGAAAAATACACACACAAAAATACAAATTTACCCTAAGCAGCAAATATCTAATCAGTCAAACCAAAATGTATTCAGACACCTTCAACATTTCTCACATTATTAGTGTTTATTCACTGATATAAGCTGTTACATTTTAGTACCAATTAGATACAGTAATAGCAATTTAGTTCAACCAATTACCAAGCAATGCTTCATTTTGTTCAGTCTGTGGTGTAAAAGGTCACATTAGCAATTAAAGAAAAAACACTTAAGCAAAATATGGTCAGGTCCACTGTACAAAGAATTGTTGGGTATAATATGCCACAGATGACTATTTTGTCATCCTCACTTACATAAATTAACTATAGTATCCTGCACCCACTAGTAAATAATATATCTGGTGTCCGAATATTTATATGTTTGACTGTATATAAGCAACTATCCTCATAAATGTTTTCTAAGAATTACCACACTATTTAGCACTTTCAATTGCACTACTGCTCAAAAGTTTGGAATTTTTAAATGTTTTTAAAAGAGTTCTCGTGCTAGGCTGCATTTGTGTGATGGAAGGCACTGTAAAAACAGTAATTTACTCCTGTGAGGGCAAAGTTGAATTTTCTGCATCATTACTGCAGACTTCAGACTATTTTTGTGATGAATATTGAAAACTGTTTTATTTAATGAATAGAAAGTTCAAAAGATTTATTTGAAATAAAACATTTTAATCTAAAGTCTTTATGTCAAATTTGAACCATTTAAAGCATCCTTGCTGAATAAAATTTATTGGCTTTAACAAATAATGTTGGCTATAAGTAACTTTGCATCTACATGTCTACTAACCTTATTAGAGTATTAGTAGACTGGTAGGCTTATTGGGTTAGAATTTGTGGACTTGCAAAACAGGGTTGCCAGGTTTTCACAACAAAACCCACCAAATTGCTACTCAAAACGAGCTCAAAACTAGCCCAATTGCATTTTGGGGGGTAAATATGCATTTTTCGGCAGGGTTCCCATGCTAAATTTTGCATTCCCGGGGCTAAATATCACATTATTAGGGTCGCTTTAACCCGCGGACATGAAAACAGCCCGCGGCAACAGTGTTAAAGTAGCCCAATTCCACGGGAAGACTGTTGCAAAGCTACTTATAATCAAGTAAAATGTCTGTTTGAGGACCATCACAATAAAGAGTTAGCAGATATTAAGCAGACAGTGTACTAATACGCAATTGAGAGTTGATGTATGTACATGTAGTTATAGTCACCAGAATGTTCAAATGAGGCCATCAAAATAAAGTGTTAACAAAATGTAAAATTTCTCTCTCGCTCTCTCTCCAAAAAAAAAAAAACTAAAACTCATCTAACTGACCCTAAACTTTTAAGTGACAATGGATATTGCAAAATAAATATTATATATAAATATAATATATAAACTTATATAAATAAATTATGCTAATTTCTAGTCTTGTGGATGATTCAACAGACTAATCTGACATACTTCACTGTAGCTGCACAACACTGCATACAAACTGTGAACTGTGGTGCATTTGGATAAATGTTTGTGTAACCCCTCCTGTTCGAACCGCCCCGCTCCAAGTGGGACTCGAACCCGGGTCCGACCGGCATGAGAGTTAGATGCTCTAACAAAGAGGCTAAAAGCTGCAACCTCTAGCGTCTGTCCCTAATCTCTTGAGATCAGTGGAGTGATGTTTACTTGCACAGCTGGCCTCCGTTACACTCACCCCATTAAACCTCACTCCCATCCGGGTCACGGTACCAATGTAACCCCTCCTGTTCGAACCGCCCCGCTCCAAGCGGGACTTAAACCCGGGTCCACCGGCATGAGAGTTAGACGCTCTAACAAGGAGGTTAAAGGCTGCAACCTCTTGCATAATTCGCTAGAACGTCTCTTGAGATCAAAGTGAGGTTTACTTGCACAGAAACTACTAGCTGGCCTCCGTTACAATTGGTTATAATGCTCTTCATCATCTGATGAATAACTGCTGACATGCATCTCATTTGCAGACAAATCACAATCAGATGAGCTGTTAATATTTGTAAAATCTGAAAAACTTTCAAACAAATATTGGTCCCTGAAAAAATGGGAAAACACCAAAGATTTTTGAAAAATAATTGGGGCACTTTTCTGGACTCTTTACCCTCTCACATTGCAAATTAATTGCAATGACATTCTTTTTTATTATTACGGACAGTTAGTTCCTATAATTATTATACTAATGAGTTGTGAGTTGCATGTTTTTCCTTTTTTCTGTTAGTTTTAGAAAACCAACAGCTATAATGTTATGTGTATATATATATATATATATATATATATATATATATATATATATATATATATATATATATATATATATATATATATATATATATATATATATATATATTATCATAATTGAAAATAACACTTTACAATAAGGCATCATTTGTTAACATTAAGTTAAGAATAAACATACAACAATAGTTTACAGCATTTATTAATCTTAGTTCATGTTGATTTCAACATTTACTAATACATTTTTAAGATCCATTGTTGTATCTGTTAACATTACTTAATGCACTGTGAACTAACATGAAAATTTGTATTAACTAACATTAACAAAAAATATATTGATAATTGTAAGTTAATGTTCGTTAATCCATTAACTAATGTTAACAAATGAGACCTTATTGTATAATGTTAGCCAAATCTTTAACACCTTCTTTTCTTGACTGACTGAAGTATTTCTCTTATAATGCCATGAGTTACATACATAAATATAGTTTTAATTTGGCCAGGTAGGAAAATATACAATAATCATAATTATTCAACTTACAAATAGCCTGTTTTTATGTTGTGTGCAGCCATAATCTTTCATCTACCAAAGCTAAGCTCCAATGCGCATCAGCATGTCTTGAATCTGCTGTGCGTGGGTTCATCAGTGGGTACTGAGTGTTGTAGTTCAGACATTTCTCACACTCTGCACAGAAACTCTTCCACTCTCAAACCAGGCGGCTGTTATCACAGTAGGGGCTGGTGACTGTGGGTCTGTGACACCAACCAAAGCTAGAGTCACCTGCAGAGCTTTTGATAAGAATATGGCTCATATCTTGAGCCCCCTGAGGCATAACAGTGATTGTTTTGTGTTATAGGAGGTTTAAATAAAATGTATTGTTATTCTGTTACCATACAGACTAAAAGAAACTCTCTTTTTAAGGTTCAAGAGACGAGACAACAAGTCTGACGAAAAAGCTTTATAAAGCTTCATAACTGTCTCTTTTTTCTTCTTCCATTATGATCATAATTATTATCATCTCAAATTGTATAATCAGTTATATTTCTGGTGGCAAATACAGAACCAAATTTAACTTAACAGACCATGAAACTAAGGATGTTGATTGTGTGTGACTATGAGATCCATCCAGACATAGGGCTTACTGAACAGGTTTTAAAAAGACAGCTGATTACAAAAAACTTGCGACACCTCCTTACAGAGCAATACAGACCAAACTGACTAACGTCAGAGAATATACCTTGAATTAAAGGGTTATTTCACCCCAAAATGAAAATTATCCCATGATTTACTCACCCTCAAGCCATCCTAGGTGTATATGACATTCTTCTTTCAGACGAATACATTCAGAGTGAGTAACATAAAAAAAATGTCTTGGCTAATCCAAGCTTTATAATGGCAGGAAATGGGAGCCCAATAGCCCAAAAAAGTGCATCCATATAAAAGTAAATTCATACGGTTCCGGGGGGCTAATAAAGGCCTTGAAATTAATTGATGCATTCAACTTACGGGTTACTTCCAACTTAGAAGTATAGGATATTTTTCAAACGCATCAATTCACTTCCAAAGGCGTTTATTAACCTCCCGGAGCCGTGTGGAGCTAATTTTTTTGGGGGTGAACTAACCCTTTAACTAGTTGCTTATTAGCATGCATATATAACTAGGATATTTTTTATTAGTACATTCCTAATCCTACCCAATACCTAAACTTAAACGCTACAAAAACTACATTATACTAACTAACTATTAATAAGGAGTAAATTAGGAGTTTATGAGGCAAAAGTCATAATTAATAGTGAATGTGTTTATCATACATTAAAAAAAAAAAACTGTTGAACGAACCTAATTAAAGGAAAACTTTTCCATTTTTCCAACAAAATCAAATTAGTTTGAAATGATTTGTTGTAATCTTGTTGTATGAACTTAAACTAATTTAGTCAAGACTACTAAAACATTTTTGGGGGGTTACCATTGAGGTGAAGAGGTGAGCTTGTGCTTAGGTTGTTTCCCTTTAAAAACATTAGACAGCACTCAATTTCAACATTCTCTCCTTATCTATCCCTATGCAAAGCATGCTGGGAAATAGAAATAGAAACAGAAATGATTCATGTAGTCCCAACACAAATGGTTTAGGTTAACTTAAAATGTTACAAATTTCATTTAGCATAATAAAATTGAGGCAATTAAGTAACCCGTAAAAAGCGTATGTTTAATTTATTAGAGAATATAGAGTGAATTAGTTTTTTTCTAAGCATAAATCTCATTGAATTATTTTATTTCTGCTTTAAACAAGAAAAAAAGAATGTCATTGGGATAATAAAATACAGATCTCTGAAAAGAAACTAATATATTATGTAAATAATATAATGTTATAATATTATTATTATATGTACACTCACCTAAATGATTATTAGGAACACCATAATAAAAATGTGTTTGACCCCCTTTTGCCTTCAGAACTGCCTTAATTCTACGTGGCATTGATTCAACAAGGTGCTGAAAGCATTCTTTAGAAATGTTGGCCCATATTGATAGGATAGCATCTTGCAGTTGATGGAGATTTGTGGGATGCACATCCAGGGCACAAAGCTCCCGTTCCACCACATCCCAAAGATGCTCTATTGGGTTGAGATCTGGTGACTGTGGGGGCCATTTTAGTACAGTGAATCATTTCATGTTCAAGAAACCAATTTGAAATGATTCGAGCTTTGTGACATGGTGCATTATCCTGCTGGAAGTAGCCATCAGAGGATGGGTACATGGTGGTCATAAAGGGATGGACATGGTCAGAAACAATGCTCAGGTAGGCCGTTGCATTTAAATGATGCCCAATTGGCACTAAGGGGCCTAAAGTGTGCCAAGAAAACATCCCCCACACCATTACACCACCACCACCAGCCTACACAGTGGTAACAAGGCATGATGGATCCATGTTCTCATTCTGTTTACGCCAAATTCTTACTCTACCATCTTAATGTCTCAACAGAAATCGAGACTCATCAGACCAGGCAACATTTTTCTCAAAATTGCTTAAATCACATTTCTTTCCCATTCTGACATTCAGTTTGGAGTTCAGGAGATTGTCTTGACTAGGACCACACCCCTAAATGAATTGAAGCAGTAGTGTGCACAGACCTCCGCGGGGGCAGGGTCAGTTCCGATCGCTTTCGGGGTGGGTGGGGTGGGGTCCCCCTCGGTAGAAATCGTGCTCAGAACGCGGTGGAAATCACGTTCGCGGGGGCACTGTGGTGCGATCGAAAAGGGCACTTTCACTTTCAAAGGGGCAGGGGCTCGAGCCCCACCGGCCCCCCCACCGCAACTGCCATGTGATTGGTTGATTAGATATTGAATTAATGAGAAATTGAACAGGTGTTCCTAATAATCCTTTAGGTGAGTATTTTTTGTATTAATAATTCAATTATAAAGATTATTATTCATATTTTACATTTTAACTGGAAAAAAAAGAAAAATACTCAATGATCTCCTCATCACTATTTGTTCATCCCTCTATGAAAGGCTTTAATCACCTGGAAGGCCTCCCTTGCAAAGACATCATCTGGATCTCCTCTGGCCCATGGCTGAGAAGGCCTGGACTCCAAACTGCGTCCAAAGATGTCAATGTAGAAGAAGACATACTCCTCCTTAGGAGACCTGCCCTGTGGAAGTGCACCATCAACTGCCGGAAATTATCCGGAGAACAGCATACAAACACCACTGCAGTGAGAAAGAGAGAGAGAACGAAGGATATCAACATGAGAAAAAAAGAAAAACATTACCTCATAATTCCCTCCCTACACACACAAACACATTCTATGGAGCATTGAGATATAGGAGCTCAAATATAGCTTTTTTGTACACCCATTAGCACTTTTACCAGAAATGACTTCATAATCAATACCATAATGTCATTACCTCAGCATAAGGTGTCAATTTATCACATCCACACAGGAATTAGCATGTGCGTGTTCATTTTAGTTCATGTGTGTAAGTGTGTCTGTATGGTGCATTAATGCCTTTATTGATATTAAGATTGTTTTCAGAGAATACATCCATTCACCAATCTGCTCTAACCTTCTTGCTGTGAGGAAACAGTTCTACCCACTGAGTCATGAGCCGCCCACAGAGAATAGTCATTTTTTTATGCTGATTTTATTAAAATATTTTGATATTTTTGTTTAAGAAAAAAAGATAATGGGATTGGTCAACGAAGTTATATATAAAACATTCTCTAAAATATGTGTTAATATCTTATGCAGTTTTGCTTCTCAAATAAATATATCTTGTTTAAAAGATGTTTAGATGTTTATCTTTATTAGAAAGCATGTAAAAAAATGAAAAAGAAAATTATTTTCACAGTGTAAATATAACAAGCAGAAACAGTTTCTATTTTCATTATTCATTGTGCAAAACAGGATATTTCATAAGAATGATAAGGGATAGGTTTTATATTAAATGGATGTTAAGCTTCTCAACATTTCTGATAACAAAAAAGCAAAAACAGGAGAGAGAAGAAACCACAAATAGGTAAAGAAAGAGATCTGGACAGGAAAGCAAAATGCTTCATTAACTGAGTGAAGTGATCACAGAGACAAAGACAGAGAGAAAGGGGGCGAGAGGGAGAGGGAGAGGGAGAGGGGAGGAGGAGAGAGAGAGAGAGAGAGAGAGAGAGAGAGAGAGAGAGAGAGAGAGGGGGGGAGAGGGAGAACTTGACTCCAGACCAGACAGTCATTTGCAGATGGAGGGTAATTACAGGAGACCTAGGCTAACAGCCACTTTGTGTGTGTGTGTGTGTGTGTGTGTGTGTGTGTGTGTGTGTGTGTGTGTGTGTGTGTGTGTCCTTGTTTATATTACATGTGGGAACCAAATGTCCCCATAAGGATAGTAAAATCTGAGATCACCTTCATTGTGGGTAGCAGCCAGCGGTCCCCACTTTTCAAAAGGCTTATAAATCACACAGGATAAGTTTTTTTGAGAAAGTAAAAATGCAGAATGTTTCCTGTAATGGGTAGGTTTAGGGGCAGGGGCAGTGTAGGGGTATAGAATGTACAGTTTGTATGGATAAAAACCATTACGTCTATGGAGAGTCCCCGCAAAGATAGTGAACCAGACATGTATGTGTGTGTGTGTGTGTGTGTGTGAGTGTGTAATAACGAACACAAGGTGAGAGATGGATTAAGAATTTTAGAAGAATTCAAAATGAACAACTATCTATTAGCATCTCTGCCAATAAAATAATGGAATATGAGTTAAGGATCATGAGGAATATCAGTCAATCTATTCATCCTCGTATTTATCCATCTATACCTGAGATTTTACAGGTAAGACAACAAAAAAAATAGACAGAGGATATAATTCAACATATACACAGAAAACTTCTGGTTAAATGGACAAATCGAAGTAAATGATAAAGTATTTTAAACAAAATATTTTATAGGAACCTGAAACAAAAAATGTATTAACCTGTAAACATAGCCTGAGAACAAACAGATCAGTGTCAACCTGTGAAGGTCAGAGTAGAGGGACAGGATCTAGTTGGAGACAGACAAGCTAGTCAGGCTGTCTCAGTCTATCTTTGTATTGGCAGATCGGGGGAATGAGGGAGTCCAATGACAACGACAGGCAAAGCTTGTTGAGTTGGGCAAATGTGTGTATATTTCAGAAGCATTTGTATGCTCGACAACCAAATGTAAAAGCTTTTTAGTTCTCAGCAGGACTTAAAAACATCTCTATGACTCACAAACACTCTAGGAAACACAAACACTGGTTTCTAACTGGTCTAAACTGGTCATTAGCTGGTAGAATTTTGGATCAGTCAGCAACAAACCAGCTACCGGCCTGGTTATACCATTTTAAATGAGTAGTTCACCCAAAAAGGAAAAATCTGTCAACATTTACTTTCCCCTCATGTTGTTCCAAACCTGTATGACTTGCCGCTTCTCTGTGTTTTTTGTCCATAAAATGAAAGTCAATGTTGTTTGGATCCCAACGTTCTTTAACATTCTTTTTTAAGTCATACAGGTTTGGAATCACACCGGAGTGATTAGAACGTTCAGAGCACCACATGATCAACTGCCAAATTCAAATGTAATTTTGCGCTTTGGTTGGCGCTGAGCCAGAGACGGATGCACTAAGCACTTGTCATATAACACAACTATTCAGTGTGAAAGTGAATAAACATAACTTTTTGGGTTAACCTTTAAGGTGCAACTTCTGCAGTTTTAGACCCGCTTAGTATTACAAAGTTACAATGTTGGTACTATATGTAAATGAACAATGTGATACAAAACGTGTGTTCCGGCAGACTTTCGACAGATTATACCCGGCCATGGACAGTCATATCAACAGAGGGTTATTAACATTATTTAACATTTATTGTAAGGGTAGGTTTAACCCTTTGACGTGTACGATCACACGGGTGTGATCAGTCCTGGCTGGTTCAGAGCATCACGTGATCAACTGCTAAATTCAAATGTGATTGGTTGGCGCTGAGTCAGAGATGACAAAAAAACTAAACAAAAGCAATACATCGGTCATACAACACTATTGTGGATGCAGTGTGTCACGTGGCAAGCATGATGCGTCGCCATGGAAAAATAAGGTGACATTCTAAAATAAATGTTGAAAAAACTGGGTTTGGGGGGGCAGCTAGAATATGTTAAACTTATGTGCGAGAGGGCTTTAATCACTGACAATCTTATCGTACTATGTCAAGTGTTTAACATTATGGTACAAATGGAACATTGTGGCAAAAGTTTATAAGTGACAATGTTTTGCTTTGGAAGGATGGGTGGAACTGACAGAACAGCAGTTTCTTTCAGTTTTTCCCCTTCGTTTGGCATTAAACACGATGTTCGTGGTTATCCAGTTTGAACGACAGAGGTTTTCTGTCACAATGTTCTCTCCATATTTATGATTCTTTGCAGTCTTAAGCCACTGCCCCTTCGAATTCTGGCACCCAGGAAGAACACAAGTTATCATAAGTAACACTAAAAGTATTTCCTACTAAAGCAAGGTGGTATTTGACTCTGGTCAACCGTATCCATAGCAGACTGGTGGAAGTGACCTTTCATGGCAACATGCCCAGTGCATTAAATGCTCCAATTTATTTGGGCAAAAGGAAGACAACAGACTTTTTCCCCCATTTTTTTCTAGTAAGGTACCAATTTTGCCTTTCTACTGAATAGGCAGCCAAGTTTTATTTTAAGCCAAGTTTGCCAGTGGTAAAGTACCCCTTTAAGGTGGTTTAGATAAGGGCTAACCAGCTAAGTAAAAGAGGGCATACATCACTATGTGGCATTACATCCTGTTGCACTTTCACCCCCGTCAGTAAAACACTTATGGACAGAGATTTCATATGAAACACACACACACACACACACACACACACACACACACACACACACACACACACACACACACACACACACACACACACACACACACACACACACACACACACACACACACACACACACACACACACACACACACACACACACACACACACACACCACTAAAGTAACACAAATGTGAAGTAAAATGGAGAATATAAGTGGGTAAAGTTCTACTGTAAATGAGTCAGAGGTTCAGTTCTTTGTGTCTCAAGTCAATAATGAACCACCACAGAACAAGACCTTTACATCTGCTAAACATGACTTTTGCCATGACCAAACCTACAGCAGCTGTCCATCTCTCTGAAGAAAGAAAAAGAGAAAGAAAGAAAGAAAGAATGAATGAATGCTCAAAATGCAGCCTCAATCATATATCAAGCTCCATAATTTGTGCACTCAGCTGATGCCAACTTAATCAGGACTTTCTGATTTCCCCTGTTCAAGACAGATCAGGACCCACAAGAGCGACTGCACTGACTACATTTTCGCTATGATTACGAAGGCATGTCCATATAAATGCAATTCTGTTTGGGAAAAGAGTATATCAGGTGTGAGAAGCAACCTGTCAGAGAGATAAAGCAGTCCATTACACACGCAAATGCACATCATTATCAGATGAAGCCCTTGAGAGGGACTTCTGGCAGATATCCAACCTAACTGAGAGAATTGCTATTTTCGACGCTGTTAAACATTAACTAGCACTGAGCAAATTAGTTCAGAATAGGTGTTTCGCTTTCCTCAGACACACGTAAAAACATTCCTAAACATGTTTTCCCTGGACAGGAGTGACAGACCATGAGTGGGTGTGGGCTATGGGCCAAACAAAGTTTAAATTCTGCATATACTCAGCAGAGTTCAGTCTACAAAGAGCACTAGCTGGTTGCTTCGGAACTGTAAGAAGGCATCTTCTTACAACATACTGTGAATAGAAAATCAACATGGCATCTGAATGACAATGTCAATATGTCCACCCCAATGAGAAGACCCACTTCATGTAACATTTTTTTTGTTTTGTTTAGGCCAAATGCAATTGTTGAATTTCATTAACTGATACAATTTTAATTTACCAACCTATTGAAGTACTAATATCTGTTTTGTACTTTTGTAATACACTGACAACCACCAAATGATGAATCAAACCTCATCACAAGCAGCTTTTCCTCAAGATGAGAAGGTTATTACTAATAGAAGGTGCACAGTGTTATTTATACAAACACTAAACACCATAAAAAAGAAAGAAGATCTATTCAATGAAAATACATCAAATATGAAGTGTCAAGAGAATTCTGGGAAAGTGAATATACTCTTTTACTGTAAATTATACAACTAGTTATTTTAAAAACTGTATTATTTAACAGTATTTTACTGTAAAACTAGTCTTTAACCAATTAACAAATTCATTTTTTTTCAGCATAGCATAGTCTTTTACCATTAAAGGGGTAATCGGATGCCCATTTTCCACAATTTGGTATGATTCTTTAGGGTCTTCATGTAAAGTCTGTCACATACTTTGGTTAAAATTCCTCAATGTTCAAAAACAGCTCTGTTCACAGTAACACGTTTAAGTGCACGTCTCTTTAAATGATAATGAGCTACTGCTTACCCCACCCCTCTCTTCCGTGGGGCGTGTAGACACAAGACATGTGAAGTGCTGCCTTGGCAGACAGTGTACAAGGGGCAGAAATATGCTAAAATGGTCTATATGGCTAATATATTATGGTCAATATGAGCAATCATATTGCGCAGAAAATTAAAATGGCTTGATTATTGAGAGTGTTTAGGCTTTTTGAGGATTAAAAAAAAAGAGGAGTGAATGGATTTTTATCATTGTAGGGTGGTTGTGTCCACAGATTACAAAGACACATTTATATGCAAACCATATAAAATTTAATTTTGAATCCGATGACCCCTTTAAAAATCACGATAATTTTTACAGTGTAGATTAAAATTGACATTTGTAAATTCATTTATATTGTCCACATTTTAATGCAAAACTAAAAATTGTTGAAACAAAAGGATCAATTGTTGTGATATTACATGGCTGGCCAAATCAAAGGTCATCATCATGGGCCCTGGTTTGGGAATCTCAGTCATTGTGTCAATAAGAATATGAATGGACTGAACAGAGAAAAACTGCATTCATTTCTATATATTCTGCACCAAAAATTATTCTTTACCAAATACTAACATACATTTTAACTTTAATATTAATATTTAAAAAACAAAAAAAACATGCTATGCTATTTTTCAAATATAATGATGATTTTTTTTAATTTTTATTAAACTTTATAAATGTGGGCTCTTATTATTCTGAATAGAATGGGCTAAGAAAAAAATCTTACATTTTATATATAGAATAGACAAAAGAATTGTCTCCATTATATCATCACACCAACTAAACCATGAGTAAGAGTGAATCTGCCCTCCCAACAAGGAGCTAGCATGCAATCAGATGAGGAGGTACGTTGTAATTGCAATCGAGAAAAATGGCCACACACTGCGCTCGAACGATAATGATGGGCTCAGAAAATGCAATGCCATTCTCTAATAGAAACCTGCAACAATTACACTGGCAGCCAGAATCAGTGTACAAGTGTATATTTTTCTGTGTATTGAGTTTAAAGAACCAAGACCGCTTGTGTTCTCTGAAAAGAACATAATTAGGAAAAAACATGTTCAGAACATCAGTATGTGCTCTGCTCTTACTGTTTGTTTGACTCTGTTTTCTCTATTTGCAATTTTATATCTGCTGTCAGCATTTTTTTTTAAAAATAAGAAAAATTTCCAATTATAAACATAATTTGAGTGAATAGTTGAAACGACTGTGGATGTATGATCTGAGAATTGCACTGCACTTCACTCCTGCACTGACTCTGATCTATCCCATGTAAACGCAGGACTTGATCTGTTATGTTTAAGCTGCACCACTCTTTCCTTTAACCAGCAAATAGGGTGCTTCAGTCCGTTTTTCTAAAGAAAATTGACACTTCAGTTGCGACAAAAAAAAACGATCAGAGCAATTACAACATGAAATAGCAGCAGATCTATTGATCTGGATGCAATTCTTGAAGCCTATTTTCTCACGTGTCTGTTGACAATGATGGGGGAGCAGAGAGGGACACGGACGGGCTTTATGCATGCTCACTTATTCAGCTACTTGCTGACAAGATAATCCATCTGTGAGAAAATTGGAGTGATGTGTTCAGACTCTACAACATCAGGTGGGACAAAGCATCTGGACCAAATCTCACTGTGAGAAAGAAGAAGATTGAGCACATTTAGAGAGGACTGTAAAAATTAGCAATTTTTTGTCTGTCATGTCACGTCTGTCATGTTTCCATTCTAATGCTATTTAACATAAGCCAGTAAAGGGTTACAAATTATATTAGCGCAGGAAACTGTGTGATGTAAGGGAGGTCTGCCTAACATTACCTCATTCTAGAGGATGCAAGGTCATTCTTGTATTAAACTGAACCCCATGTTCTGCTGTCACAAAGAGAACACCATAATTTGAGTATTCTGTTAATGGAGGCATATTCAAGACCGAAATAAAGACAAGCTTTCACATCCATAAATGAATCTTTTGATATGTTTGGGTTTAAGTCTGGAGGTGTTCAGTTACTCTGCTGTACATCCAAAGGTCAGAAACGATGGGAAATATCGACCTGAAATATCAAAATACAGCAGCAAGCAGAGAAGCAGTTCTAGCCTCGTAAAAGTGTGTGCAATGAGTGTACAATTTTTTTTTTGTAGTTTTCTTTTTCATCTTTCTCTACCTCTCAGTTCAGATTAATTTTTAAGTTGATCCAGATGGATGGAAATGCAGAGAGAAGTGGAGAACAGCCTTGTGGGTAGTTTAGTTCAGCATGGCCGCTCTTGCGCTCAGAAACCATGACGACAAGAGAATTGTCACAAAGATTGGCATTTTAGTTGAAAAGATGAGGACAAGGTAGACTGATGCTACCTCTCCATCAGAAGAGGATTCGGAGAGGAATTATTTAATATTCCATAAAATGAGCTCTACTAATTTTGAAGAACTCATATAGTTCTGTTTGCCTTGAATCAGAGTTGTTTGCCCTTGTTCAGAAATCAGAATTTAAGCTCTCCAAAATTTGAAAACCAGACCGTCCTGCTGGCACTCTCGTGTTGAGGTCCTCTTTGATGCTGCTTTCCCACCATGTGCAGGTGTGATTGAAGTGATTGGGTTTATGGAAAAATTCAACCGGATGAGCACAGTCCTCATCAACAGAGCTGCTTTGAAGTGTGTTTGTGTGTGTGTGACAGAGAGAGAGAGAAATTGATGGCACTTGGTGATTTCTGGCCATTAACAGCCATGCTATGCTGGAGATTTTATCCTAGGGCAAAGCAGGAGCTAAGTGCACATCACTTCAGCACTACAGAGAGAATGAGAAGTGTTATGAATATGTGTTTGGGTAATGATGTGACTAAACACTATATATAAAAAAAAATATTTTCAGAGTACAAAATGGACATTCAGATGGTTGTAATTATGAACAAATCTCCAGCTAAAGCTCTTGTTAGGAAGAAAGTTTAAGCCCACTTTCATCTACATTTATGAGCTGGGTGTCTTCTAATCTGTCCCGTCCAGATAAATAACATGCACTTGATGATCTCAGCATTTTGAATCTCCAAACGAAAGAGCACTCACATGGAAAACTAGAGCAGAAGAGCAGGAATACATTAGAGATTCCAATGTCACAGGAGGCGGTGTGTCTCCATGTGTTGTCTTCCTGCTGATGATGATATGAGGATGTTTTTACAGGGTTGAGAGGAAAGAGGCAGGAGGTGAGGAAGAGCATTCCTGCTCTTCCGAGATCTACATAAGGTTACGGCTCCACAGGTGACTACAGGTAATCACTTCCTCTCACTGCCAGAGAGATCCAAAACATTTCTGCATCTACAAAAACATTCCCCTGTCATCTGTCGCCAAAACCTCACTTAGGGATGCACTGCTATTAGAATTCTGTCCGAAACAATAAGTTAGAAATAATTTTTATGTTATGGCTGATAACCAGTAAATGGCCAATTCTATAATATTTTGTCTAAATATATAAATACAAATGTAACAATATATTTTCTTAAATGCTTCAACTAGTACAAGTGTAAGTGTAATTGAACTATCAAGTGTTTTTAAAAATGCATTTAAGTGAGTGTTAGATGACGATATATAAAAGAAAAGATCTAAAAATTAAAAAAATACATGATGTAGGAAATGGGGGGGGGGGGCAGTCACCCAGTAATATTAAACAGTCAAACCAAAAATGATTCAGACACCAGATATATATTTTTACTAGTGTGTGAGGGACACTATAGTTCATGTATGTAAGCGAGGATCGCTAAATAAAGTGTACTGTATAACATTAAAGTGGACTATCAGTAAAATTGATAAAAATTTGGGACCAAATTTGACCAGACCTGACCATGTTTCTTAAGTGTTTTTTCTTTAATCGCTAATGTGATTGTGACCTTTTACACCACAGACTGAACAAAATGAAGCATTTCTTGGTAATTGGTTGACCTAAATTGCTATTGTCTAATTGTGATTGAAAGAGTTAGTTCATCCAAAAATGAAAATTCTGTCAGTACCCTCATGCCGTTAGACACCCGTAACTAAGACCTCTGTTCATCTTTGGAACACAAATGAAGATATTTTTGTTGAAATCCGATGGCTCAGAAAGGCTTCCATTGACAGTAATGTAATTTCCTCTCTCAAGACCCATAAAAGGTACTAAAGACATCGTTAAAAAGTCCATCTCTCTACAGTGGTTCGACAATCATTTTATGAAGCGACGAGAAAAGTTTTTGAGCAAAAAATCTAAAAAACGACTTATATATATAGTAATGGGCCAATTTCAAAACACGGCATCACAAAGCTTTAGAACTTTATGAATCAACATATCAAATCAGCGGTTCGGATCGCCAAAGTCACGTGATTTCAGCAGTTTGGCAGTTACGCGATCCGAATCATGAATCGATACACTGATTCATAATGCGCCGAAGCTTTGTGAAACCGTGTTTTGAAATCGGCCTGATTTCAAAGAAACAGGTGTGTAACGGATTAAAATCAAAGAATCAGCTTTCTCTCAAATATCTGACATTATCCAGACTAATTGTTTCTGAGACACTTTTTACTCAGAGTTCTTGTCATATTTTATCACCATTTTTTAAACTATAGTGAATAAACTTTGATAATGTGAGATAATGGTGTCTGAATACATTTTGGTTTGACTGTATGACTCTGAACTGACCGCCTTTGTGATCAGCCAGGCTTTTGTTTGTCCTCCAAAAAAAAAGAGCAAACTATTTTATTTACACTTTATTGCTGGTGTTTTACAAGCAGAATGTTTTATATCATGATGAGGCTGATGGTATTTTTCACTTTATGGATGATCGTAAAAAGGGATATTGCTGATACCATCTTCTGAAAGCACATTCGGAAGGGTTTACAGGATTGTGAAACTTCAAAGGGTTTTATAACATACACACAGCCCCCACCTGCTTCATTCATCTGACTTTGTAATGTTGTACTAACACATTTCTCACTGGCTGTTCATTGAGTGACTCAACAGAGCATTCAGTGTCTAATGATGAACCATTAAAATCTTCCAGTTACTCACTGAATGAGTACAAACTCTGTTTTTGCAGGAAATGCCAACAGATCAGATAGTGCGTGCGAAAATTTCTTGCATGCTCACAGGGGTCATAACCTCTGTTAATAAATGTTGTTCGGTTGACAGTTTTATACCCCTTTGGGACTTGAAAAAAGGTTTAAAGTACATTTTACCCATTAAAAACTTATAGATACAGGTTTCCTGAGTTCCCCTTTCCGGAAGAACTAATAATCTGATGCCAAAGTCAAAACACTGACTATATGAGCTACATTTTTTGATGCACATCACTGCTACTATAAAACTGAATCTCCTGTTGTTGACATAGAGAGCTGTCCCAGTCATAGCAGACTCAGGTTTGAGTCTGGCCTGAATCATGCATATTGTTTGATGAACGGAAAACCGATTTAGTCAATTACTGTTACATACTGTCATTCTGTAGTTCAATCATGGTTGTTCAAAAGCATGGGGATCCAGCAAATTAACAATGACATCATACTCTAAACATTTCCTGCTCTCCCTCATCTTTACACTTCTCCTTCAATCATTGGAAATTATTAAAGGCCTTGAGCAGCACCTCTTGAGGCATTTCAGTCTGAATCATGGAGTGCAGCACAAATCAAGCTCAGAATATGCCATCACACAGATAGGCAACAAAGTCACTCGAAAGAACCTTCACACTCAACGTTCATTTGGGATAGAAGAAGTTTCTAGCATTCACTTGAATATATTGAGACCATTCTTTTCTGTAAGCACTTAAGGAACATTTATTCAAAAAATGAAATTCTTTCAACATTTCCTCACCCTCATTCATTAAAAACGTGCATGACCTATGATGCAGATTCTGTCTGGGACTACCAAAAATGAATAAAACCCACACTTTTTACCAGAAAACATTTTTTTTTTCCCACTGCCATTATGCGATTATATCCCGTTACTTGTACTTGTACATGTGTAATGACTATAAACTTGAATTGAATCAAATCTAATCTAATTATAGCTTCTGTATGACTCTTATGTACTCTTGAAATTCAGTATTGTGGCACTGCTATTACTATGGGCTCGTGGTAAGGGTTTTTCCTAATTTGTAAGTCACAAATTTGACCTATAACCTCAATGGCACATCTAAGAATCAGTTGGTATGGAAACAACATGTCAAAGATGTCAAATTACATCAATAGAATAACATCTCAGAAGTAATGGACACGTATTAACATAAGGACAGATGCCCAATTGACCTATCGGTATGCCCTTCCCCCCTTAGTTACTGTTGCTAACTTACAATGTCTTACAATGACAGCTTTCTGTGTGTAAACCTTGTCCCAAGATGTTTTTGGACACAGAAGGACCACCTCTCGTCGAGGTGCATTCAAGTGGGACTTGAATATGCCTTGGGAGGATGTATAAAAGTTTTAAAAATAAATATGGTGGGCAACAAGATTCATTTGGAAGTGAGGGTTCATAGATCACAATGAAAGCGGGAACATCCAGGATCAACACTGTTCATTTACCACAGGGTCAGATTAAATTAATTTACATTCAACCAGTTTAATATGGAGAGGGACTGAAATGTAGACCTTCGTTTTTGACCTACACTGTTACATGACAATAGAACCGTTAGCTATTTAGGTTTGTACGTTAGCGTGGACTCATTAACTTTAATCGTAACTTAATGAAAGTACATTTTTGTAGCATAAACACCATCAAACCAATGAGAGCTCCAGATCTTCCAATGTTTCTCTATGGCACTGAAACCTAAAGATGTCCAAGTTCGGGACTAGTATGTCCCCTTGCAACTAATACTCAACTGCCATTGGCTCTTAAGCATTCAAGGGGAGGAGCTTAACGATAAGTCAATTAGAAGCAGACTGTTCTAGCAAAACAAAAAAACAAGCCACTCACCTCTTCCATCATCTTTGATCTTGTGTAGGAGTTCAGAATAGTTAACAGGCCCTTTGTTCTCCTCGAATATCAGGTCCATGGTTGTGATGTTGTCCACATGCATTTCTGTGTAAAGACCCTCCAGGGCAAAGTAGCATGCCCTTTCACCCATTTTGGTGTCACTGAACATCAGCAGGGTGTGTTGGTGCCAACCGAAATGCCTGTAGAGGTGGAGAGCGTACTCACCCAGCTTCTTGTGTGTGGGGCCCGTGTTGGTGATGGAGGGGTACATTTCCATGTGCAGGAAAGCTACAGCAGGGGCCCCTGCCGTAATCATGGGGAGGCCCCAGTGAGTAGTGAACAGCCCAACTGGGGAGGAGGTATAGTCGCAGCCGGGTCCTATGAAGGCCCACGGGTTGTGTTCGAACTTCAGGTCCACGGCCATGAGGGGGGCAATGGACTCAGAACAGATACCGTCCCTATCCTCGCTGTTTGCGAAGATGTGGCGGAGGTGGTGCCGGGGCAGCAGAGTGGGGTCGGCATTGACGCGAGCGATGGCAAGGTCCAGAGCGGGTCCCACGCGGGGCCATGCCCAGGGGTACGATGTATTGTGTTGAGGGAGTATGACAGCCAGTATGATGTCATCAGAGTGGATGTGTGTGGGTGTGCGAGACCCTTGGTGTCTTCTGGTCTTGGTCCAGGTCAGCAGTGTCCCGGAACACAGCAGCAGCAAAAGCAGCAGAAATGATCTGCCTTCACCGAACCAGAGCAACAGACTCATATCACCGCAGCTCACGCTTCCAACTGATCAGGAACACTACAATCACAGGTTTATCATATGAGATATAAATATATACAGTATAAAAAATTCCTATTATATTAACTAATAATGTAAATGAACGTGTTATTACCACAACAGGACAAAGCCATGTATTTCAACTTCCAGTTGTCTGCTTTAATTAATCATTGTAAATATATCACTGTTACGACTTTACTTGTTGTGGCACATGGCTATTAACTAATTGTTAAGTAATATGTCATTGTGTTTATGGCTTTTGAATTAATTCTGAATTAGTTAATAGTCGTGTGCCTCAACAAGTAAAGTCATAATATATACCTTTGCAAATCATTAGCTAATGATTCATTAAAGCAGAACACTGGAAGTTGAAATGCATGGCTTTGACCCATTGTGGTAATTAACACGTTCATTTAAATTATTAGTTAATATAATGTTATTAAGGAATTAATACTTGATGACACATTTAGTTAATAGCAATTAATATATTATTTAATCTATTAATGATGTAGAATCTTCATTAGTTGCTGATGCAGTAATCATTAATAAATGGTTTAGTTCTTCATGAGTCATACATTAACTATGATCATTATAAATATCTGTGAATTAGTAAGGCATAAATAAATGCATTTTAGTGCACCCGTATTGTAAAGTGTTACCGATCTTTAAATATATTGTTGTTCATTGTTTATTCATGTTAATTTATAAAATAATTGTTAAAAATTTATTAGCATGTGTAGAAATTATAATAGATACAGTAAACATTTTTTTTTACAAAGCAGTACAAAGAGGTAAAAAAAACAACCTCTAAATATGATAGGAACACCTTAATGCATCCTGAATCGCAGCTAAAAATACCATGTCATGGATTTGTTTGTCAAGAACAGATTAAAATCACTTCCCATAGAAAATCTATAGCAGTTGTTCTCAAATGGTGGGTTGCAAAAAATCAGAAAAAAAACAGCACTGAAGGGCAATAATAATACAATGCAAATAACCATGCATTTTGGAGCAGATAGCTTCAAATTTCTGTTCACAGCAAATGTTTGTTTCTAACTAAAAAATATATTTTGGCACAAATTCATCTGTCACTTGGTAGAAGCTAACCAAATTAATCAGATGCCAACAGACAGGTTGAGTGACATGCCCTCATCCTTGAAAACTAACTAAGGTGAAATACTAGGGTATAAGAAAATAAAACCCAACTACATTAAATTCGGGTTACAGGTTTCGCACTGTGGTCGGTTGTTCAGCACTGACCAAAACTGACCAGAATCTTCAAGCAAAACCAGTTGAGACTAATATAAATTTAATGACAAATCCTATAATGTGGGGGAAAAAAGTCAACTAAAATTTCTAACACAACTGAACAGAAAACCTTACCTTTTATACATGGTGTCTTCTGGTCTCCTCAACATGAGCCGGTAAAAACCTGTGTCAGTCCACTCAGCGCAGCACAAAACACATCCTTGCCTCTGTGAAACTCATCCCCACAGGCTGACTGTGTGTCAGTCAGAGTGCCAAGAGCAGCAGTGATTTTCTCAAATCACATTACCTCACAGAGAGCTCCACCTCATCTCTGTGTCGAGCTACATTCTCTGCCATGCTCCAGGGTTCTGAGGGTATTAATGCCTCTCAGCTGCAGTTACTGCCGGAAGAAAGAGAGAGAGAGAGAGAGAGAGTGTGTGTGTGTGTGTGTGTGTGTGTGTGTGTGTGTGTGTGTGTGTGTGTGTGTGTGAGAGAGAGTGAGAGGGGATGATCATCGCTGATGTTTTAATGCATCTTCTCTTCTATGTTTCAGCAGGGTAAAGGTTCACCATTTGGTCAGAAAGCACTTCCAAATAGTCCCAGCTATTAAAAAAAAAAAAAAAAAAAAAAAAACACTCCTCTAATTTCGCATAAGATCAATAACATCAAAATCCATTAGCTTCTACGTGCAATAAGTAACCATAGCTGAATATTACCAATAAGAAGTAAGGTCAAGATTTGGCTAGTTAGCATGACCTCGTTATCTCCTGCTGGTATTGAAATGTGTGTGTGTGTGGGGTGGTGGGGGGCGGGGGATGTGGACTCTTCCTCCATTAGAGACTGTAGATTAGTGACTAAAATAAAAAAGTCGCTATAACATTAAACCACAGAGTAAACATTTAATAAGAAAAGTTTGAGAAAATTGCAACCTTGATGAGATAAAATACCTCTTTCAAAAACATAATCATTTCAAAATTCATAATCATTTCAGTGCCCAATTTTGTTTTGGGGTGAAACTTGCATGAATGAAATGTGCTGTTGCGTTGTGATGCCATCAGCCAAATCAGCATCTCATGATGACAATAACATACAATTAGATTCAATGGCCGACAACAATTTTTAACATTTATTAACATAGGTTAATATCCATATTCATTTTAAAATATACTAATGTTCATTGTTTATTAAAATTGCACTTATTGAACCTTACTGTCAAGTGTTACCACATTTCTTGAGAAGTACAGTGCGTAAACAATTTTACTTGTTTCAGAACTAGGGTGAATACAGCGCTGAAAGTGTTGGTGGATATGGCCACAGCAGTGAAGGTTACAAAGGTTTAAACGCTGTTGTGAACTGATATCTCCTCATTGTCATTTGCTGAAGATGTACGTAACCCCCACAAGAGGCAGGTCAGAGCAGATTCCAGCTGCCAAGCATGATCTGACCTCTATGGGTCAGGACAAGCTCTATCTGCTGGCCACACATTTTGAGTTCAACCTCTACTAACCTCCTTTAGTGGTTTGTGTGACTGTGGAGCTACAAAGTGTCTATTTGGTTTCTTTAAGCTGACAGTGTGCGTTCCAGCACAATTCTGACATTTACATTCAAAGCCAGCCATTACGGGGTCTTTTTAAGGAATGTCCAAATAAGTCATAAGCATTGAGGTATGATATGCCTATCGCAGACGGGTAAGCTTTTATAGATCACATCTCTTTCACCTTTCTTTTGTTGTTGTAATACATTTACATTGTGACATGTAGATAAATAAATTAAATGGGTGGTATAATTCTTTATATCAACCATTCCTAACCATGCGCATACCTCAGCAGGTTCAAAAGACTAATTGGAAAGACTGCAGTTTTGCAATGGTAAACTTATACAAAAAATATTTTTATTTATCAAGATTAATATGATTTTCAGTTTCTATTTTAGTTGGAAAGCATTGAAATGATCAAAATGATCTTAGCAATAAATGGCAGATAAAGACTGGATAAATATCACACTTCACAGTGCTATTAAATTATTAATGTTCCTAAAGATTAGCTTAAATTAATCTTTATTTTTTCCAAATTAAATGAGCATGCACAATTATCCAATAATTTATTGAAAATAATTTTTCAAGAAAACAAAAGGGGGGTTTATATATTGGGTTACATGTACTACAATTCGTGCTACTTGAGTTTTACTTACAGTATCATGTGTCTTATGTTTAAAAGTGACTTTTTATAAAAACGATATTGCTAATCGACATCCAGAATAATATGAATTAAAAAGAAACAATTCTGGTTGAAATCAATAAGAGGTACAACAGCATTACAGATGGGGCTACATAAAATGAAAAAGATTATGAAACTCTGCTTTAGATTCAGGAGATATTAAAAAATAAAGATACAAACTAAACTGGGATTAGTGTTCAGTTAGTTGTAGATTTGTCCTTCACCCCCCTTCAGAGAGCCCCGGTACGGACAGATGGATAAAATTACCAAAACAGGATGCAATACAATAGTGTCTCCATCTCTTTCTCTCTCCCAACACTTCCCCTTCCAGACTCTATCTCCATATTTCATTCTTTATAAGCAAATCTTATTTAAGAAAAAAGGCAGGGAAAGTGACACAAACACATTCCCCATAGAACTGTTCTTGTCCTTTTTGCCATTATGTAAACTCACCTTAAAATGCAATCATTGCTGGTTCTGAAAGCAGGACACTGGCTCCCGGCTCGCTCGCTCTCTCATTCTGGGGAGCAGCAGGAGATAACAGCAGCTGGACAAGCTTGTGGGACTTTGGAGGAGAGCTGCATATAGGAAAAAATATAAAAGCATAAACACTGTGCATAAACACATGTAAAGAGTGAGTTTTACATACACTGATGTGAATCAAATAAATCTAGCATAGTTTAGCAAATTTAGTTTTTTAATTTCATCGGCACAAAGTCTAACCCCAGTCTGACTCTGAACCCTAATTTGTTAATCAGATCTGCCTCACTCAAAACAGGCTAATGAATAATATTCCTATTTCAAACAGCATGACTTGCATGGTGGTTAATTAGCAAAAGTAATCTTTGGCACAAACATTTGAAAATGTCTCTACAGCATGTTATAGTCTATAACAATTATTCTTTATAGTCTTTTCTGTTACCATGGCACTACACTCCAAGGTCCGTGCTGGGGGGGCTTTGTGATTAACTGCCATCCAAGCACTGTTTTCAGATAGACTAATGCACAGGTACAACTAAAGAACTAATGTTGGAGGAATTGGTCATGAGATAGCGTTGCACCATCACATTTTTATTTTTATTTAGCACATTATGCACATCTTATATTAACTTACTCTTTGTCTAGAGGGGAGGCGAGGAAAGGTCAAACAGCCGTTATAATAATCATCAGTTGACCACAAGCACTATATCAGTTTAGGACAGGGAATCTGGGCCTCATTCACTTATAATTCTGTTGTCATTCTAAAATGTCAGCTGGATTCAACAGATGAACTTTTGTTCTAACCCTAGTTCTATTGTTTGATGTTTCCGGAGTCTGAATTGTTTTAAATGAGAGTGCACCATGTGCTCACAAATAATAATTTGCAAAAACTTTTCTTCAAACCTCTCATTTCAACAAATTACTTGCTCCTAGGGTCACCAGAACCATGTGTTTTCAGTTGGTTCTAAATATTATCGCAAATATTATGCAAACCACTGATAGTGTGAACTTATTGATGAATAATGATTTCTTTTGGCATTCTAGCATACTCCACTTACCTTTTCTGCCATATAAAGTAACGGAATGATGCTATTTCGAATTCAGCCCTAGTAAAGTTAAAAAGCCAGGAAGCATTGGCAACCTTTCTGAGGTGGAGAAAATGGCAAATTTTACCTGTAGGTGCTCCCAAAAAGGCTGTTTATAGTTGATTGCAGCTCTCACATCTTTCTCCCAGCAGCATTGATGTGGTCAGCACCGTGTCTGAATGTCTAAGAGAGACATTCTGAAAAACGAACCTACTTCTTTAGATGTGCTGCTTTTTTAAAGCCAACACCAGCACATACCTTGTGCATGGCATTTGGTGAATTTGGCATTTCTAAAAAAATTATATTGTATAAAAAATAAACAAATAAAATAAAAAACACTATTACTGTTGCCTAAATGAATGTTATCATTGCTTCTATTAGTTTTTTGCTAATATAGCCAATTTGTCATCTTATTGGTTAGGTTCTGAGGTAGGATTGCGGTGTGTCCTAACAGTAAGGGTTACACTGAGAAAGAGCTGCATTTTGTTTCACAGGCATGTCATCTTAAACAAGATGTCATGTTAAGTTGGCAAATCAGACTTCATATGAGAACATTTTGTTGTTGCAAACTGGAGAGAATTTGCAATGACATGACATCATCTTGATATGTGCTCATCTCACAGGAGTCCCACATCATTAATTTTTGATTCTAATCCAGAAAGTCTGAAAATAAAAAGTATGTGGTAGTGAATGAACCTCAGCCCTCTCCTTTCTGTGTCAGTACACTACCTCATAACTTTGTACAGCTGTCTCAAACTTCATATAACACTTAAACAATGGAATCTGTGCTCATGCAGTGAGCAGCACATATATATTTTACAGGGGCTGTTACATTAAAATCAGTGTGCAACACACCTTGCATAGCACGGGGGCCAAAGGGGAGACAGCCAGTGTCATTCTACAAAGCGATTTTCATCTCTGACATCGTCTCCTGCTGAATGTAGCACTGTTGGCAGGAATGCCATGGCAACCCTCCTCTGGTCCTCAGAGTGGCATTTTACAGTCCAAGTGTCTGAACACAAGAGATCAGGGAAGAAGGGAGATAGGTGGCAGCTCACCAGCCAAACAGACTCCTGCTAAGAGCCAACACATAATGGTGCCAAAAAAAAAAAAAAAGAAATTCATGCCACAGCAAACAATACAGGTTTGACATGATAGCTTTTACCTGTTTCAAGATGAGAACTTACTGAATTGGTAAACCTTGGTAAGTCTTAAATGGCACAGCAAGTGGGATTCATGCATGTTTCATGATCCCTCTTCTTCTATAACAGAGTGGCAATGTAAAACTTGTGCTTAATAATTTCAAAAAACAAAACTATTAATATTGCAGAACCATGTAAACAAATAACAAATTATGCTTTGAAACCTACAACCTACGATTGCAGCATAAATCACACAAAAGTACATTTTACTCTTAATCAATGAATGAACACCGACAGCCTCCCCAGGGTGAGCTTGAGCTTGAAGAAGATGATCTGGCTTGACAAAGAAAATTGGTTTTGGGCCACATAGTGTGTCTGGATGTTTAAACAAAGCCTAACAGATAAGAAAATATATAGAAACCACTGTGATCTGACATGCACTTCAAATAGTCAATGTTTCAGCCAACAGCTTAAAGCATTACATCTATTTGGAAAGTGTGAGAGGGGCAAAGACAGAACTAGAGGTGATGGCTCAAGAAAGATTGGTTTAAATTCACATGGAAGCAGGAAAATAAAAGGGTTGTGGTGAATGAAGGTCTGGCCACCTGCGAACATTCAATCAGAGGCAATGTGAGAAGAGGCAGATCCTTCACACAATTTCTATAGCATAATTGGAATACATAACCCATAAAAAAATTTTTTTTAAATCAAACCTCCTGGATTTGGGATGTTTAAATTACAGAAGACTACAAACACCTAGCACCCCCTGCTGGGCAAACATCTAGCATTTAAGATTATCTTCAAGCACCAATTTCTTTATTTAAATAAAGACACACACACACACACACACACACACACACACACACACACACATATCTTAACTAGAGAATAAATATATGTGCTGCCATTTATCTGGACCTGTGTGAAGAGTGTGCCAAGTGTCCCAAGAGTGCTAAAGAACACACTTATCCTGCTGTGGCACAGGCAGAAACTCTAGATATTGGTTCAATTGCAGTAGGATTCAGAGGTTGAGTCATCTGATGCATCTAAAATCCAGGGTACCACACTATGATAAAAAGGATAAACATGATCCAACTGAAGCATTCTCAAAACATCTTACCCGGGTTCTCTATATAACAGCACTGATCTACGAAATGACAGCATGAAAGGACAGTTTTGGTGAAAATGGATTTCTAAAGAGAGGACAACTCATTTGTTTCCGCAGCAACAGGAGACTGCATCAACTGTGGTTTTCCATTGGTCCATCACTACTATAGGAGACAAAAACAGAACGGAAATTGTTTTATATTAGTGAGAGCAGCAGAAATGTTTTGATTAATGACTAACCCTTGGCCTGAGATTTTCTAAATAATCAGCTTTGGCTCATATATAACTGTGAAACGACAAGAAAAATCACCAAGCAAACTGTGTTATAAACATGGACATGCAAATGAAGGGTTGCTATTTTCCCTTTTAGACAATTTTGTACACCAGCACTTATAAAAAGTTAAATGAAAAAAAATAATCAAAGAAAATGAAGCCCGAGACAAAGACAGCAATTTCCAAACATCTTTTATTAAATAGGAAAACCAACTATCACCACAGGGTGAATGTTTAAACAGTTCCACGTGAACTTTTCTCTTTTTAATCACCAGCTGTAACACATTATCAAATATTATATATATATATATATATATATATATATATATATATATATATATATATATATATATATATATGTGTGTACAATTTTGCATATGGTAATCAAATTGGAATGATAAAAAACAAAAGATGGCTGACATATAGCTCCTTAAAGGGATAGTTCACCCCAAAATGAAAATTAGCCCATTATTTACTCAAACTCAAGCCATCCAAGGTGTATATGATATTCTTCTTTCAGACAAATAAAATCTGAGTTATATTAAAAATGTCCTGGCTCTTCCAAGCTTTACAATGGCAGTGACTGTTGGGTCATTTTTAAGTCCATAAAAGTACATCTGTCAGTCATAAAACTGCTCCACACAGCTCCGGGGGGTTAATAAAGGCCTTTTGAAGCGAAGCGCTGAGTTTGTGTAAGAACATGGATAGAAAAATATCCATATTTAAAACTTTATAAAGTAAATTATAATCGTGTTCCGTATTCAACTTACGGAAAAGTGTAGAACCCACGCCAGTTCGAAATGCTTACGCTACGTCTTACGAGCGTAACTGGAGTGCAATGTCGTCAGACGTAGCGTAAGCACTTTGAACTGGCAGAGGTGCGGGTGCTACACTTTTTCCGTAAGTTGAATACGGAAGGTGATTCGCCGGAAGCTAGAGTTTTAAATATGTTTTTTTTTTTTACACAAACGCATCGCTTCAGAAGGCCTTTATTAAACCCCCGGAGCCGTGTGGAGCAGTTATGATGGATAGACTTTTATGGACTTCAAAAATGATCCAACAGTCATTATAAAGCTTGGAAGAGCCAGGACATTTTTAATATAACTCCGATTTTATTCATCTGAAAGAAGAATGTCATATACACCTAGGATGACTTTAAGGTGAGTAAATCATGGTATAATTTTCATTTTTGGTGAACTAACACTTTAGGACCAGTTATAACCCAAATAAGTCTGACTGTCAGCTTGAATTAAGTTTTATCATATTATTTGACTCATATGTATCTTGAAACAGTTACCAACCAAAATGGAAAAACGGATGTCGGCTATTAAACAAATTTGTTTCTCATTACAAAGTGCTTATAAAATATTAACTAGCAAAATTTTAACTGAGAGGTGATTCATGTCTATCCGATGCAATTATACAATGGAACTGCTTACCAAATAAAGTGCTATTGAAACGATTTTCTCGGAAACAAGATTTTCTAGAAAGCAGCACAAGCCTACAGGAAAGGCCTATACAGGAAATATGATTGCTGAATTAGAGTAACAATATAGAAGGCAGAGGTTTCTAATCAGCAGAGCTCTGAGGAAAGCAGCAACTATACACAATTAGTTCAGGTCTGCTGGAGTCAATCAATAGGGACAAATAACCCTGTAACAGAGCAGTCTATCTGTTAGTTAGACTGCATGCTCCATTAGTTAGGGTTAAACAAAAGAATATAAGGTGGAGCTTTGGTCTCAGGTCATCACACCATGTCCTTCAAATCAACCTGAGCCATATATGCATCCAGCTCAGCATCCAGATGGCTCTTTGACATGGACATATACTCATCCAGTTGTTCATCCAACTGTTCCCGAGAAGGAACCTGATGGCTGTTGAACCTGGCCCGGCTGCACCCTGAATACACCCCACTGACAGACGTAAAACAACCACCTGTTCACACAGGATAAGAGTTTATAGCAGAGGGAAGTTTATGAATGAAAACAGTTGCATGTAATAATTCTAACTGAACCATTTCAGTGAGGTGAAGAAGAATCCACATAATATTCATACAAAAATAAATGTCTTTTTGAGAGAAACATCTGCCATCTGGCAGCTTTTTAGTACTTCGAGCTGTTGCTAAGAGCAAAAATTATTGATCAAATGAATGTATCTGCAATAGTTGAAAAGAAATGGTTAAGAGCCCATTAAGTTCTAAGTGTTTCTATAACCAGGTAAATTGCTGCAATATTTTCTGTTTATCTGATGCTTGTTACTCACTGAATACACTGAACGTATAAACAGCCAAAAAGCAAATGGAATTACATGTATATATTCAATCAAATATGCAGGCAATACCAAGCGGCAACCTCCCGCGGTCTCTCTTGAAGCCAATACGGAAGTGACTTAAACTGCAGTTCATCGACTGACCACTAGGGTCAGGCTCCAGAAGGGAGCAGAATCTCATTGAACCCCATGTTAAAATGCCCAACTTTACAGCAGAAAAAAAACATGTTTACAGCCTGGTACAAATTCTAGTTTTGGTCTAAATGGCTAATGTTGCCCTTCATGACAACTGTGAGGGGGGTGAATGTTTTTATAACTCATTCGTTTACATTATATAAAGCCTTAAAGTTCTGCATAATTAAAGGTGTGGCCACTTTGAGAGGCAGGTGGGTAGCCATTTGTCTGCTGTCTGTTAGTCATCGTGTCACCTCAGCTCTGCCCACATCCTGTCTCTTTGCCCATTTTCTGTTATCCGAGAGTGAAGCGTGATGACGTGGCCAACTAGACCCTACTTTAAGCATTAGAACTGCTCTTCAGAAACCTATGGGTGACGTCACGGACACTACATCCACATTTTTTTTACAGTCTATGGGCAATACTAATGAACAGTGAATGTTGTTGTCTTTTAACAGCAGGAAATTGCATCTGACATCATTACTGAAATCAGAAGAATGTGCTAAACCAGTATATGGAGGAATCAAATTATCCTTGACCTTTTGAGGTAGTTTTAAATCACTGTACTAATAAAACACTGCAATAAAAAAACTATTTTCCTGCGGCAGGTTGCATACTTTCGGAGCCAAGCATTGAGATGAATGGGAATGCTCATAGATACAGGTATCCACCTTATTTGTAACGCAAGAGCAGACGTGGCTATTTGTAACTTGAATTTACTATATTATTTTAATGTATTTTAATAAATATAATCACACTAGTTTATAGTGCAAAGAGTTTTACAATTTACTGCACTTTGTAATTTTTCTAGTTATTTACCTATAGCAGCTAATGAATCAGAAGTCTCACACACCCACAGAAAATAGCTTACCGTTGCAATGCAAAATAGACAATAATAATAATAATATTGTATTTATCGC
Organism: Gobiocypris rarus; assembly: GCA_023029165.1. Taxonomy (NCBI): domain Eukaryota; kingdom Metazoa; phylum Chordata; class Actinopteri; order Cypriniformes; family Gobionidae; genus Gobiocypris; species Gobiocypris rarus. Next base: position 25,387,676 of record CM040926.1, on the reverse strand, counting down.
TGCCTATACTATCCCACCATCCAGTGTGTTTGATTCCATGACACTAGAGCAAAAAATAAACATCTGGCAGTTGCAGTGTGTGCATAAATATGCAACTTTTCCCAATTTTGATGTAACTTCTAGCCTCAGAGGCCTGTCCATTTTTCACGATGTACCTTCGCATACAAGTCACTTCCTGAGAGTGAAGCAAAGCAACAAGTCAGCTGCCTAAGCTGTCAGACACAGCTCTTGTTCTCACCTGTCCTTCTAATGGATCCTCCCCCTCTGGTTCTTATTGCTCCAGTCAAATTAATTATGCCTCCATGCTGCTGGACACACCCCCTCTGAACACCTAAAGTGTTGACAACACCATGCTGTCTACTCATGCCTGTACACAGAAACACACAAGTACATGTACATGATATAAAGTCATGCTGGTGTCTCTCTCACTTTGTCACTCACTTCTCCTTGTGTAAAATCCTTTGACCAGCCCTCTTCTGCATCCTCCTCCTCGTCTCATTTGCCCCCGCAATCCCACCACGCACCCTCTCCCCAAAGGATGTCCGAGCCTGGCCTTCGCACTCACTTTACACAGTTGATTATTTATATTCTGCAGAGAGGAAGAGCCACAGAAACTATTTAGTCTACCATCAGAGACCATCAGCTCTGATAGTTTTGTATTTTGTCAAACAGAACGTGTCTGACAGATACATTATGCAGGGCAGCCAGCACAGAAGGTCTGTTGGCCATCTCCAGAGCCAGCCGCTGGTTCTCAAGCGTGGCTGCAGTCTGCTGTTTCACTGCGGTGGTGATGTCCATCACATCATCTGTTTGCTGATGCTTCAGTAAACTGGTGAAACTACAGGGAGGAGAATAAGACGGAGAATTAAAGCACACCAGTGACACTCAGCTGCACTATAAACAAATGTATTTCTTGACAACATTTCGACAATAGAATCGTGATTGCTAAATCGCACCGGTCATGCAGAGATACGGTGCATGTGCTGTTCAGAACGATCTTTTGGGGTTCCAGGGGATTCATTTTCACATCCAGCTTGCGGTGTTAAACGTCGGACTTTCAGTCAAAACATACGCTAAAAAAAAGTAGAACGAGAAGTCAAAATAGTGCTGACACCTAACTTTAACCTACATAGGCCGAATTCTAAGTGTACATCCCAAAATTGACTGTGCTAGTTTAGCACAACTGATTTGCATGAAACAAAACTTAGCAAACATTTCCAGAAATGCCGTATGTTTTAATAAGCTATCGATAAAAAAAATTCGCATTTTTATTTCCCACCATTGAAGTTAGCACCGAAGCACGCGAACAGCAGCACTCAATGTTGTTAGAATAGTTTAAGTCGGTTGTTTTCAGCCAGGTGTGCGGAGTTTGGTACAGTGATTCACACGCTGTCGTTGCGGTCCGGCTGATTCTGAATATTCTACCGCCCTCTACCGGACATAACATAACATAACACAACACAGCTGCACATGACACCACAATCTCTGGGTCAGAAAATGTAACTTTAAAAAACAATATAAAAATATGATATGATAATATTTACTTACACTTTGTATAAAGTTAACAGTTTTCTATTTTTCTATCCACTATTAATATTATAAGTGTAAAATGTATTTATTTATAACTTTAAATTCACATTTCTTCACAGTCCTTTTTTGAAAACCCGTAGTCACATTAATGGGCTGCTAATCAAGACCAGCAAGATGTGTTATTTTTTGGTTTGTTTGTCAACAGGATTAGTCTATTTATTTTACTTATTTCACCTTCATTTGTGTTGCGTAGAATAATTTCGAGCAGCGAAAAAAAATCATTACTCGTAAATTTTGTCTTGTGGCCATTGGTGTCTGTTTCAGTTTCAGATTTCAGTCTTATTGTGCTTTATTTGTTTGACAAATAGCTCTACGTTTGTATCGTCAGGGGAGTTACCTCTCTCTCTCTCTCTCTCTCTCTCTCTCTCTCTCTCTCTCTCTCTCTCTCTCTCTCTCTGTATATGCGCGTGAGCGAGTAGACGGGCGCAGACGTACACAGAAGAGTATATGCACATGTGACACACAACATGTAAGTATTCTTTTTTATTAACTTGCATGATTTAGCTGTTTGTGTTTTTTGTATCTGGCTGTGTGAGTAGAAAGAATGAAACCGAATAAACTATAGTGTCTGATTCAGGAAGTAACTGTTCGGCGTTTCCTTACTGAAGTTCAGAATGATAGACTTATATGGACACATGGATATAAAATTATTTGTTTAGTTTAAAAATATAGTTACACTGAACTGGAATTTTCTGTATCTTCATACTAAATGTTTTTCCCCTGTAACATCCTATTAGGCTACTTAAAAATTGAACATCACATCACCTGTGTAGCAATGCTCAGTTCTGAGAACTGTGGTTACATTCTTGTATGCATGATTTTCCACTATTGCTGTGAAAACTATACAGTGACCCCAGAAGGATTTAGACATTTAAACGACACTTGAAATTTTGACAAGTTAGAATTTTATTGCATTTGATCAGTGGTTTTATCTTCGCTTCAGAATACTATTGAACAGTGGTGACCCAACACACTATTAAAATAGTTTATTGTACAATAGTAACAAAAATGTCTTAAATATCAAGCATTTAAATCATCAACGTAACAGTGAACTGCATAAGCCCAACAACATTTTGCATTTTATACACAAATACAGGTCAATATGACACATTACAGTACAGTTTGAATGGACACACAGGCATGGAGGTCAAAAACTTTTCAGTTTCATTTTAAATGTTCATGAACCTATATGTATTGTGGGTATCAAACTATATACAATTATACTAAATAGATACATGGGCATACAATTTAAATAATTGTATAATTTGCATTTTGCATTGTTTTTCCCCCTGCTGTCCACTGAGCGGGTTGCAACTCACCAGATGGGACTATTGCATTAGATAACAAACCTTTCTCAGAACTGATCAAGTCAAGATTGACAATGTGAAAAGTGTGCTTTTGCTGTCTTTCTTTCTTTCTTTCTTTAAAATATTTACCACATGATTTTGTTTTAATACCCAATGCAATGACAAATACATTTTTAAGGGTTGTCAAAGTGTCCAGGCCACATACATATACAATTTATTTTTCTCTTCTAAAATAGTGGGAGCAGAATGTCTGTGAATGCCCCCAGCAGCAGTGATGCGTGTTTAAGCATCGTTCACAGCCTGATGTGCCACCGCCAGGGAGGAGAGAACGAGAGCTTCGCCAAACGTGCCATTGAAAGCCTGGTAAAGAAACTCAAGGAGAAAAGAGATGAGCTTGACTCCCTCATCACCGCTATCACTACAAATGGAGTCCATCCAAGCAAGTGCGTCACCATACAGAGAACGCTGGATGGACGTTTGCAGGTCAGAGCATTACCAGCCAACATCATTGGTTTTAACATTAATCACATGTGTGAAAAAGAATCATGATTTTTGCATGTCAAATGCATGACCTGATGACACCACAACTGGTCAGTGACTTTTAATGAAGCTTGGTTGGCCAAGGAAGCAAGTTAAGCTAGTTCAGAATTCTGGTGGGGAAACAAGCATACCAGGCTAGGTACCAGCATCCAAAACACAACATATATTAGCCAGCTTATGGTAATTGAAATAAAACTGAAATAAAATAAAATTATATATAAATATTACATGTTTTTTTAAATGATACAAAACTTGTAAATGTTGCATTGTAAACTAACAGAAATTGAACTGAAGTTACTAAAACTGAAATAAAAATGAATTTAATCTATGTAGAAAAAATTACTAAATTTAAAATGAAATCTAATGAAAACTAGCATGCTGAGCAATGTTGGTCTTTTCAGCATGGTAATATACTGTATGCCAGGCTGTTGGTATCATCTTACACATAAATATTCTGTTACTATGGAAAAGCCCAATCATTTTTCAGAGTTAATTATTTTTCCGAATGCAACGACACAGTGTAAACAGGGTATGTGGCCAGTTCTCCACTTCAAATGAAATCTGAACATAAACAATATGAAATAAAGCTCCCGCATGTCAGCGTTAATTACATGTCAAAATACAGAAAAAGACACACCACATTTTTCCTAGAGGTTCCATGCCTCTTCCAGAAGTACAGAAGTGACTGCACTAATGTCATCTACATTATAATGATTTTTCAAGTACATAATTAACTGAAATAGATTCACTTAAATAGCCAGTTAACCGAAAAAAAGCATGCATATACACTTGAACTGACAATTAAACAGGCGCAACATATCATAATGGCTCTTAATACAGTATGACATTTTGTAATGTGATCACTTTTCATGTTTAAGACCAAAAGTCTGGCAGACTTTCACCTCTGCGGCATTTATAGCTATCAGAGGAGGAGGGTCGAGGTATGAGTGATGTTAACATGGAAGAAATCTTTTCTCCCAAAATAGTCAGCTCATGATTTTAGAGAGAGGAGAGGCCTGTGGAGAATGAGACAGAAAGTTTTCCCTTCCCCCAGCTGTAGACGGGGAGAGAGGAGGGTGGAGGGCGAGGAAGGGTTGTTTTGTCTGAAACACAGGAAAGGGGCGTGGCCAAGCTTAAGCCTGTCTGTCTCGCAGTCTGTGTATGTGGGAGAGAGACGACTGTGTCAGTATTTGAAGCATGAGTGCAATGTATTCAAATAGGACATTTATGCAACAGGTTCTGAATGTATGCGTGCATCCGTATGCATGTGTGCTGAACTCTGTTTCATGTCACGCACAGCTATTAGGGTTTGTTAGTGGAGAAATGTGATGTTTATGAAAATGAGAGGGTTCTGAGAGTTTAATATGGTGCTCTGTCTGTGTGTGAGTTTGTAAAACGTAATGGGGTTGGCAGTGAATCAGCTCTGTCTAAGTCTGTGCGCCGACTGTCTCCGCTTTGACTCGCTCAGGAAGGCCAGTCTCCTGGGTGGAGGATTGTAAGTCATTCCAATAGCAAATGAGGTCACAGTGTGTTGCCACTCACACATGATTTAGAGAAGATGGTCTGACGGGCGAGTTGAATGTTTCTCTGTACTTCTTATCTTCTGTGTTCCTTCTCTTGCTCTGACTTCTAACATCTTTCTGTGTGATGTCATGCCCTTGAAACTTTTGAATGACCTTGACTGAACCGTGAGCTGTCAGTGTTTAGATTATAGCATTTTCTGCATAGTAGAGCATCTCTGTTTTCAGTCTATCCATCAATAAGAGTTTGACCATTTTTTACTCATGTCCAGTTGATTTTTAGTGTAATGATACTGTATATGTGTTGTGAAACAGTAAGAAAAGTTCTTAAAATCTTTAATATCTTCATGGAACAGAAGTCTTTTCTTCCCTATTGTGACGTACTGTATATTCGAGTGAAACTGCTTCTTGAACAAGAAAAAATGTAGGCTGGGACTTCAGTCAAGAATGGGTCCTTATTGGAGGGGGTAATATTATAATATTGTATATATAATATTAATATAATTTAAAATTAATAAATCACTAAAACATATTTAGTGTTCTTTAAAAACCAAATACACTTCATTTTGAAAGAAAAAAAATACAAATAAACACTGCTTTTTGAAAGTTAAGGGTCAACACATTTTTACAGTTTTTTTAATCAAATAAATGCAGACTTATGGTGAACATAAGACACTTCTTTCAAAAAACATCTAAAAATCTTACCAACCCCAAACTTTTGAACGGTAGTGAATATGAAGCAAATGTTGCCAAATTCAAAACCTGATATTCTAAAAATGGATCATGAGATTAAATTCAATTCACTACTTTGGAGCCCTAATATTCACGTAAAGTTTAAAGGTCTGTTAAACAAAGATGAGAGACAATGATTGTCACATTTTCCAGTTGTGTTTTACATCACATTACAGCAACAGTCTTCTATTTCGTTTGGCAAAAAAAGTCTAACAAACTCATCTATGTCTAAGCCATTAGTTATGTCTTTCTTGTGAGCCAAAATCATCAAATTCATTTTTCTCTGAGAACTGAGTAGTTCTTTGGAACAGTGTTAGGACTCGGGACAGGGTGGAGAATGAATATGATACTGAGGACGCTCCGATTACCAGTGCATGCAGTCCAGGGAGTGTTTCAGTCAGCGCATAATAAATAACACTAAATAGAAGAAAAATAAAATGATCAACAAAAAGGTAGAACAGAATCCTTCTCTTTGTTAAATGTTCGTAACTCATTTCTATGCAACTTAATATTAACCAATAAATGATTTGAGTAAAATAGATAATTCTTCAAAATGTTGTCTGTTTGTGTTGTTATCATTATTAATATAACACTTTAAGTTTAAAAAAAGTAATAGCCGTGAGAGTGATTTCAGCTCTGTTATAATGTTGTACTGTTGACATCAAGGGTTGTCATTGCTCCTCAGGTGGCCGGGCGGAAGGGTTTCCCTCATGTCATATACGCTCGTCTGTGGCGATGGCCGGACCTCCACAAGAATGAACTCAAGCATGTCAAGTTCTGTCAGTATGCGTTCGATCTGAAGTACGATAACGTGTGTGTGAACCCCTACCACTATGAGCGTGTGGTGTCCCCTGGGATTGGTGCGTATGTTTGTAAAAACACAAACCAACTAAACGTTTTTCATCACTATTTCGATTTCAGCAATTTTGATAAAGAACATGCAGCATTCTTGAAAGTGATTCTGTGTTGATATTTTGGTGATTTTATTATATATTGCACTGTTATATGTTATTTTTTTCTTTCTTCTCATGTTGCAGTGGGATTCAGTTTGCCAAACACAGGTGAGCAAGCTCTGAATAAATAGTGGTGGCTATTAGTGCTTGTATTTGTTCTCCACATGTGAAAGAAAGAATGTCTCAAACATTAATTTGGGCTAATCGCTGACGGCCCTGATCGCTACGCTGCTGGCAGCCAGCCTTTAATCAGACAGAGACTGCCATAAAATGTGTTAGATCGAGACATGCAAGGACTCGCCTTGCAGTGAGAGAGACTTACGGACAGGAGTTTGGAGAGGAGCTCAAAGATGTTTTGACACTCAATCTCATCCCTCAGGCAGGCTGATAAAAGAAGAGCACATACATGACTGCATCCAGATGGAGGGTCCGTCGAGTATGACCTTACAGCAAGACCATCATCCTCCAGATCACTACAGCCCACAGCCGCTGAGACTGATGTCCCCAGAGCCGCCCCAGCGGACCACTTCCTCGGTCACTCTCTACCCCAGCCTGCCCCTCTCTCCACCCTGTAAGTATAGCAAACGCCCCAGTGAAAAACATATTTATACTGTCTGAATCATTCCCTATCCCCTATATAGAGCACTATGTGCAATTCACCATGTAGAAAATAGTAAATGTCTGAACAAATGACCGATTTTAGCCGCAGCTTCAACATCTATTTGGGGGCGGGACGCTGTAGATTCCAGAGATCATTTGATTGGACAGAAATCTGATGAGCACCTGAAGTGCAAAGTGATGTCATCAAAATCATTGATTCTTATTGGCAGACATGAGAAAATAACTTTTGATCGCTTAGCCTATATCTTCTAAATGTGAATCCTGTCATTGTCAAACTTCATTTTAATTTCATGGGGACTTTAATTTATTATATGTTTTTTAAATTTTATTTATGAAGTTATTTAGATAATTTTTTATTTATTAATACATTTATTTTATTTATTATATTCATTGATAGATTGATTATAACAGAGATGTGCATAGCTACATACTGTATATTTAAAATAAAATAAAACAATTTTTAACTTGACTCTATAAATATAATAGGTAACACTTTACATTAAGTTCTCATTTGTTAACATTATTTAATGTAATAATTAACATGAAATAACAATGAGCAAAACATTTGTTACCATATTTATTAATCTATTAATATTAGTTAGTAAAAATACAGCTGTTCATTGTTTATTCATGTTAGTACACAGTGCTTCAACTAATATTAACAATTTTTTCTTTTAAATATGTACAACAAGAACATTTTTGTAAAGTGTTATCACGTAATCACATATATGAATAATATTTTATGCACTGGCCTAAGAGACTTTAGTCAAATTTATTTTCTTTTGTTTTGTGTGACACATTGGTGGTTGCACCTTACTAGTGGCTACTACCAATCAAGTGGAATCATGGCCTCTTTGTCGTATACACATCTGTAAAATGTGATATTGATGCATCATTGATCTCATTCTCTCTCTGTCTAACTCTTTTAAAAGCGAGTGCTTCCAGGTTGTCCATGCAGGTAGAAAGACCTGAGGGAATTTTGCAGATCGCCTCCCCAGCGGGACGGGTATTGACCTCCAGCTCTCCACCTTCCACCCCAACACACAGTCACGTACCCACACACAGCCAGCCCTCACCCCAGCAGCCCTCTGTCAGTCAGAGTGAATACAGCACCTCCAAACACACACAAACACAGGGCTGTTACCACAGTAAGTGCATGCAAAAATGTCATTGTGATTATTTATTCATTGTATGTGATTATTTAATCATTGAGATTATTTAAGTTATATATATTTGTATATGTTTAATTTGTATAATATTTTCAGTGAAAGACTCATATATGAAATCAGTATCAAGTCGTGTTAAATCTGTTCATTATGTCTCAGCAACAACCTGGACAGGGACCAGCACAGCCTCTTATACTCCTACGGGACCACAGCAGAACGGACGGAGTCATCAGCAAGCCCCTCCCCCTCATACCAGCCACTTCTGTATGTAAATACTGATCATGTGAACAGTTTTTGTAAAATATAAATAATGATAACTGTAAAATAATTTAACTCTCATATATATACAATAAAACAATATTATTATAATAATATATTAACATTAATAATAATATATAATCGTAATATAAAGTCCTGCTTAATATTTTTGTGGAAACAGTGATACTTTGATGAATAGAAAGCTCAAAATGATAGCATTTATTTGAAATATAATTTTTTGTATTATTATAAATGTCTTTACTGTCACTTTTGATCAATTTAATGTCTTTGTTGAATACAAAAAAAATCTAACTGATCCCAAACTTTTGAGCAGTAGTTTATATATGTCTGTATATAATGATAGCTTGCTGTTTAATGATATACTTCTATTTTATATATACACAAATCAGGCATAACATTATGACCGGTGAAGTGAATGACACTGATTATCTCTTTATTACAGCACCTGTTAGTGGGTGGGATATATTAGGCAGCAAGTGAATATTTTGTCCTCAAAGACAAATAGGCAAGTGTAAGGATTTGAACGAGTTTGACATGGGCCAAATTGTGCAACTGGGTCAGTGCATCTCCAAAACCGCAGCTCTTGTGGTGTGTTCCTGTTCTGCAGTGGTCCGTATCTATCAAAAGTTGTCCAAGAAAGGAACAGTGATGAACCGGCAACAGGCTTATGGGCGGCCAAGGCTCATTGATGCACGTGGGGAGCGAAGGCTGGCCTGTGTGGTCCGATCAAACAGACGAGCTACTGTAGCTCAAATTGTTCAAGTTAATGCTGGTTCTGATAAAAAGTTATCAGAAAATACACAGTGCATTGCAGTTTGTTGTGTATGGAGCTGCGTAGCCACAGACCAGTCAGGGTGCCCATGCTGACCCCTGTCCACCGCCGAAAGCGACAACAGTGGGCATGTGAGCATCAGAACTGGATCACGGAGCAATGGAAGAAGGTGGCCTGGTTTGATGAATCAAGCTTTCTTTTACATCATGTGGATAGCCGGGTGCGTGTGTGCCGCTTACCTGGGGAATACATGGCACCATGATGCACTATGGGAAGAAGGCAAGCCGGCGGAGGCAGTGTGATGCTTTGGGCAATGTTCTACTGGGAAACATTGGGTCCTGCTATCCATGTGGATATTACTTTGACACATATCAACTACCTAAGCATTGTTTCAGACCATGTACACCCTTTCATGGAAACAGTATTCCCTGGTGGCTGTGGCCTCTTTCAGCAGGATAATGCACCCTGCCACAAAGCAAAAATGGTTCAGGAATGGTTTGAGGAGCACAACAATGAGTTTGAGGTGTTGACTTTGCCTGCAAACTCCCCAGATCTCAATCCAATCAAGCATCTGTGGGATGTGCTAAACAAACAAGTCCGATCCACGGAGGCCCCACCTTGCAACTTACAGGACTTAAAGGATATGCTGCTAACATCTTGGTGCCAGATACCACAGTACACACTCTCAGGGGTCTAGTGGAGTCCATGCCTCGACGGGTCAGGGCTGTTTTGGCAGCAAAATGGGGACCAACACAATATTAGGATATAGGTCATAATGTTATGCCTGATTGGATATATATATACTTCTCATATCTTCATTGTGTTTTTAATTGTTTCCTTTTAAAAAAATTATTTTTATACTGTTATCAGGGTCTCAGCATCACACACCAGCCTCATACCCTCAACCCGTCTCCAACCATCCAGGTATAACCTCCCACACACACACACACACACACACGCATGCGTACATCTACATGAACAACACTCAGTATTGAGCCTGTGTGTCATTGTGTGTACACTACAGGCCCAGAGTTCTGGTGCTCAATCTCTTATTTCGAGATGGATGTGCAGGTTGGGGAGATGTTTAAGGTTCTAGCAAACTGTCCTGTGGTGACAGTGGATGGATATGTGGACCCTTCGGGCGGGGACCGCTTTTGTCTGGGTCAGCTTAGTAATGTTCACCGAACTGATGCCAGTGAGAGGGCACGGTCAGTGATCATTCAACATTATAGATATGCACATTCATTCATATGCAATTGACGAAGATGCAAACTTATGAATACCTGACATCCACCCAACAGGCTTCACATTGGTAAAGGTGTTCAGCTAGAGTGTCGTGGGGAGGGGGACGTGTGGATGCGTTGCCTTAGTGACCATGCTGTCTTCGTGCAAAGTTACTACCTGGACAGGGAGGCGGGGAGAGCACCAGGGGATGCTGTTCACAAGATCTACCCAGAAGCCCTCATTAAGGTACACCTCTAATGACATCACACCTTTGCACTGCTTTATTCTTTGCAATTAAATCGAATCAAATATCAAAACCAGAAGGGGAACAGCCTTGTGTCAGAGCACTTTAGACGAATACTATACATCTTTGTGGCATTGTAAATCTGTTTATTTCTAGGAAACAAGCATAAGTAAAATTTCAGTATAATCAGTACAATAAAGTATAAATATGTGAACAAGGACTGAAGTATTTGGATCAGTTGTCCCAAGTGCTGGTGAACTAATTCCATTGTATTCCTCCAGGTGTTTGATCTTCGTCAGTGTCACAGGCAGATGCAGCAGCAAGCGGCGACTGCGCAGGCAGCTGCGGCTGCACAGGCTGCCGCGGTAGCTGGGAACATCCCTGGGCCTGGCAGTGTTGGAGGAATTGCTCCAGCCATCAGTAAGTCATTGGTCCCACAAATATCGATTTTCCAGTTCTGTGTCTCTGAAACAATTCTTTGCTGAATCCCTTTTCTTCAGCAATGTGTTGAATCCACAGCCCTACTGCAAAAGAAGTGATAATTTATGGCCTGAACGTTATGAGACGAAAAGCATGTGTACAGCAAAGTAATGCCAAGAAAACACAGCTTTCTATTGGGTTATCATCACAAGCTGCATGCAGTAACTTAAAGCATGACCAGTTTAGCCCGATTCACAAACAAATGACTCTTATGAACTGGTTCTTTTTAGAAAATTAGCATGGCCAATGTTGTCCGATTCACAAACAATTGACTCTTTTGAGCTAGTCCTATTAATAAGTCTTTCAAAACGACTCAATGGAAGCAAAAGAAATTCTTAGTTTGGACCCTGTTGTTAATTCTTAAAATGATTATTTTTATAATCTACCAAGTTATATTCCCAAATGAATCAGAATCGAATCATGAGCTAGTGAATAAGAATCAAATCATGACATGTGTCCAGCCCTAGTCTTAAAATTATACCTTTCCAAAAAGAAGCTTAATTCCCGTAATACACACTCTCCCTTATAAATGTTTGCAGGTTTGTCGGCCGCAGCCGGAATAGGTGTTGATGACCTGCGTCGTTTGTGTATCCTGCGTCTGAGTTTTGTAAAAGGTTGGGGACCTGACTACCCTCGACAGACCATCAAACAGACACCGTGCTGGGTGGAGGTTCATCTACATCGTGCCCTGCAGCTGCTGGACGAGGTCCTGCACACCATGCCCCTCGCTGACCCCGGACTTGCTAACTGACCCACAGACTGCAAAATATACACTTCCTGTCACAAAACAGGGAAGACAACAGATGGAGAAACCGAAAGACACACACACCTACAAACAGTACAAACAGTGACTCATAGAACCACATACACGCATAAGCCGTCATGGCTTCACACACACACAGACAGACAGTCTTTCCGCAGCCTTGGCCAGCAAAGTGCCTCTGAACTGTCCAGTGTTTAGTCCACTCTTGGGTGCTGTTGACTCAGTTGTCATGGTAACACAGACCAAAGGCCCCACTGATGAGTTCACACTAATAGAGGTCCAAAAGAGGTGGAAGTACTGTAGATGAGGTAAAGAAAGAGAGAACGATCCATATAGCTGAACAGATGATGACACGGTTATTATACTTTAAGGGTTAGTTCACCCAAAAATAAAAATTCTGTCATCATTTACTCACCCTCATGTCGTTCCAAGCCCGTAAGACTTTTGTTCATCTTCGAAACATAGATGAAGGGAGATTTTATTAAAATCTGAGAGATTTCCGTCCCTCCCTTGACAGCGACGTATCTACCACTTTGATGCTTTAAAAAGTTCATAAAGAGATTGTAAAACCAATCCATTTGAATTGAGCATTTTCTGAAGAGACACGATTGCTTTATATGATGAACAGATTGAATTTAATCTCAGATTTCATTCAAATATATTCATTTGTGGAGTTATTGATGAAAATATTTTCATTTTTGGGTAAACTAACCCTTGAAATGTATATATATTTTATCCTTTAACGTGTCTTTAGGAAGCCGTTAGTTATAAAACATTTATTTTGGCAAAATTACATTGTAGTTTAATTTTGAAAAATTGCAACGCTGGGCATCTAAGGTTGCTAAAAATGTTCAGATCGCTGAGTAAAAGTTTTGAATTCAAAACACAATTCATAACACAAATGTATTTCAAAATTAATATATACAACCGGTTAGGATACAGTCATGAAAAATTAAGAAATGTCAATATTTGATCATTTGAATATATTTTAAATATTCATACCAAAGAATTTTTTTAAATATGATGTATTAATTGCAATACCACTTAATTAAAAATGTTGTATAGAATATATTAATGATTTTTTTTGTACCATTCATAAGCCTCCATTGTGTGAGAACAATAGAAAAATGCTTGACCCATAATGCCCAGTGTTGCATTTTTGCCACTTAAGAAATGTTCACTCTGAAATGTATCACTTTCTGAGTGTCATCTATTCTACTGTTATGTCACGTGTAGTTTTTATGCACATTTAGTGAAAATTAGGCATTATTTAATTACTTTATACAAACTTTGCAATTCTGCTACACTGGGTCTGAAAGGGTTAAAGCTCTGACTCAAACTGATTTATCATAGATCTTAAAGTAGCAGCTGATCTGAATGCTGAGTGCAGGCAGGACGTCCATGAACAAATGCATTTAAAACCAGCTAATAGAAAGGACAGAAAACGTGCTGTAGTCTACAAACCAGTTTATTTGAGATCAAAGAATCTGCAGTTTTAATGACAATCAGTTTGTTATGAATACCATGATAGTTTATAATTCAGTGATACAGAGATAAAAGTTTTGTTAACAGTGGGATTATTTGCTAGGCTATACATAAGTGATGCCATACCAATGTGCCATAACAGTCTGACACTTCCATACTAAGCCATGACACTGAGACAGGAATAAGGACACCTAGTGGTTATTTCAAGTATTAGATTCCCTCATTCACAGCCCTGCAGTAGACGAGTGACATGACTCTTGTTTAAGCATATGTTACGAATTGTATTTTATTAAAAGATTCTGCTGTGCTATAGTGGGAATATATTCACAGCAAAAGGGAGTTGTTAGGCAAAACACCTCCAAGATACGCGTTCAAGATACCTCCAAGATAAGCTAAATTATTTTTGTCAAATCCCACTTGCTTATTGTAGGATAATGTATAAGGGGTCTGCCACTGAGGGGGCCTCCAAAAATGTGTGAGCTGGGACCATGATCCAGCCCTACTTCAGCCATTACTATATTCAGAAAACCATACACTCAAGAGCCTTATTGCTTGCATAAAACAGTCACTACATAATCAAACAACGTTCTTTCTTTCTTATAGCACACCTCTGACCTCATAGGATACGAGATTGCAGAGTTCACAGCAATCTCAGCAGATGCAGGTCATGGATTGCCAAAATTTTTGTCAGCCATTCTGAATCTATCTGAAATATTTACTTGACTAACACCGTGAGATTTTAAGATAAGATTTCAATAATTTAGAACACATTTACATGTTCATGGTTCTAATGACAGTTAATGGTCGCATGACATGCAGGTTAACAAAAAAATGTCATCTTTTTTTTAGTAAGCATTTTATTTAGTGTTTCATCAATCACAATTGTGAACCCCAATTTGCAAAACCTTTCCACAGATCATCTGTGTACTGCCTACTGTATCATAAAGGCAAAATCTCTCTGAAAAAAAATTATTTAACATACTGATTTTTGCTACTGTAGGGAAGTATGGATATTTGGACATGGGTTTTCAAGTTTTCTAATTGCATGTCAAATAAAATAATCAACATATTTTTGCAAAGTACATAGCAACCACCTTAAACCAGGCTAGGATGCTGGTCTTAAAGTAAAAAAAAAGTTAAAGTGGTTAAGATTTTTCTTTATCCCCACCACCATTTTGAAGGGAAAAAAATGACTCTAAAGACAGTGTACTAAAATAAAGCAAAGTCTTATGAGAAACGTCCTTTATGTTATTATGCGGATATGAAAACGCTGGAAAATACACGACTGTGCGATGCTTGGATGCTGTCCATGAGATGCGCGCTGCTGGTGGGCGGTACTTACGGTCAGACTCTCAATCTGACGCAGTGCATCCCGACGCTCAGCATCCTTCAGCGGGCAGCATCCCACAACGGCCTGGACCGGACCAGACCAGACACGAGGACACCACGTACCGTAGAGATGTAGCCATGAATCACCCACATTATATCAGCTAAACGAAGGACCCTCGACATCTATTGTTTATTCTACGGCTGTTATACGGATCGCAGCGCGCCCAACCCTCAAAATGGCTGAGATCACTGAAATAGGCGCAGCCTACGGTGAGTATAGCACAGGCCTGAGCCATTTCAACACGCCTGAGATATGAATAGTATTACGCATTGTGAGTACATCTGACCTGGTCAGGATAGCACTAATTTGGTGTAATTTTGGAGAGTGTTTCTAGAAAGGGAAGTCAGACTTTATATCGACATCAAGGTATGTTGTTCAGTCATGAAGCCTAGTGATTCTTTGTATAGCGAGCGTTTGTGATCATTCGCTCGATTCTAAATTGTTTTAATGGAGTGATGCGCAGTGAGATTGAAGCAGGAATGACGTGATGTCTATTCCGGACTGGACCCGAGGGCTCTTTGTTTGTTAATAACGCACAAGCGCACCGCTGAGATTACAGTCTCCACCCATGTGTCCTCAAAATCACCAGCTATAGGGGCTGGTTATCACACGGGCTCTATCTCAATAACTATAAGATTTTGAGTCAAAAGTACAATTATACATATGTGTGCTGTTTAGCAATGGTTTTGTATGCTGGTTTCAGTCATTTTGTTAGAAACCCTCTTATAGGAACAGTTGGACCTACATCCTCTCATAACTTACACACTCTCATGTCGCATACACTTTCATTTGTATGGACAAAAAAGACAGACATCTTTTATCAAAATATCTTTTGCGCAGCTCAGGTCCTCTTTGACAGGTATCATTTACAAATGTGGCTATCAACATTTTTGACTCCAAGGCCCCCCAATGTCCATAACACTATTCAAAGCCACTATGACTTTTCCAGTTGTTCAAGATTTACTGCTTAAGGACAAAGATATACAAATATTTTTTACTTAAAATTTCTACCCAGTAAAATATTTCAGCTTTACATAACTTGGAAAATGTACATTGTTAATAAAAATGCCTATGGAGTTAAAAGATTTTACTAATATGACATTCCCGGTCTAGAATTTATACATTTAAAATTAGACTGAGACATACAGAGAATGGAAACAGGCTATCTATTCTGAAGAAAAAAATAGAAGAAAAACAGTTCTTGAGGCATTGAATTAAAATCTTCATAGTTGTTTTAGGTTATTTGAATGCCCCAGCATGGTTGAGAACCACGGGTTTATGGTGTAGAATGAGTGTTTGATATCAGTATATGTTCTACACGTTTGTAGTGTTCAGTGTAAACAGAGACAGGATAAGTGTTGGGTTTAAAAGTATCATGGCGTAAGGATTAGTATAAATCACCATAGATTTTCTCAATGCTACATCTGAATGAAGACACATTTGAGTAGAATGGAGTAGAACTATGTCACTTTCTGTTTTATATGGGGGTATATAATGTGTCGTGTCTGAGGGTGTAAGATAGCATGACGGAAAGGAGTGTCCTCGGATCTGATGCCAGCACCAGCTGGCACCACAGTGCCCACCTCCATCTGACTTCAGTCTCCGAGAGACGATTATGCTCCAGACACAGTTCCTTTGCCTACTCTCACTGTAGGCTGGGCATGATTTACACTGACCTCTTTTATTTAATCTTGTAAGACAGTGCATATAAAACAATTTCTTTGCTATTTTATCTTATCTTATAATCTGTAATTCCTTTTAAATGAATTAAAAATGCTTTTGTTTATCTCAAAACCTAACATCAAAGGATTTATGTAACATTTATATTCTAAAATCGGCATGGAAAATAGAAATTCACCCTATCTATTTTCTAAATACAGACTTCTCTCTGGTGTCTTCAATGATTTAGTCTGCTTAAACGACCCTTTCTTACAAACCACTGCAAGCTCGCAATCACATCTGCCTCCATGCAACCAACAACCAATGGATCGAACCACGTTCCAACCCTACACATTTTTCTTTTTAGACAATCCATTACAGTGTTTGTCACGATAAAGAAAAAAATAGTTGTTGCTACTTGTTACATTGAGACTTTAAATGGGTCAAGATTGAGGTTTTTCTATATGTTTTGCTGCATCATTCTGGTACTAATTTTATAAATTGTAAATTGTTGGCTTGAATTGATTCCACTGCTGTAGATAGTATTGCCATTGTAGATGGGTGTTTCCATTTTCGTTTCCAAGTCAGAGCACATAACATTGAACCTATAATTTTCACCCACAGACAGCTTCTTTGTCATTTATGCTTTTCACATAAAGGATCTTAAAGTTCACTAATTGCTGTGACATTGATGGGGGGCTCTTTTAAGTCTCCCCATCCTGCAATCCAAACTGTAATGTTTTAACTAGCAATGAGTAAATCATTATCCTACCATCACTCACGACAATTCGTCTCTGATGTTTGATATTTGGTCACTCTACAGTCTAGACACACCTGTCAGGGCTCTAAAGGGATGTTAGGGATGTTAAACAGCAAGATTTTAATCATAGAGATGTCTTGGTTTGGAGATCAGAAGTTTTGCTTCTCTCACCGCATTGATTAAAACTCAAACGGAACTGTGTATGCGTACATGATCTGGGTGTCTATCCTCTTTGTTTGCGTGCGCTTTTGGTTCATGGCATCTGTGGCCCATGGGATTTTTCCAGGTAATTGGAGCAGCTGTTTTTTTCTTTTTTTTTGAGCCTACCAAAATGTTGCATCATCTAGCAAGTGGGGTGAGGGTCTTTGTCTGAGGTTACATAGTGAAAGTAATAGAGCACTGGGTGGAGCACTGGCAAAGATCTTTCTGTCTGCCTTGTGCTGTTAATTTTGGCTATAGCTTCCTCATGCTTTTATTATTATTATTTTTTTTAGCTGTAATGACTATAGACTCTTCTCCTTATTTGATTTTTTGCTGCCTTCACACTCTCTTGTGAATATTTGTCTTCGTCACAAAAAAATTAAAAACTCAGGCATCCATTAAAATGACTGATCTCACAAGTTTGGTCACAGTGACCTTATAAAAAGGCATTGTGTGGTGGATAGAGCATTTAGCATAAAGATTCGTTGTAAATCAAACCACGTTTGAGCAGCTCATCATACAATGGCCAGCAAGACCCACACAAACATACTCTCCCGCAGGGAGTGTTTCCGTTCTGCTGTCATCAATCTTTGTCTTAATTTATGTCACTGTCCTGACAACACAAGGACAGAACGCTTAAGTAAATAAACCGCCCTTCAAATTTTGTATCAATGTTGGAAAAAGTTGTGCTATTTTTGTTGAACCCATGATACATTTTTGATTAAAATAAAGTTAAAAAGAATAGCAAATCTTCTGTAAGATTGCTTTTACTGACTTTTGATCAATTTAAAAAGTATCACAAGTCTATATATATATACACACACACACACACACACATTCACAACTTACATCCTATTCTATACTAAAGGCATTTACATGGCAGTGACAATTGCTCTGATCCGGCATTACATTTAAACAGAACTGAAGACACCTATAATAGACAGAATGATGACACCAGATTTCATGATATTTCATTGCCAAGTTGCAGCGTGAGACCGGATGCAGTAGTTTGTTGTAACAGAGTGGTTTGTCTCTGTGTAGGATGATTGCGTTCCTCTGCATCATGCGGGTGGAGTGGGCATGAAGTAGATATTAGAGCAAGTCTTCCGTGGGTTTGTCAGTCACAGTGTCTGCATCTTCAGAGCTGTTGTGCTTTAACCATCTAAAACGAGAAAGACTGTTGTTTTATTTTTCACGATTTAGGCCTGTGAACATCTTCAGGTATGTTTAGACTCTTGGTGAATGTAGAAAAATGTATGTGACCAAGTTAAGTCTGTTTACTTTTCCGACTGTTTTTCTCTTTTAGATATGTCTCCAGTGCTGGCGGGGTTTATCGGTGCTGGTGTGTTGGTTGTTGCAGTCTTTGCGTTAATCTTTCTGTGGACTTGCTGTCAGAAACATTACAACAGGACAAACTACAAGCTACATGGCATCCAATCGGAACACAATGACCCTCTCACAGACCCGCCGTACAAGTTTATTCACATGTTGAAAGGAATGAGCATCTACCCTGACACGCTGACCAACAGCAAGAGGATCATTAGGGTGGCACGCCAGGCAAGGTCCCAGACCACTGACGGGGCTCAAGACAGCAAGGGCCGCCCAGTAGTGCTGATAAATATGGATTCGGCAGCAGAGAGTGGCCTGCTGGGAGAGAAACAAATGCAGATGAGGCTTGGGGAAAGTGGCCACGAGGTTCCCAGGCTGGAGAGGGAGCTTCCCGTGCATGCGGATTACTGCTGTTTGGACAGCAGCTCTGCAAGCAGCAGTCAGACCTCCAGTACTACGGTTTCCAGCACTGCTACACCCTTCACTCCTGCCGATGAGCCCAGCCGGGGGGACCTCAGCATTGCAATCGACTACAACTTCCCCAAGAAGGCATTGGTGGTCACCATCCTCGAAGCTCGGGGGTTACCGCCAGTGGAAGGCCAGGCGGGCAGCGCAGACCCCTATGTGAAGATGACCATTCTCCCAGAGAAGAAACATCGGGTTAAGACTCGTGTTCTGAGGAAGACCCTGGAGCCTGCGTTTGATGAGACCTTCACATTTTATGGCGTGCCGTACAGCTCCCTGTCGGATCTCACTTTGCATTTCCTGGTGCTGAGCTTTGATCGGTTCTCACGAGATGATGTGATTGGGGAGGCGATGGTTCCGCTGGCAGGTGTGGACCCGAGTACAGGCCGGGTCCATATTACGCAACAGATCACAAAAAGAAATATGCAGGTGAGAGCGAGCATAACACTAACATATATTTTTTATTTAATATGAATATTTATTCAGTATATATATATATATATATATATATATATATATATATATATATATATATATATATATATATATATATATATATATATATATATTTGAAACCATGATCAAACTCACCAACCTGAAATTTTCTAGTAACGAATACCTTGATTAGCTTGTTCAGGTGTGTTTAATTAGGGTTGGAACTAAACTCTGCAGGGTAGTGCCCCTCCAGGACCGAATATGAGGAACCCTGATATATAGCATAATATTTCAAGCTTATATTTAAAAATTTAATAAAACCCTCAATGTATCGATAATTACACTGATTTGAGCCTAATTCATTTTTTTATTAATACATTTAATATTATTTCAAATATTTATACATTTTGCAGATGCTTTTATCCAAAACAATTGACATTGCATTCACGGTACACATTTGATCAAACCCATGACCTTGGCATTGCTAGTGCCATGCTCTACTGTTTAGGCTACAGGAACGTTTTTATTTTAGATTCACTACAACTGTTAATTGAATTAAACAGCTAATTTCTTAATTTAATTTGTACTGCGTGAAAAAGAACCACGTTATATTTAAGTTAAAACATTTTTTTTAAATAAATTTTTTTTTATTATATGAAATATTGTATCGTTACATGTTTTAAAAAAAAATTATAATATACTTTATTTCTACTATAATATATATATATATATATATATATATATATATATATATATATATATATATATATATATATATATAATTACTATAATTTTAAAAAATACCGTACGGTAGAACATTGCAAGTTTAGTTTATACCTATCAATAACTAAGCTGACTAAAGTCAAATTTCTGGTTTGAAGCTAAATACATTTTCTTTAAGAACATTTTAGTTTAATTTGAACAATTATTTTCCGCTGTGTGACTTATTCATCTGGGTTCTTTTTATAAGTCTGACACTTGCATGAGCTCAGCACTGAATCATCACTGTCTCATCCTCCTACTGTAGTTTGTAGTCATTGATAAATGTGCTTATCCTCCTGCTCACTGAGTGGGTTTAGATGATGCGTAGACAATCCTGTTGGCACATACATGAAAGCCTCCTCATGCCTCCGCACAGAACCGAAACTCAAGAAGTTGAGCTGCCAAGATAAACGGAAATCAAATTATTATTGAGTCATCAGCCCAATTATTTTGTACTTTTTTAATGCATTTTATCTTTTACTTTGCTAATAGACCATGTATAGAAAAGGTGCTATCACATTATCACTTACCTGCTTATGCTGCAATTCTTCCAGTATTGTGGAGGTGCATAGAGGACCCAGGGATATTCTTAAATGTACCGCTGATTTAAGACCTCAATATTAAAACATAGTTTTAATTAAAAAAGAAAAGAAAAGAGCTCTATGTAATAACTAAATTGCCTTGTATATAATTAAGCTGGTTGTCTTGCAATTATGAATGTATGCATGCACGAGAGAAGCATTTTATTTGACCTTTGTGTCTGTGTATTTGCATTTCTGCAGTGTGTAAGCCGTGGAGAGCTGCTGGTCTCTCTGTCCTATCAACCTGTTTCTCACAGACTCAGTGTGGTGGTGTTGAAAGCGAAACACCTTCCAAAACTGGACATCACTGGGCAGTCTGGAAGTAAGTATATATATATATTTTTTTTTTATGATGTACATTTTTGTTCAAATGTTTTGGGGTCGGCAAGATTTTATCAGTCAGTAAATATTAAATGACCATCAAGGCTGCATTTATTTGATCAAAAGTCAAAAATTATTGCAAATTTTCAATTTAAATATATTTTCAAATGTAATTTATTCCTACGATGACAAAGCTGAGGACGAGGTCCTCAATATACTCCATCTATGTGAATCTGATCTGGATGTAGTCTTTTACAAAAATACGATTTTCACAGCTTTTTGCTCAAAATGTAGCCTTTTTAATGAAACTTACTAACATTCACGAGTTGATAAAAAAGGACTGCATTAAGCTAGAATAAAACTGAAAATTTCATACAACAAAATATTCTGGGGGCCATGAAAATTCAATGAAAATGGTCAAAAATGCTGGTGGTGGCTGGCAACTTTTTAAAATAAAACGCTGGCGGGGAAGAAAGGAAACTGTAATACATTTCAGGATTTTATTAAGAATAGAAAGTTATTTTCTAATGTTATAAATGTCTTTACTGTCAATTTTGATAAATTGCTGAATAAAAGTATTTTCTGTAATAGACCCCAAACTTTTAACGATAGGCAATGTATATTTAACAAATTATATATTTTTAAAATATTGTAGTATTTTTTAAATATTAAATGTAAGTATTTTTTCTTCTAAATATCTAATCAAATTACCTGTTATCTTGTATCCCAGATCCATATGTGAAGTTAAATGTGTTCTATGGCCACAAGCGCATCGCCAAAAAGAAAACGCATGTGAAGAAGTGCACGCTCAACCCTGTCTTTAACGAATCCTTCATCTATGACGTACCGGCTGAGTTGCTGCCAGACATCTCTATCGAGTTCCTGGTCATGGACTTTGACCGCACTACTAAAAACCAGGCCTTGGGAAGGCTGGTGCTCGGCGCAAACAGCCCCTGCCCCTCAGGTGATGCCCACTGGCAGGAGGTCTGCAAGAACCCACGGCGCCAAATCTCAAAGTGGCACACACTCAATGAATATTAGAGCGTCACCACACTCTCTCTCCGCACACACACTCAAACACAGGCACACAGGAAACGTTTAATAACAAGAGAGAGAGAGAGAGAGAGAGTTTGGAGAAAATATGCCTTTGTTACCGTCACTACATGGAAGGTAACTGATCTTCAGGAGGACTTTAAAAAAAAACTTGCGCCAACGTTTACGTCATTGCTGACACGATGATGGGCCTTGGAAATGAATCTTTCAAAAAAAAAAAAAAAAGTACACTCTTACTTTCTCACTCAGTTGCTCACATATGCACACGCATACACACATCGCCAGAACATATACATGATAAATAATAAATGAGACCAAAATATAACATATTGACAGACTGTTAGGAGTTTATGAGGTTTAGGATTCTGTAACTGTCCTAATGACACTTAGCGCATGTCTTAACACTCCATATTTCACTCCAGAATGGGACATTGTGTGGATTTGTGATGCCGGCACACATTAAACAAGCTCTTTTTTGAGGCTTCTGATTTCTGGAACTTGCATCAAGGGGAGCTTGTGATAAGTGGCTTCTGATATGTGCTAATTCTCTACTGTATGAGCAATGCACCGAAGTGACGCATAGGTTGTATGATCTACGCTAAAGTATGATTTGTTCTGTTCTGCTTTGGCTTGAGATGTTTCAGAGATTCCAGCTGTGTCACATTATCCACAGCTACAAGTTGAGTCATGTGATTGTACAACAATAACCCTTTTGGCAGCACTCTGGGCCGGATTTATTGCTTGTGCAACAATTTCATCATGCACTTTGGATAAGTCTGGCCCTGGAAACCTTAATCTGCACTGCTATGCTACAAACAAACTCTGAATGTCACTGTCTGTATGAATGTCATACATCAGACCTTCACTTCATCATAAAACAGAGGTTCACTGTTTCGTAGACTTTACCAGCCCATGTCATCAGATGCTCTTTTTAAGGTGGATTGGATCCGCTGTCATTTTAATTCCAGTGTGATATAGAGAAAGACAAAGAGGTGTGGTCATAGTTCAGAGCTGTAAAGCTCTGGCATATTAAGGGGGCATTCTGTGCCCTCTGGTGAGATGTTTGGGAAATGGAAAAATATGTAGCGGTAATATCATTTGTAGTTCATAAAGTCAAGGGGGAATGCGTTCATGTAATTCTATCAGTCACAACATGTATTAGTCTATTCTGCTAGCATACCTCGTTCACCTCAGTTCCCCTTTTCTGTCTTGTACCACTTTTCCACATCTCTCTTTTATGATGAGAATCTGTACAGTCATTTATTTGATTTATAGTGTGTTTCCCCTCAAGAACTAGATGGTTTGCCAGTGTGCTTGCTGATAGCCTGGGCCTTTATCTCTGACTGGTGCTCCTCACTGTTAATTTATCAAACCAAATCAAATGGTCAGGTCTAAATCTGTCTGTGTTTCATATGGAAGCAGAATTAAGGTTGGGAACCGAGAATCAGAAATGATTCCTTTAGAAAGAAATACTGGAACCAAATGACGTTTGGCTCCATTATCGATTCTCAAACGTGCAATTGTATTAAAAAAAACTGTTTCCTGTTTTCTCAGTTTCCTGTACAATTTATTCAGCAGTGCCACAAAAATGCTATTGAATCTACAGCGTTAAACAGATAGCGAGCCCAGTATACCGCTAGTCTGACTGCAGAACTAATGACTCATGATCCATTTATTTTTAGTGAATTGAAAACATAAAGCTCAACCAGTGATTACTGAACAAATTCTAATGAGCCAGTTCTTTTTAATGAATTAAAAACTTCAAATGCATTTTAGTGTAATTCTCTAAAAACAAAAGGACTCTAATGAGACAGTTATTTTAAGTGAATAAAAAGCATTGACTTGAAATGCATTGAAAATTACTCTAATTATTCGGTTTTATTTAATGTATCAAACCCACAACACAACTACTAATCAGAGTAGTAGTTGTTTATATGACAATGTGTTGATAAAAATACATATTATGCATTTTGTCATTAGTATTACTAAAAAGTCACATTTTTTTGAGTATTTTTAGATATTTTTTTGTACATTTAACAACAATTCTTGGATTGCATTCTTGCTGCCTCTAAAAAGACTATGTCAAAAAAATGTTTTAATGTATTTTATATAAAAATAATTTTATCTTTTGGCAATACAATTGCATTTGAACCAGATCCTTTAAATTCTTCTCGATTCCCATCCCAAGTTGGACATTTGTCCAGGATTCAAAAGACCCAGCAGAGCAGGGACCATCACTGATCTGGGAATTTCAAAACACACACTGTCATTTCTCAAAAATACACTGCAAACATTCCCTCTTATTTCCCCTCAAATTAGCCACTAGCAGTCAGCTGGTCGTATGGCACGTGGTTTCTCTATCATAGAGGTGTTAGATTCTAAACTGCAAATGCTTCTTTCCATTCAAGCTTCTTATATGCTTAATTCACACTTCCTGTAAAAAAAGTGCACCCTATCCACCCAGTAATGTCTTTCGTGTAGAAGACACTTCTTTGTGTTGGATCACTCGTATGACAAAAGGGATTGATATTAAAAGATTCAACCCATGAGAGAAACAACACACACAGGAGAAAAAAAACACAATAGATTCAAATAAATAAATAAACACACACACACAAAACACTTTGGTGTTAAAAAATAAATTGGCAGGAAACTGTGAAAAATGTTGTATTAGTGCAAACTAAAATAAATATCTTGTGAATATTTGACATATAATGTACTACAAAATGCTGTGAGATCTCTGCTAATGTTACACACCCACCTGTATGTTAGTGTTCCTAACACCCAATGAATGTTCAAAATAAACGTGATACACGAGTGAATTCTCTCTTTAGCATATTTTCACTCCAGCAAGTGTTTGGATATTTTCATAAGATGTCTAAGATGGTTGATTTAAAATTAAACGAGCCTTTTGAAAATCAAAATATGTTAATATTAAAGTATCTTAAAAAAATGTTGGCATTAAAACTAAACCAAAGCAAATATCTGCAGCATGAGCAGTGACGTCAATTAAAATGAAATTATTTACCAATTACTAAATGAAACCATGAAGGTTTCTTCTGTCTCACTCTTATGTCAATAATAACTTTATTGATAGTACAAAAAGTCGGATATTTATATGTTACCAGACCTGTTTTTTATTTATTTATTTATTTTATTGAGAAACTCGACATGTTTGACAGGGAAATGCAATAACAGTGACCTTTTTTGCAACAAAACCTTCATGGAAGGTTGGGTCTGATAAATTTCCCAGGCTCAAATTGTCAAGCGATTGTTTACACTTATTAAAAGGTTCAGTTTACTGAGTAACTTTTTAGTTGGGAATTGAGACAAACGGATGTGGGACTACATTACTCTCCAAAGAGAGCCTTTGTGAAATGTTTCAATTATGACTTGGCAACATGAGATGACCTTAATGTACTTCATCTCCGATGAAAGATTGATTTTCTCAGAAGAAACCTCAAGCTTCTGGTAGTCCATGCCTCTTCATTCAATTTCTGAATCAGAACAGGAATGCTCATATAAAGGGGGCTGAACACTCATTAAACTTTTGAACTGTGACATTAAAATCATAACAGACTAGACTGACTAGACTCTCTGTACACAGTAGATGTATTCATACATGACAACCTAGTTTAGGTTACTTTTAGGTTATTTTAAATATAGCAGGTGACCTAACTTTATACATTCATATACAACTCTACTTGTCTATTGATTAATGATTTGCACTGATATATGTTGTTCTTCCACATATTTTAGGGAACAAAGGTAATTCTGGTACAAATGTGGTACCCCACACAAATCCTAGACTATTTTTCATCTGCATCAATGTAAGTAAATCAAAGAGCTGATGTGAGAAATGTAAGAGAAACATAAAATCATACACTCAAGACTGTCTTTGTCACTGTTAGGTAAACCAATAAACTGGCAAACAACACCATAGAAACATCTCGACATGCGTGGACTGACCGCACCCTAAATGAGGGGCATCACATGCACCTACCATGAAAAATGACAAAACCATCCAACAAAACCCTCATTTCAGACACTGCAGACAAGGACTGAGACCTTATAGAAAGGGCAAATCTAGTGGGTTTGCAACAAATATCTGTATACGATATTTTTTTTATACATCTTACCATTTCTACATTTTACCATCTCAAAGGACTCAACACTCATCTTGAAGGTAATAACTGTTTCTGATTTGACAGCTTTTGCTGTCCGCTTGCCGTCTATTTGAAAATAACTAAAAGCATGACAAACACACAATTTGTAGTCACACAACTACTCTCAAAAGTTTGTTGTGAAATACTTTAAATATAGCAGATTGTAATGTCTCAAAGAGCAAGAATTTATTGCTGTAACGTTTAATCTTAATGAATAAATGTGGCAATTGTTTATAATTTATACATAATGGCCCAAAAAATAAATAAATAAATAAATAAAATAAAATTATATATATATATATATATATATATATATATATATATATATATATATATATATATATATATATATATATATATATATATATATATATATACATTTTAAATTACATACATTTTTGTATATATACATTTTACATTGTCAATTGTATTTTGTCATAACAATTGCTGATGTCCATAAAGTATCTAAGAGAAGCCTGGTTTACTGTAATTGTCAACATAGACAGGTGTCTAACCAGGGATCAGCTACCCATGCTACGTATTTATTAGATAATGAAAGGCTAACATGACCTGGAGCACTGGAGATTTTTACCAGAATGATCACTGCTCTTTTTCAAATTCACAAAGTCTGGTCTTCATCTTAAAATTATTTTTCTACCTATTTTACTCACTAAACAATTGAATCCAACAAAAAATACCCAATTTATAACGGCAGATTATGTTATTGTTGTTTTTGAATTCGATTTTTGTAGGTAAGCACTTGCTTAAGAGTGGCCCCTCTGTGCTGTAAGTGAATCTTAGAGCAACATGTTTGATATTATAAACAGGCCTGTGAGAATGCTTTGATCAGATTTGACACAGTTGGATTTTATTCCATGAGATAACATTCTGAAGAACCCTTTGATCTGTAGATTTCATTTGATCTGAAGATATGTTTGAGACTTCAAAAACATTTTAAAAATGCCTGTTTTTGGTGATTTCATTGGTTTTGGTTTGAGGGCTTAGGTTATTACCTCAAATGACATTTTGGGGGCACCAGTGATCATATGCCAGCTTCTAAACCATTAAAAGTGTTTCATCCCACAACATTATTTACTGCAAAAAATATTATAGTGGTCATTTTGGTCATTATTATTATTATTATTTTTTAATTTTTTTTCTATATTTCCCTGTTTGAATACTAGGTCATTTTTGGCCCATGTGGTTTGAATGCTTAATGAAATTTCCACAGCAAGGGTGTGTACAATATAGGCTAGTATTGTCATGTGACATCAGCTGACTTGGCATGGGCAGGTCAAATTAATGAATACAGATCAGTATTGATGTAGTTGAAATAGAATGATGTTGTCAGATGTCAGAAGAATATGTCTACTGTTTGGTATCGATATGCTGATATATGAATCTATAATCACCCATCTACTCTAATCTTCCACAAAACATAAGTACAAATGAAAAAGAAATAAAAATAATAGAAACTCTAATAGGACTCTTGAATGTTTTATGTTCTCTGTTCTGCCTCAACAGTACAAAGCAGACATGTCGAGAACAGGAAACAGTGAGGTGAGCTTTCTTGCATTGCCATACTACTTCTTGCATTGCCACTCTGCACTAGCGATGCACGGATTGTGGTTTTATCCATGGACGCAGGGCGGGCAGGCCAAGTAATAAAAAATAACAATACAATTAATTGTGGGTGGGTCACGGATGGATGAAAGATAAATCAATGTGTTGATTTTAATAAAGCCTATATCCAGCCTTTACTTGGGCTGAATGTATTTTATTTCTTGTGTGCGTGTGTTTGGGAAGTTGCAGTAATGGAAACAGTGACATTCCAATTTGAAGGGAGTAAAGCCTGTGTTTAGTCTATTAAAGGGATAGTTCACCCAAAAATGAAAATTACCCCATGATTTACTCACCCTCAAGCTATCCTAGGTGTATGACATTCTTCTTTCTGATAAACAGAATGTCCAAAAATGTCCTGTCTTTCAAGCATTAAAATGTCAGTGAATGGCAGCCCAAAATTTGATGCCCAAAAAAATGTATCCATCCATTATAAAAGTAATCCACATCGCTCCAGGGGTTTAATAAAGGCCTTCTGAAGCGAAACAATGGGTATTTGTAAGAAAAATATCCATATTTTACATGTTATTTTGTATTCAACTTACGAAAAAAACGTAACTGACAAGACAATGACATCGGATGTAGCCAAAGTATTTTTAATCACGAGAGGCGTTACACTTTCTTCTTAAATGGATAGTTCACCCTGAACAGTGCCAGTTATAACATGAGCGGCTGCTGACGGACGGCTCACATGCACTCCTAGGAACACGCACAGAGTAACGGCTGAGCTCAGTATTTTGACTGAATAATAAGTTTTCTTTCTTGCAAAACCTTATAGTATGCCTCTTGAACACTATCTATATATGGTGCGCTTCTCACTATATCATTGCGTGATACTTTTGTATCCTTTTTGTAAAGTTTTAGCCTGGTGGTCTGTGACTACTATTATATGGAGAAGTGCGTGCAGGACATTTTTCAAATTTACTCCTTTTAAGGTCCGAAAAAGACAGAAGGGCATAGGGCATTGGAAGAACAGCAGGGAGAGTAAAAGATGACTTTATTTCATTTCAGGGTGAACTATCCCTTTTGAAGTTGAACATGGAAGGTGGTCTGGGGGAAGCTAGATATTTACTTTATAAAGTTTTAAATATAGATATTTTTCTTACACAAACCCACCAATTCACTTCAGAAGGCCTTTATTAACCCCCTGGAGATGTGTAGATTGGCTACTTTTATAATGGATGGATGCACTTTTTGGGCTTCAAATATTGGCCTGCCATTCACGCATTATAACGCTTGGATTAGCCAGGATATTTTTTAATGTAACTCTGATTCGTCTGAAAGAAGAATGTCATATACACCTAGGATGGCTTGAGGGTGAGTAAATCATATGGGATAATTTTCATTTTTGATACTATCCCTTTAAGGAAATGCAATTTTGCCACATAATAACTTTTACTTTAAATAAATGTTATTTAAAAGCAGTGTACTTCAGAGTAATATGTTACCATATCATCACACTTAATACTGATAATTTGAATAATTGTAATGTGACGATTGGCTGTGGGTCGGATGTGGATATCTAAATCAGAGAAAATCATAGGTGCGGGTGGGTGGCAGGTGGATGATTTATTTTTAGCAGCGGATTTAGGTGACGTTAGAGCTGATCCGCGCATCTCTACACTGTTTCTCTAACCATTTCATCATTACCATGTTTAATAAGACACTGACTTGACTCTGTAGGGGAATGTGCTAAAGCGTGTGGCAAAACTGCCTCTCGTCAGCTCAGTGCTGCAGCAGGCCTCTTCCGTCTACATGGGTGTGAAAGGTCGTTATCCGCTGCTCGGGTTTGTGGGAGGTGTAGCAGAGCTGGGTGTCCGCAGTGCATCCACAGCAGCTCTGCAACAGGCAGCACCTCTGCTACAAAACCTAGAAACAGAGAGTGAGTCCTGCATGTTTATATATGGTATCTCTAACATAGGCATAAACCTAAAAAAACTTTTTTGAAATCAAATGCTCATAGCAAAGACATAACTGAACAAAAGAAACAGATATACAACTAAACATTATTCAACATGCAGGTCTTTAAGTGTAATAAAAGTGAATTCATTGTATGTGGGCCTTTGCAGTTGAGGCGGTGAACAGTTTTGCACTGGTGGGTTTGGAGCAACTTGAGAAGTTTTTCCCCATCCTCCAACAGCCCACAGATGAGGTGAGTGTGTAAGAGAACAAGAAACAGGAGTGTCCATTTCCATATGACAGTTGCCATGTCTTGACTATTCTGGTAAAAGCCAACACATTTTTTTTTTAAATAAAATTATTTTTATATTTAAATAATTTGTAGTCATTTAAACTTAAAATAATAAATTATTATAAAAAGTTTTCACATAAACAAAAGTAAATACTTTTAAATGATTGTATTGCTTAACATGTCCTTACATAATAATACAGTAAGTTTGTAGTAAGTTTGCCATTTATCAGTGGCCTTCACTAATGTTTTTTTTTTCTTGGCTTGCTGATACTGAATTAGACATATCGAGCAGCCCTTCAAATAGAGTTATTAAAGATCTTGTACAGAAGTTTATAATCCACTATGAGCTGTCAGAATATGTAAATTGATATATTAAGAAAGGATTACAATGTGCATAACTTGATTTGATACCGTCACATGATTATGATCATTGTTGCCAATTTGGGGATTTTGTAACCAAATGTAGTGAACTTCTCATTGTTGCTGCAACTTTTATTCATGGTTTGCGACAAGGAGCTATTTTGGCTATATTTAAATAAAATTAGCTTTTTTCTTGGAGATTTTTTAATTTGGGCAATTAAACTCTGGCACTGGTTGGCAAAGTGATATGGAACTGTAATGCCAATCCAGAGTCATATACACTGACATTTAAAAAAAAATTGCAACAAAAAGTTAGTTATAAAATGCACACTCCTGAAGGAGATCCTTTGAAATAATTAATCAATTGGAAAATAATATGAAATAAAATGTGTTCAAGTTCACATACTTTATCTATTTTTAAACTGTTGAGTTGTCATAAATGGGTATCCCCTATTATTTATTTAGGAGGGGTTAAGTGGGTCGAAAGTTTTAAAGGATTTTTAAACAAAATACTTTTGTGTGTGTGTGATATATTCGACATATGTAAATCAACATGGATAAATAATGGCAGTAGTCCTAATTGTTTCGTCAATATTGTGCTGTTATAGTTAATAGTTCAGGTGAATTTTCGCGCACTTTTTTGGTTAACGTAACTTTGGGGGGTTTTTTGGAGCAAATTGGGAAGTTTTTTTTCCATCCTCCAACAGCCCACAGGTGAAGTGAGTGTGTGAGAGTGCAAGAAACAGGAGTGTCCATTTCCATTTGGCAGCCTGCATTTCTTGACTATCTGGTAAAAGCCAACATTTTATTGTAACTGTTACCTTAAGTCAATACCATTTGAAACGGCGTAATATGTAAAAAGAAAACGGGTTAATGTAGTATATGTGAACTTTTTACCTAATTTACTAACATAATGTAGCCCAGAGCTAACTTTAGGTATGTGTTTGTGCCTATTTAGGTGCGTTTTTGTTTTATTTCTGTGTTGTTACTTGTCAAACCGAAGCTGTTATATACATCTCGATGGGGTTTTGGGGGGTTTTTTACCCTATAACTTACCTCTCTTGATACTCTCCTGCCTTCTCTCCCCTCAGGTGGTTGCTAATCTAAAGGATGCTTTCTTCTCGAGGTTGGATGGTGCGCAGTCTCGAGTAAACGATGAGTTGGACAGAGCCGTGAACAGATGGGATGAACTGATAGAGCTGAGCTGGCGCCTCCTGGCGGAAGCTCAAGATACAGCACCAGGGCGGGTGATCGCCGCTGGCCTGGATGAGCTCCTCACGCAGTCAGAGGCGGCAGTGGCGTACTATCTACCTCTGCCACCCACGCTGCGTAAGATAGTGTGACACGGTGTCAAATACAGACTCTGAACTGACAGCGAGATACATTTTTATCTGAAATAATCATGAAATTACACTTGGGAAGGGTTACCATTTATTCCATGCGTACACAAGACTAAACCACAAGGGGGCGCAACTGTTCTTTTGTTTTGCCAGTCCTAGGGTGCGTCTCAGTCAGCTCCCTGGTTCAGTAGTCAGGGCGCAGATCGGGACATAAGTCAACGGGCTGACTCCCTGATCAGTGCCCTGACTACTGAAATAAGGAGTTGATTGAGACGCACCGCTAGTTAGCACAGGGGTCAATTTTCTTGATGCCAACACTGCAACTAAATATGATGCTCCCTTTGCGAGGGACCCCTTTCTTATACTGTACATTTTTTTAGAAATATATTTAGCTACAATATTGCCTGGAAAATACTTAAAATATTTATAATAGAGAATGTTACTAATTTCTATAGATGTAAACCTGAAGAGAAACATAAAATATTATAAAGAGACATTCATCTCATCGTTAAAGACCGGTCTTCAGAATAAAACTTCAATAGTCTAATTCTGTAACATATATTGTTATATTAATTATTATAGCCTATTAAAACATTTTTAGAACTTTTTTCCCTGAACAATTTTATATGGACCCCCTAGCATCAGCCTTGAGGCACCCGAGCGAACCCTGGACCAGAATGTGAAAACCCCTGCTTTAGCACCATCTCACTTTCAGAGGGATACAGAGAAATGTACAACATATTATTTCATCAAATCAGCTTTTTTTATTAGGCATATATAAACATTTATCAGTTGAAGCCTGAATATTGAATCACTTTGAATAACTTTGTCTCAACTTCCAGGTAGTGAGTGGGAGAGAAGAGTGCAGAGCTATGAAGATGAGGAGGAGGATGATGATGATGATGAAGAGCCTCGGACGTGGACGCGGATCCGTAGCCTGTTGTTGTGCCTGTATCTTCAGCTGTACCACAGACTGATGAAGCTGAGAGAAAGAGTGGACAGCATTTTGCAGATGCTGCGGGAAGCTGCTGAAACGGTAGGGCCATGTACAGAAATAATCCATCACTAAATCTTTGACCTCATCTTAACTTAAAGCTCTGTTCATAGTCATAGTGACCCCTGAGAATGGCACAAATACTCTCTCGCCATTGTCGCCAAACTAACTGCTTCTCAGTGGCTCTGAACAACATGTATAGGTATCAGTTTCTGATGAAGAAATTCAGAAGAATAAAAAAAGATCAGGGTTATTATAGATAACTAAAACCATTTTGGTTACTTGAAATAAAATAAACATTAACTGAAATAAAATAAAATAAAATGTACAAAAATTTATTTTATTTCAGACAGTTGCCAAGGAAACATTTCTCATTTTACTGAAATAACTAAATAAGAATGAAAGAGACCCAAGATGTGAGTCACAACTAAGATAAAATCACAAAACAAATATAGATGCAGACATGTCTCGTTGAGAGGCTCAACAACATACACTGACAGGATGATATCAACAGGGAGTGCCTCATCAAAATGTCTTCAAGCCATAACCCTTTGCCCTCTTCTTTGAGTTTGAAGTTAAAATAGGCACTCTACGTGCTGCAGCACCATGCTGCAGTCATTCACGCTGCCCTGCCACCCTCAGGCACTTCCTGTCTAGTCTGCAGACTCACCCACATAGAATAAAATCACAGCAATTACTTGTTCTAAATCATGACCCCTGAGACACACTCAGGCAAGGAAGGACATGGGGGAGGGGAGAGAAGCTGACCTAAGCTGAGCTGAAAACATTGAGATTTTTCACACTGTACCAAATTGATAACACGAAATGTATTTTATGAATTTATTTGTATTATTTTACATAGATGCTATTTCTAGTGGAGTAGATTCATTGCCTCAGATTTTGTCATAGTCTTTTTTTTGTTGTCATATTTTTTTTGTTGTCTATATATCAAGGCTGAAATCAAGAAGTCAGGCAGCAGTGTTTTTGATGGAAGTGCTTGTTTAGAGAGAGTATAGTCATGATTGAGCTGAAAACCCAGTGGGATCTAGTGCTACGTGCTGTTTGGCGGTCACTGCATGTGACTTGAACACCCACTAAGGATGAGGAGATTTTAAGATTGCATTAGAGAACAAATATTTTGCTTTATATATAAACATAAACATATATATATATATATATATATATAAAGAAATACTTTTATTCAGCAATTAGTCAAAGTGACAGTAAAGAATTGTATATTTTTGCAAAGTTTTAATTTGAAATAAATGCTATATTTTTAAACCTTCTATTCATCAATGAATTAAAAATAATAATAATCTTCACAGTTGCCCCAAACCAAATTAAGCAGCACCACCGTTTCCAACATTAAACATTGGATTACAATAATGGCTGCTGAAAATTCAGCTTTGCCATCACAGGAATAAATTACATTTTTAAATATATAAACTACAAAACACTTATTTTAAATTGTAATAATATCTCACAATATTAATGTTTTTTCTATACCTTTAATCAAAAGACTTAAGGACCTTTCACACCAAGGAAGATTACAGTATAATTATATAATAATAACTAAAGTTTTAATAATCATTCATTCAACTATGATGATATAATTATCATAATGATACAGTTACATTGGAAATACAAGAATCCATCCTGCTTATTAAAGAGGATGCTAAATAGTTGTTGTTATATTAATCTTTATAATTATTATTTGTGGTGTGAACAGGCCTTTATGCTTTATAATCTACCCAGTGCCATTTCTGAAGTATAGAGTACACCTCAGTTCTGCATGGTAAGACCGATGAGAAATTTGTTCTCATGTCCAGATAGAGACACCAGACCAGACCCTATACCTCAGTTGACCTGTTAGACACATTGCCTATCTCAGACATGTTTAGTATGAGTTGACAAGCTTGTGTGCTGAGGATC
Organism: Gobiocypris rarus; assembly: GCA_023029165.1. NCBI lineage: Eukaryota > Metazoa > Chordata > Actinopteri > Cypriniformes > Gobionidae > Gobiocypris > Gobiocypris rarus. The sequence continues at coordinate 25,352,441 of CM040926.1, read as the reverse complement.
AAAGGGCCAAGGTGGACTATATATTGTCTCTACAGGGTCCTTCAGTGCTTTCCCAGCATTAGGGTGGAGAGTAATTGGGGCTCAGAGCATGAAAGGCCCATGCAGTGCACTGTGTTCAAAAGAGTGTTCATTAACAAACTCTAAAAGACACCCCAGAGAGCCTGGGCTGCAGAAATGAGTGACACACTGTGTTCTACCGGTAGTGATGCTGAGCCGTCAGAGACACATATAACGATGTGACTTGGCAGCATAATCTCCTACAGTAATTCACGTGTTGTCACGGGCTGTGCAGTGGACCGGCAGTGAGGTGGGAGCCTGATGACAATGGGAATAGAGAACACAGAGGGGACCTTCAAATTTGGCCGACCCACTTTATCATTTACCTAAATGAACCACCAATAGTTGGAAGGTCCTACTGCCAAAACAGGACTGTTTGGGACTGTGTCTGCCAGCCTGGCCCTGTTCTTTTGCACTGTGTACTCATGCTCACGTTGCCTGGCAGCAGATGAAGCTCCACGTGAGAGGTTGGCTGCTTGTGGCATGGTGGGCTATGTATACAGACCTTGATGATAAAACCAGACTTCAGTACGTTTCCCCAGTTCAAATCAACTTTATGTAGAGTTTGTCACTTTTACTAGGTTTTAAATGTGTTTAACAGAAACACTGCCTGACAAACTCAGTTATACTCTAGTGGTTTTGATTAATATTAGTTATTCAAATCTTTTGAATCCATTCACCAAAATATTTGTTCATTGGTTTATTCAGTGAACCTCTCTGCAGGTTACTTTGTTACACCAGTAGTTAGCGATAAGTGAGTATCTGAATCAGTGAGTCATTGAATCATTTACTTAACTGAATCATCTGAGTTGTCCATGACAAGTTTTATCATCCTTATAAAAATGAGCATGTCTTTCAATTCTGCTATACTTTAGAAATAGTTTTTTTCATCCATGATGTCAACTGTTGATCATGATTTGTATCAAGCTATAAAAATGTGGGGGAAATGGTTTCAAAAACATCCGTACATCTGTTTTTATAGCCATCAATTATTTTTACACATAACTCTTTCCATTCTTGTTGTGAACAAACCACATGCACTCTTTGTTTAGCCAGTACTTTCTCAATTTGTGCATAAACAAGCTTTGTGAAGAAACTAGCAAAAAATATCAGTGCATGAAAGTGAACAGGAATGATGTGTTCACTCAAAATATTCATTCACTTAAAAGATTTGTTCAAAACACTGATTTGTTCGCAAACTAAACAGCAAATCTATACTAAACTGTAAGTCTTTCTGTTTTGTCATTTTCTTTCATTGAGTGGCTCTATGACTGAGTGGCCATGAATAGTTAAGGTCAAATTAAATAAGACAAGAAGAATAAACAAAAATAAAAAAAAATTACATTTAGAAATTATTTAGGATAACAGGTCTAAAAGAATGTAGGACTGTTTCTTTTGTTAGTCGGATAAAGTTTAATTGACCCCAACTGTGGCTGACAATACCAGTTTTCACAGCAATTGCAGTTTCTGTTGTTTGTTGATTTATTTGCACAGAGCTGGGAGTGTATCCCTCAAAAACCCATTCACGTTCCTGCAGGCAGTATGCTGGTGTTTGAATAGAGTCATTACTGCCACTTGATCAAACTGTTAGGCCCCATTTCCAGGCCACTAGGTTTAGCATTAAAAACGTGACTGATTAAGATTCTGCATATCCCTCAGCCCATATGACCAGTTGTTCTGCCATGTGTGTTCTCATTTTAATGCCTAACAGTGTCATTTTCAGGTCTATCATTGACACTGGTTTCCTGATTAGGTATTGTCATTTGTCATGTTCAGGTGGGTCTAATGCAGTTGATGCAGATGGTGGAGTCCCTGCTGCAGCTACTTCTGTCATTTTACACGACTCGAGTGCATCGTGTGGAGGAGCTGCGTTCTCTGCTTGTCACTCAGCTCACATCAGGCATACAGGCACTGAAGGTTTTGCCCCCTGCACAACAGATACTGGCTCTACCTACCCAGGTACGCACTATCATGAACGACCTACTGGAACTGGGACAGATTCTCATACAGCTGCTCATCAACACCACCCCGCTCTATGACCTGGTGAGAACACATATCCAAGCGCAACATTCTAGAACCAGTTCTACTTGGCAAATTCTGTTAATAAAACATGCAGGTAGTCTGACATGTTTGTGTGACAAAGAACACTCTAGAATCCAGTTATGAAGAAAATTCAACGGCAGAATAATCGCTCTAACAGCCTGGAAATCATTTTCTTATTATTTTTCTTGGCCAAACACATCTATTTAGAGTTGATAGGATAAACAAGGATCCGTGCTGGTCCGTGAAACAGTCCATGGCTTGGTTTATTTTCTCTCTGTGTTACTGTGCTTCTATTCAAATTGTTTTTTGCACAGTATCCAATTTAAGATCAGATAAATTATGTTTCAGGCCATTATACAGCTTAATCCAACTGTTGTGGTCTAAAAACACTTCTGTTCAGTTGAAGACTGAATTTAAATGGGTTTGATGGTCAAACCAAATTGGCAATTTGGATTTTGTGGTTTATAAACCCTTGTATTTTCTGAGGCTAGCAAAATGGTATTTAAATTTTCAAGACAGAAGTACTTTCTTAAAGTATAAAAACAATATTTTTAGGGCTGTCCATGCATCAGAATAATCTCTTATTCATTTAATGATTATAAGTCATGTTAATAACTAACGTGCTTCTACCTACGACATTTTTCTCCAAAACTTAGAAAAAATGTACCTATACATTAAACGACCACTAGTGGCAGTAAAACACCCCTTATTTTTATTCCTTTTTACACAAAATATGATTCCAGGGCCAGAGTTCCTTGCACAGTACTTTGTCAAACATGTGCTCTGTGAAACGAGTCACGATAAAGTTAAATGGCATGGTTGTTCAGCAAATGCACTTTTGTTAAAGTGTTAGTTCACCCAAAAATGAAAATTCTGTCATTAATTCCTCACCCTCATGTCATTCCAAACCCACAAGACTTTCGTTCATCTTCAGAAGGCAAATGAAGATATTTTTGATGAAATCCGTGAGCTCTCTGACCCCTCCTCAGACAGCTATTTAATTACCACTTTCAAGGCTCAGAAAGGTAGTAAAAACATCACTAAAATAGTTCAGGGGTTCAACCTTAATTTTATGAAGCGACGAAAACATTTTTGTGCTCAAAAATCAAACAAAAATAACGACTTTATTCAACGATTTCTTCTAGCCTGTGTCAGTCTCCTATGCAGTTTACATTGGCCAGCTCCCGTGTCAGCGTCACATGCATGCGCTGTGGTGCTCACATGAACTTCATTGGCCAATGGTATGCTGGCGTTCTGCCGTAGCTCTGACGTAACTCGGAAGGACTGGATTGTATTTACTACGTCAACAGCGTGGAGACTGACACAGGTGTGAAGAAATTGTTGAATTGAAGTATTCTCATTGCTTCATAAAATTGAGATTGAACCACTTGGACGATTTTAACAATGTTCTTTTTGGGCCTTGAAAGTGTTAATTACATTGCTGTCTATATGGAGGGGTCAGAGAGCTCTCGGATTTCATAAAAAATATCTTAATTTGTATTCCGAAGATGAACGAAGGTCTTGCGGGTTTGGAACTACATGAGGGTGGGTGATTAATGACAGAATTTTTTGGGGGGTGAACTTTCCCTTTAACAGAATGTAATTTTCAGTGTAAGCTGCTAAAAGTGCCTTTTTCAGTCTAGGCTGAAATAAAGTGTTAAATAAAAATGTAAAAATAATCAAAACTACAGAGTCTTGGGTTACGACTCTTCCTCTCTTTTCTCTCAGATGAAACAGGTCTCTGATCTCGATGCAGCAAACAACCCAACTCCGGATGAACTGCCTGAAAGTCCCTCCAGCCGTGTCTCTGCAAACAGCCTCTTCCTCAAGGCCATGGATGGTCGTCCTCGACGCCGCAGAAGCCTTTATGCCCGTTCCCGTCGTGGGTCCAACAGCGGGCTTCCAACAAGCCCAGCTCCCTCTCCGACCCCTACCCCAGTCCCAGCAAATGGCAGAAAAGGCAGTTTGAAGCTAGATTCCCAAACCTCGGGCCCTCCGCATCTTGACACACTGGCTGTGCCCTCTACCGATATGATCCGCCGCCGTTCCTCGACCACCGAGGTCCTGCTGGCTCCCATTATGCAGCTAGTATCACAGAGCCAACGAGCGTTTGAGTTTCTGAGCTCTGGCCCTTCATCTGAAGATCAGGTCATATCTGTGGTGGAAACCACAGAACATTAGGCTCCACGTTTCTCATACATTAAAACAAAATGCAATCACAGATCCTTCCAACACAGTTTGCTGCAGCTCACAGGCTGTTATGGATAGCACAGCAAACATACCTTAAAATAGCTGTCCATAGTGACTCCTCTAGTAGCCCTACAAAAACAAATCTTGTTGGTGCAGTTACAAGTTAACTTTTAAATAAAATCATTAGCCTAGCATTCAGTATGTGCAGACGGTTTAAAAGCTAAAGAAAGCATTGTTTCATCTATGCGTATTACTTAGAATGAAATCAAAACTCTCTGCAGTGCTGTTTGGGTATGTGGTGTTAGGTAGCTTTGAATGCCTGATTCTAGTAAAGACAAACAACACAACAGATGAGTTGAAATGACAGAGCATAATTTTTTCTATATATTATAATTGTTAGCGTGTAACACTTTGTTTAGACCAAATCAATGCATTCTTATTTCTTAGCTTTCTTAGTACTTATACGCTGTATGCTGTTTTTAATCTATAGACTGTCACAGTGAAATGACTGATGGTTTGATCAATGGACTGAGTGAAACTGGATGGTACAAGGATTCGAATCAGTGGGAAATGAACAGTTTAAAAATTGATTTGATACACAGCCCAAGGTCCTGCGTATTCAAATGAGAGGGGAGGGTAAAAAGACATGGTTAAATGTTACTTTGATTCCTCTTGGGTTGTTTTATGTTTTAACATTAAGGATGTGTTGTTGCAAAAGGAGAAACAAAGTGAACCGTGTTAAATGACTTGGTGGACATTTATAGCTAAAATCCTAACAGCCTTTAGTCTGTAATGCTTTTTTTCCCTGTAACAAATGTAACATTGACTCTAAATGTAATAAAACATTTTATAAAATGCTATTGAGGTTGAGTACCATTTGAGCAGAGAATGAATGACTAATCGTGCAACAAAGGTAAATGTTTTTCCTTTATTGAAATCGGTCAATGAAATACAAGCAAAATAAACATCTCAAGAAGGTCTTTAACTGAAAACACCATATACTTTTTATACAAAAGTGAAAGATTCAAGTATATACAGGACAATAACAATGTACAGACACTTACTTTCTTAGACCATTCACACCATGAAAAATAACTATATTGGAGTACACAACAAGGCATGGTAAAGTTCCTTGGTAAATGTAAGGTTTTCCATAGCTTTTCTCTTTAAAAAAAACAAAAACAAATCATTTTGAAAGTGATTCTGACTACTTTGCTATTCTCATGGAATTAGAATGAATATTAAAACTGTATGGTTACAGCTATCATCCTGGGTGTGAACATGCCTTCGAGTAACATTTACCACCAACCTAAAAAACAAAACACAGGAAACAATGTTCTGAAAATTAAAAAAATATACATAGGCCAGTTTTTACAGACAGGGCTTAGATTAAGCCAGGATTAGGCCTTAGTTCAATTAGGGCATTCAAGTAGCTTTTATAAACGTGCCTTAGAAGAAAAAACATAACTGGTGTGCATCTTGAGACGAAACAATGACATTGACATTTTATGATACATTTCTGTTAAACCAGCTCAAAGATGCATTTTAGTATGGGACTAGGCTTAAGCCTTGTCTATGAAACCAGGGGTTATGTCTCCTCGCAATTACCACATTTAATCATTCACATCTAAATGTCAGGAGAGGACAACGCACAGAGGATAAAGTCCAACTCTATATTTCAGGCATCTGAGATCCCGAGCAGAAGCTCACTTGTATTCATCCACTACATCATCTGTTCAGAGCTGAAGGATCATTATTTGAGAAATAACAAGGACTACAATAGGTCCAGGCTGTCTCTCGGTTCATATCAATAACCTGTGACCAACTTAAATCAAAGCCCAGGATCACTTATCTTCTGCACTTCTTTTAATCGCCTTGCTGTGACAAACTTAATCTACTTTTCTTCACCATAAAGCTGGGCTCTGAGCTTTTAACATGCTATCATCTTATTCTTTCCACCGTCCATGTAGGTTAATAAGGCGAAAGTGGCCCCTTTCGGTTCCAAAAACCCATTGGCCGAGGGTCTTCTCAGCTGTTTAGACACTAGGCTGCCAGGGGCCTCATATCTTCATCGTGCTCATCAACTTTCACATCCCCAACTCCATTTTTTGTTTACTCCCATTTCTTTCCAAACACTGCGGACACGCTTCTGACTATGCCCTTGATTCCGATCATCCCTTTTTTCAGTGCTCTGGACTCCTTGATGAGATCCAGTATTTCATGAAAGACCAGAAGCACGCCGTGGTAGGTTTCAGCTGCCGAGATCTCGAAGAAGCCGCAGTCTGCGGAGAGGGCGAACAATCTGCCCTCCTCGCTCGACACGGCTCTCTGATGCAGCAGGTCTCGCTTGTTCCCGACAATAATGATTGGTGCAGATGCGGAGAGTTTCCTAGTCTGGCGGATGAGCTGCACCTGTTGCCGGACCACTTCAAAGCTGGAGCGGTCACAGATGCTGTAGACCAGGATAACACCATCTGCCCACTGAAGCTGCTTGTCACTGATGGATTCAGTTGTTTCACAGCTCTGGAGGAGACAGAATTCCAATTTTAAAAAATCACATTAAACTCACCTAGAAAGCACCATCCGAAAAACCTACATGAATGCATAAGTTGTCGAAATGTCCCAGAATTCATGTCTTTCATCAGGGAAAATAAGCCTTTCTGTTGATCATCTTTATTTTCAGCATAATTAAAGACGATAAAAATGTATAATCATGTCCAATTCCCTCATACATAAACAGTATTAAAAAAAGAAATTCAATATGATTATGATTACCACTATTTGAATAATTATACCTTTTCATTCTCCAATTCACGGGTACACATTTAATAGCTTTAATAGCAATTTTAAAAGCTACTAAATGCAATTTAAAAATGTCAAGCATTTAACCATACTTCTTTAGTTTAAATTTCTTTTGGCGCATGATAAATATTTGTTTAGTCAAACGTTTTTAAACTTTTAATTTGTACAGTATGTACAATTACCGATTGTAAATGCAATTTTTATAAACACATGTATTAAAATGTTTTATATAATTAATTTTTAATAGTATTCAAAATTTTATATTTTTAATATGATAGTTAATTTGTGCGGCAGGTTCTTTATTATAACTAAGTAAATTAACGGAATATTTTATAAACGCTATTTCTTCCCACCCTAAATACAAACTATGAAATTGATGGACACAAACCATATTTTTGTTATTGGTTATTTCATTTTAACATTTTCATGGCGAAAATCATACTTAAACTATATGAATAGAAGATATAGAAACTAAATGGAGACCCATTATTCTTAAATTATAAAAGTAAATTAAATCTGGGCAAACTTCAAATCTTATCAACAGAAAACAACAAAACAAGTTTGCCATATTTTAGACTAACCTATGATGAGTAAAGGAATTCAATATTATTATTGACTTATTTGATAATATACTAAAAACACACAATGTAACCCCTTTATGCATTCTAGCATTGAGACAAAAAACATCTCAACAACATCAAACAAACAAAACATCATACCTGTGGATACAGGGAGTCCCAAATATTTAAGGATATCTCTCGCCCATCTGTTTTGTCAATATGACTGTATATTGATTCTGTAAAATAAATGACATTAAATAAATTTACTAATAGTAAATTTACAAAAACAACCAATTAAAAACACACACATGCATACATTTTTATTATTATATAAAATTAAACGTACCAATATCCCCATATTCTCCGATGAATCTTCTGGTGAGAAATCGCACGGTGAGGGCTGCAAACGAGTAGTTAAAATAAATGATTATTCGTAAGCTTAACAAAATAGACCATATAAACATGACATAAATCTCTGTATTCAAACAGCCATGTTCAGTTTTGTGCTCACCTGACTTCCCAACATTTTCTGCTCCAAGTAGCAGCACATTCGCCTCTACTTTGTGCTGATTTCCATCCATCGCTTTGCTACCCAACTGAGGACTCGGTTTGACCAGAACAACCATTTCACCTTATGACTCCAATGAACGTCTTGAGTGTCGTGAGCTTCGAAAGCCACTTCAACTATATATAAAACAGCGGGCGTGGCTTATGGAAGGTGAGCTGATTTTAAACCAATCCGAGGACAGTATCAGTTCGCATTAGCAAACCGCCAAAAACGAGCCTATCAAATATCGCCAGGAGAGTTGGATGTTTACAACAAGTCTTTTCTCTTTTAACTGCAGAATTAACTCAATCTGCTTGTTTAGTTGAGAAATCGTTTTATGACAAACACGTTAGGAAGTTTCTTATGTCACAGACACTTTTTTTTGTATTACTTTTTGTTATATGAAGGTAAAAATATATATATTTTATTTATTTTATGCAAATTTAAAATACTTTTATGCAGATTTTGCATGTCCCAGATCTAGACTTTCAATCTTAAAGTATGAAATTCCATTATAAAAACAAAAAATCATATTTAAATTTTTAAAAAATAAAATCTAAACGAAGAGTTTAATTAAACATCAGCAATTTCAATGTGATAATTCAATATGTTATCTAATATTTTATATTATTGCAGTTGTTGAATTGTTCTGCAATGTCTACGCAAGATAATGGCTCGAGTGCTTCTTAATTATACCAGTATTTTCCCCAGAAAAAATCATAGTAATGTCTTTCCTCTACGAGTCTTACAAATAGACGGATCATTAATCTCAGTAGCACAAATAGTCCATGCACATAAAAAGTTGAAGTGAAAATAGAGCCAAGTAAATCGACCACAGCGTCCTTGCGCCCTCTATCGGCACCAACGCTGCATAACAACATTGATATAGAACGCTTATAAGGAGCAGTGAGTGAGCAGTGAATGAATGTGACCTTAAATTTAAAAAACAATCTGTTAATACACATTTTACTTCAAGGTAAATTAACAAACTACTACAATAAATAGAAAGTAATGTATAGTAAGGTGGTTCCCTCTTCACAACAGAATATAAACGTATTTGTGTGGTTTCAAAACTAATGACTCAGATGCTTCAATGTTCACCAGCTGCAGTGTTCCCACAGCCATAGCTCTCCTTCCCTTTATCAGTGCAGGGTTTCTTTATGGCTGTACCACAGTTTTCCATGAAAAACTCTCTCATGCGTTTCAAAGTGTTTCTGTGCTTCTCTTTTTGAGTCTCTGAAGTACTTGGATCCTCGTTGCTGGAATGTTTCAGGAGAGAAGCGTGAAGACTGTTCCCAAAAGATTCATTCACCTGTTGCTGGAAAGATTCTTGAAGTTTGAAAACCATGTTTTTCTTCTGTATAAAAAAAACAAAATAGCACATCACTATTATATAACAATCAATTCAATGATTAAAAAGAAATACATCTGCTGTAGTATTTCAGCTTAAGTTTTGAACTACAAAGAAGCAGCTTGACAGTTAAATTACATATGAATGTGATGAGCTGAATGGTAGCTGTTTACCTCAGAGTTCATCATCAAGATGTCAAAAAGAGTCCAAACATCTGACACCAGTTCAGCAGCAGTCCGATAAGGAGGCTTTCTTGTCCCCTGGAGTCGGCCGAGTATTATATCGAATTCGGCTGTTTTTGAATTATTCTTTAAAAGTAGAGCACAGCTCATAAGATCTATTCATTTATTCAAAAATACATTAAAATACAATGACTTTGTATTACACCTCTATTATGATGAGCATCAAGAAAAGTTTTGAAAACTGTTATATTTTCAACAAAAGATTACATTTAAAGGGACAGTTCACCCAAAAATGAAAATTCACTGTGAATGTACTCACCCTCAAGCATCCAAGACGAAGAAGAAAAAGACATCTACGTCTTGGATGGCTCGAATGTGAGTAAATTATTTGAGGAATATTTTTGGGTGAAATGTCCCTTTAAATTTAATCTTCTGTTGAAAATTTTAAAGTTTTTAAAACCAACATGAATACAAAGAATCTAAAAACTTGGCAGATTTGTTAAAGGTGCACTGTGTAACATTTTTGCAGTAAAATATCCAAAAATCACTAGGCCAGTGTTATATATTTTGTTCAATTGAGTACTTACAATATCCCAAATGTTTCCAACTATTTGTAAATCGTGAGAAAATTGCTATTTTAACCGGGACGTGTGAGGGAGTCGCTTGTCAATTGCGTCATATCTGCGTTACACTCGGTTTTTTATTTTATTTTGCAGCAACTCTTTACTCTTACTGCAGTGTGCAACACGTGTCATAGAAACCACAGAGCGAACGCACATAGTAACGTCATAACATCATTTTCAACACACTCAAATGTATCTAATATGATAAACAGAGCTGCGTTACCACATACTCATGACCGGAAGAAGCGGAAATGGTGCCGGCGAGTGTGGAATAATAAAAGCCATTGCATTCATCTTATTAACAATCACTCCAGCGGTCCTGCTCTGCTTCATACTACAGTAACGTTAATAATTGCATCCATGAACATGATTTCTGCCCGAGTTCTATCCCGATTCTTTTCCACCAGCTTTGAGGTAAGGACCACATGTCCCAAGATTCTGCGCTTAAACTTGGCCTCATCAAACTAGGCCTTTGTTTTGTATAGGCGATCTCTAGCGGACGGAAAAGTTACATAGTGCACCTTTCTTGCCTTTATCTTTATTCTTATTTGTCATTAACCATTCACTAAACTGTCTGAAATATTCTCACAATATTATCATTGTAATTGTCTGAAACACCATTAGTATTTGTGAATATTCACATTTTAATATTAAAAGATGGTTATACTAAATACTATATGCACTGTGTATTTACCTTGGTGGCGCTGTAGAGCAGGCACCTGTTCTCATCACACAGAAGACTAAGGAGAAGCTTCTCACACTTCTGAACAGAAAGATGACATTACATCTGTGAGACTTTATATCATTGCAGGACAAGAGATGAGAGTTGTGGCATGCTATACACTCTATGCTTAACTTAACTACAATTCTCTCCTAAATATCATCTTTAAAAGTGTAACTATGAGTGTAGATCCTTTCAGACTGGTGATGTCTCACTCTTTGATCTGGTAGACTCAGACTGGACATCCTCGTCTCCTCACTGCCATATACGACATCTGCCATCTCATTTACATCCTGACACAGCAAACACACCCAATCCTCACTGCAAGAGAGAAGAAATACACCAAGACTCAAATTGAAGACAGAGAAAACACTTAAATTATTGTACTTAAATGCACACGCTTATCAAACTCCAACTACTTATAAATTATAGCTACTCTTATAAATTATAGCTTAAATTAAGTTAAATACAATTCCTGTTAGTTCTTGGACTCACCTCTTTTTTGTGAGGATTGGTGGGATGTGACAATCAGAGTGAAAAGCACAGCCACATTTCGCACACAGAAGCGCAGCTCCTGCAGACTGACACACTGCACAGAATTGTACGTCAGACGCAGGGGAGCTGTCACAGCTTTGCAATATAGAGCAGGAAGAGGCTCTAGATGGTATTGGATCTTCATGCCATCTCCACACCTGCTTAATCTAGGAAAAAACAGGACACAATTGAGAGAATAGCTGTGGACTGGAGCTATATTGGCCAAAAGCCAACATCAGTCACACATTCTAGCTTTACAGATGTGACAGAGTCATTACCTGTCCTTCCTGGGCTTCCTGCACTAAAATGTGATCTCTAGAGATATCTGTAGTAAGGTGGAACTCTGGGAGTGGATGCCCACATGGAGGCAGAGAAATGGGCAGGCGTACTAGAGATACGCATGGAAACCTAGTACAGATAGAAAGCAGTGATCACCGCTCAAAGAAATAAATGTATACACTACCATTATTGAGCTCAGTATGATTTTTACAGAAAATTAAACTTTTATTCAGCAAAGACACTTAAAAGGAAAAAAAATGCAACATGATTTCTGAAGGATCATGTGACACTGAAGATTGGAGTAATGGCTGCTGAAAATTCAGCTTTGCCCTTAAAGAAATAAATGACATTTTAAAATATATCATTTAAATTGTAGTAATAATAGTAATAATAATAATATTTCACATATTTAATCAAATAAATGCAGCCTTGGTGAGCATAAGAAACTTTAAAAAAATATTTATATATATCTTACAGATACCAAATGTTTGATTGGTAATGTAAATACAATTAATAATATTATTAATGGTTATTGTTACAACCAAAATAGTGTTTGTTGTGTCTGTAGCAGAATAAATGTTTAGATGTTAGTAGTTCATAGTAGTAGTTAGTAGTAACATAAATGAAGAACTCCTCCGATGCAGACAGGATGCAAAAAAATACTACAGATCCCACTGTGAAGCAGGGCTTCAACCAATACTATATGAATTATGGAATACTTGATTTCACCTCTTGAATTGTTTCTTGAATTGTTCCACCAGCACTAAAAGACAGAAAATATAAAGACAAATGAGTAAGGAAAACAAACACTATACTTTTGTGAACAAAGGATGAAGAAAAATCACCTGCAGATTCTTTTTCCTTTGTGTGGTCAAAACCACTTAGGTCATGATTGTCATGGGTCTTCTGGTAAGAAAATATTTTTTTTGAATGAAACAGATATCTGACATACAATACTTCTGTTATACTAACACCAATATATACTGTTATACTAATACCAACCTCCCACGCAAGGTCCTCCGATGTGCCACATGGAGTTAAATTAGTTGGAGGTGTAGTGTTCCAATTATTGGGTATGCATGTTGTCTCAACAAGCTGACGAAAAGTTATTGGCATGCCAACGCTCCAGTGTTTTAGTCTAGAGTCGCTCTTGGTGAATGACTGAGCGGCTTGAGCTTGTCTTGAACATTTTTCGGTGATGGTGGTGGTTGAGAGAGAGTCCTGGTGAAGGTTGGATGGGCCAGGGGACTGGGTAGGATCTGGTGAAGATTCTTTGGGATCTGTCTCTGACACAGTGGAAGTGGGCAAGTTGCTCTCTGAATGATCCATATCAATGAAATTCGTGCTGCTCACACCTGCGTCCTGATCACAGACGGAGTCAGCCAAGGCCTTGACTGGGAGGTTAGAACTATTGCAAGTGTTTCTCTTACAAGAGAGGGTATCACTGCCACTAATGGGAGCAGAACACATTCGATTTACAGAAAGTGAAGAACCACTAGCTGTGCTTTGGATGGATGAACAAGGGTTATGGGAACAATGATTCATCCCACCATTGGAGGGTCCACCGGAGTGGACATTAGAGATTGCAGTAACGTCATTTAAAGAAAGACCGTTTACGGTAGAAAGAACAGTTAAGGGAATAGTTGGTTGTGCGGCAAAAGAATGTACAGGCCCCAGGAAACTGGTTTGTATTGGATAAGTCAGTATAAGTGTTTGGGTGTCAGTTGGCATGTTTGAAACTGGGCGGGTTAGTATGGGTGTTTGGTTGTTGGCTGGTATTGGTTGAGTTAATTCTGTTGTTTGGTTGTTGGCTGGTATTGGACAAGTTAGTACTGTTGTTTGGTTGTTGGCTGTTATCAGATGAGTTAGCGTGGGTGTTTGGTTATTGGCTGGTATTGGATGAGTTAGCGTGGGTGTTTGGTTGTTGGCTGGTGTTGGATGAGTAAGTACTGTAGTTTGGTTGTTGGCTGGTATTGGACGAGTTGTTACTGATGTTTGGTTGTTGGCTGGTATTGGATGAGTGAGTAGGGGTGTTCGGTTGTTGTCTGGTATTGGCTGAGTTAGTGTGGGTGTTTGGTTGTTGGCTGGTATTGGATGCGTTAGCTTGGGTGTTTGGTTGTTGGCTGATAATAGATTAATTAGTAGGGGATTTTGGAAGTTGGTTGGTATCGGATGAGCTGGTAAGGGTGTTTGGTTGTTGAGTGGAAATGAACGAGTCAGTGCAGGTGTTTGGTTGTTAACTGGCATTGGGTGGGTGACGGGAGGGTAATAGTGTATGGTTGAGGGCATCCTACTCTTGGGTAAATTATACATAATGTTTGTTTGAGATGCTGTGCAGTTTGTGAGTGGAAGACGAGGCTGAAAATTAACAGATGGATGAGGATTCATTGAGTTTTGTGAGCAGACGGAGGGAAATATAGGACACCGTGTGATGAGGGACTGTAAGCATGCTTGGATTGCCCAGGACTGGCTTCCTGGGATTGGACTTGGACAGACTGTGGTGAGGAAGAAAATGAAGTCTGAAGTTCTGAAAAGGGAGGTTTAGATTGATTTAGTTGGGGTGACACAACATAATTACATGCAGAGGGGGTTGTGGCCTGGTTAGGCTGAGATGGCTGGCTGGGCTGAGACAGATGAGGCAAACTCTTAAGGGCCTGGTTCATTTGTTCAGTCCGAGAGGAAGCACAGGAACTTAGTGCAGGGCCGTTAACAACACATTCACCTTGAACCTTTGAGCTTTCCACAGACACAGACTTTGACTGAGTGGAACCAGTTCTCAGAGAGGTAAAAGGACCAGGAGTCTTTCTAATCCTCATAAATCCTTGATAGAAAAAAAGGAAAATATGTTAAATTAATAGATTTTTATCAAATGTAAATACTTTTATTTTTGAAAGAAAAAAAAAGAAAAAGTGGAAGGTTTTATGTACCAAATTTGATGATGTGCTGACAGATGTCATTTTGAATCTGAACGTGCAGATTCATCATGGTCTTAGGGGTGCATGTCTCCTGTGACAGAAGCTTTTTCACCTGGGTCTCAATCTGAGTTAGAGACACAAAATATTGCAAGAGGGCTCTGCACTCAGTATCTGAATGTCAGCCAGTTTTGGTCACAAATATGACACAAGGTCATACAGTGATGTCACATAAATCAGATGATGAATATACAAATGTAGGTTCATCACCTCAAAACATAATGGCGCTAATATTATCCTAAACAATATAAATACATCTAAAGGGGAAAGTGTATTCAATGTCTTACGATATATGATGAATAAGCATGAAACAAAAAGACTTACTCTTTTTTTGTGGACCAGGAAGCAATGGCCCTCTTTGCCTAGGATCTTGTTAATAAAAGCTACTATGTAGTCCTGACAGCCTTCTAGCCTGTTCAGAGATGTCTTCCGCTCCAATAAACATTTCCCCTCCTCTGTATACAGGGCCTTCAAATCAAACATGCAAAAAAGAAGTAAGGGTTACAGATTTGAGGTTCCTGAACAGGATTGGAAGCTGATTAGTCAGTCGCACAAAGGAAAAGGGACATTGTTCTTTTAAGAATGTCTGGCTTCTTTTTGCTGAGTGCTTATGGATTATAATAAGATATGTGGGCATTTCTCAGTAAGAGTAACAACTTCTCTTGGCCAAAAACACAGAAAAGAATACCAGGTTATTTTAATATTAACATACAGCCTTTATTGTAGCTCAGAATCCTTAAGACAGAAATGGTAAAAAAAGAAAGTATAATCATTCACAATCTGTGTTTTTGATGTGATTGAAATTCTTATTTTGTAATATTAAAAGTTACGTGCTTACATTGAAATGTGAAATGCTGAAATGTACTGTGCAATCTCTAGGAAGGTTAAACAACAGCCATAAAAGGAAATGGAACAAATGAATGCTATAACTAAATCTGTCTATGATTAATTAGGCCAGACTTTTGGAAGTGCGAAACAATGGGAAAATATCTGCCTATTGTAACCAATCAAATTGAAGAAAACCATGTAGTTCATGTTATTTTATATATTCTGCAAAGTACAAATGAGTGTGCATTTTTTGTTTGATGAATTGGCCTCTGATGTAATTAAAGCAATTATTATGCTATGTGCAGTAATAATAAAGATAGAAAAGACATTTAGAAATGTTGTGAAGTATGCCAAATACTCATTATTTACCTTTTTAGGAAAAAAAAAATGAACAAACAGCACGTACAGTATTAACAAAAAAAAAAAAAAACATTACTAAATGCTTACCTCTATCTCCTTTAAGACCTGCGTAGCTTTAAGTACCAGAGCTTGATAAAGAGAGTTGACCACATGTCTCAGCATATTCTTTGCAGCCACTTTTAGATCCTCAATGTCCTGTAATCTAACAAAGATTCAAATATATTTTCAATTGTACAATTATACAGACAAGAAGATAATAAAACAGGAAAAGTCTGTAAAGCAAACCCATTATAATAAACCTTTGGATGTGAGCATGTGCTACAAACTAACTGTTATTGTCCTGCAGTAGTCAGTGAGCTGACAAAGACAAAACAAAAACTGCACTGTGAAATGTAAAACACAACTGAATGTCTGGATTTCAGAAGTGCTATTCCACAAATTTTAGATGTTTCTAAACTTCATTACATATTTTCCTTTGTGGATGCCTACCTTTTGTAATGTGAAAACTGGCTCATAACAGCAACTGGTATGTGTGTTTATCTGGAAAGTGACTGAAAATCTGGCTTTTACTGATTCACAAGCATATGCAGTGTATTTCTCTACCAACTTGTCAAGGCTTGCATTCCTTAGAGGTGATAAGAGTTCTGTGCTTTCTCTCTGGATTGGCCAGTTATGGCTCTTTGACATTGGCAGCGCAGATGTTTTTGTGCTTTATATATTTGTGGAAAATATATTAGTTTACTGATCATAAAATCACATGAAGTTCCTTGATTACTGGATAAACTTGAATTGCTTTTTACCACCGAGTGGCCTGACTGTATCTTACTTTCCACCGTACATGTCTATCAAAAACAGCTATCTAATTAGTGTTAAGTTATTGAGTGAATGCATAGTATAGTTTTGTGGAATACTACCATTTTAGTAATGTTTCTAGTGACTACATGTTACCCAGTGATTTGTTCCATTCACTGATGGGTCTGCCATTAACACCTCTCCTAGTTCTCACACTCTATTCTTTTTTCTCTTTACCACGGCCGTTTTGAATAAAAGGCCTTCTTTACACCTGGTATCTCAAGAGTACTAGTTAAACATTGTCATGCTAGACAGATCTGCATTAGCATCTGGTACTAACAACTCCAATGTGTCTCCTGTGACAACTTATTGCATTTTAAGGGCAGGGTCTCAGTACATCAATTCTTGGAAACCTTTTAGATTTTTTGGCCAATTCAATAAAAATAAAAAAACATTTAAATCTGTATTTATTTAATACTGTCCATTTCGGATTAGATTATTATTACCGATACCAGGTGTCTTTTTTACTTAAGGAAATTTAAATGAATAAAAGTTCTTCAAAAAGATAGTGAATGATTTTGATGCATTATAAATTGACTTCATTAGACTTCTCTTTGGAGACAAGAAGTCACTAGTATATTTGTAATAGAAGATGGTTTGATGTAAGCACCTTAAAATTTGGAATACACTATACTACTTTTCCCCACATTTTAGCACCGATTTACATTCTGGAGGAGTCGACACTAGTTGGCTAGAGTTTTTTAGCTTCAGACTGATTCAATCCAGTCAGTGGATATCAACATTTTTATATTTTGAGCCAGTTTTAAAATGCATATTTTTTTTCATTTGCCATGCATCTCCTAGCAATGAGGAGCATGTTTCTGCGAGTTTGTTGTATTCGGAACAACTTGATCTGATAACTGACAAGTGTGATCTTTAAGGCCAATTCTTACTATGTGAACAGATACCGACCAATGGCACGCTCTGTGGATTTTGACAGAGTGTTACCCCCATTGGACATGTTGAATCGGCATTTGTCGGGATGTGGAATGTCTAAGAAGTGACATACTGTAATCTGGCGATTGTACACGTTGTTCTGTCAGTGCAGTGTCAGTTGGCTTTTAGTCATTTAATGTATGATGCCCAAAGTCTGCAGTGTGTAATGACTGGGGATTTAAACTATGTTTTTAAAAGTCGTCTAGTGTTTTCCAGCATTTAATGTGTTAGTTCATAGTAAAATTTTACTTCTGTCATTATGTTGTTCCAAAAATGTATGATTTTTCTTTTTTGGGTGAACTATCCCTTTAAGAAATATGGTTGAGACAAGGATGTGAATATTGAATAAGCAAGTCCAGTTTGTTCTTGGCAGAATGTTCCTTCAATCGGTGCACTGTCGACTGCTTTAGTTTTATCGGGATAAGATGTTAGCTCGCATGGCAGGCCCTATTCAGTTACCTGGCCTGTAGGAGCAGCAGGCTGCTGCTGACCGTCTCTTTCTGATGTCTGATGGAGTCCAACAAACTCTGCAGTTGCTGTCTCTGAGATCCCACAGCTTCCTCCTGCTGCACAAAACTGGCATATGGATGGATATGTAAAAACATGGAACAGGAATAACAAAATATTAAATCAATTACTCAATTAATCAATTAATCAATTTTAGAATCAATTACTTAAAATTGCAAAAAACATCCATATAGTGATCTTGTAATCTTCACATGCACTGATCCGAGAGGATTGATCTGAATTATTATACCTGTGGCCTCTATGAGTGATCAGCTGACAGTCTTTACAGGTGAGCTCTTCACAAACAAGACAGAAGAACCTCAAGCTCTCCTGAGTGTGTAAGGGACAGCGTCTTCTCTGTATCCAACCTGAACAAAAGAATCAACAGAACAGATATGAAAACGGACAGAAGTTTATAGAAGTGTTAGTCTGAAGCATGCAAAAAACGTGAATCTAACCTGTGGGTGGTTTTTTGGGTGTGACTTCATGGTCACGGGTCACTTTTACCCTACGATGGGCAGACATACAGTCCAAACACAGGGCCTCATCACACTGGACACACCATCCACTAACCTCACTCTCTTCACACCCGGCACACTGCAAAGATTGATTAAAATTTCCAATTACAATTTCCAATTGAAGACAGAGAGGAAATGCCTCCATGTCAGTGCTGGAAATCTTTGTGCCAATCAAGGCCCTTCAAAACAATGATGATATCTATAAAGTTAATAATTGTACTTTTTCTAAGAGAATAAAGAAGTCCACACCACACCACAAATATAATGATAATGACACAAAGGAAGAAAGATTTTTTCCCAGCTGATGAATATATAATTATATTCATAATCAAAATGTTTTCCATAATCTATGCTCTCTTACCTTGGGGGGCTTGATATTTGATTCTTCAAAAATGGCACATTCTGTGACCTCGGACAAACAAAAGGACTGAGCACATAGTGGACAATCTAGACAGAGAAAGTAAAAAAAGCCTCAGACACATACCCTTACATCTTGTTTGCTTGAACAGTTTTATCAACACAGACAAAATAGTGTTGATTTTAACAAATCTAATTGGAAAATGCAATTAAGTATTGAGGATTAAATGAATTGTAGTATTGTAATAAATAGTATTATAAAAGTTTTTGGAAGCAGCAGTTGCAGTGGGACGATTTTTGTTTATTCTTCAGTGAAATATTGTTTAATGTACAAAATTGTAGTATTGCTTAATTGTTTAAAATACAAAAGCATATTCTTATTAATATCTTATTATTGCCCAAAAAACACATCCTTATTAATCAAATATAATCCAAATGAAATGTGATTGCAAGTAATATTTCTTGTGTAGTGACGACACTGATTATGTTATGACATTAAAGAATGTATGCTTTTTTGGTTACCATTTTAGTTTAAATGAACTGTGACAGTTAACAGACACACAGTTTCTATATTTGACACACAGTACAGTTGCTGAGGCCATTTTATTTTTATTTCAAACCAAAGCAGGTTTTTTACACACCACATTTATTCTTATTAATTGTATTAGCCCTATAAATCCATTAACAAAATGTAACACTTTCTCCTTATGACACCACACCAAATTGAAACATTGCTAAAATTATCTCTTTCATGACACAAAGCTTTATCTTGAATTTTTACATACATTTCCTTTAAAATAAATATAGTAGTGTGAACGTCTATAATATTCTAATTCCATTAAACTCACTGCTCATTTACATGTAATCACTTAGCAGATGCTTTTATCCAAAGTGACTTACAAATGAGCAGAGCAATAATCAAACTAACAATAAGACAACAATATGCTAATTCTGTGACTAGTCCCAGTTAGTTTAGTGCAGTACACATAGAATGTTTTTTTTATTTTTAATAAATATAGAATAGTAAGCGTAAAGCGTTAGTATTAATAGGTCGAGTGTTGACAAAAGAAAGTTTCTTGAAAATGGCTAAAGACTCAGCAGCTCAGGTTGATTAGGCAGGTCATTCCACCAACAGGTCTGAGAAAGTGTTTTTGTGCCTCTTTGGGATAGCACCACAAGGCATCCTTCACTTGCAGAAGGCAAGCTTCTGCATGGCACGTACATCTGAAGTAATGAGTTTAGTTATAGTGGTGCAGAGCCAGCTGGTTGTTCTGAAGGCAAACATCAGTGCCTTGAAATTGATGCGAGCGGAATTTGGTAACCAGTGCAAACTGATGAAAAGAGGTGTGACGTACACCATCTTCAGCTTGTTAAAAAGACCACTCTCGCTGCTGCATTCTGGATCAGTTGCAGAGGTTTAATAGTGCATACTGGAAGGCCTGCCAAAAGAGCATGACAACAGTCCAGTCTGGATAGAACAAGAGCTTGGACAAGGAGTTGTGTAGCATGCTCTGATAGGAAGTGCCTAATTCTCCTAATGTTGTATAAGGCAAATCTGCAGGACCGGGCAACCAGTTCTAGCATTTGACCAAGAAGTCTCAAACCAACTGTAAAACACTGAGAATATTATACTTAAATAGCACAAGACCTGGTTGTTTCACAGTTGGTTTCAGGTTTCTAGGTCAAAACATTACTGAGTTTAATGGTTTTATAGGGATTATTGAGCTTGTATAAACAATACTGAAAAAAAAAAAAAAATTGTGCTATATAGTGTTTTACAGTTGGCTTTATGTATTTAGGTCAAACGAACAAAGTTTAATGGGATTAGAATAGTATGTACATTTACACTACTATTCTATTTTAAAAAAATTAAGCTTTGTGTCATGAAAGAGATATTTTAGCAACATTTCACAGTTTTGTGTGATGTCATATTGAGAAAGGGTTACACTTTTAATGGAATTATAGGTCTAATATAATAGATAAGGGAAAAATATATATTATTCCGCTTTGTGCTGAGCAAAGAAAACCTAAGGATTAGAAATACCGGTAGAATCAGAGAATACAATTCTATTTAGCGAATGTCAAATATAAAACAACAGCAGGGCCCGGCGTGTCACGTCTAAACTTCCTGTATCGATAAAGGAAATGCGTCAGTAACCCCCCCCCAAACGATTTCAGCAGATTTTAAGATTATAATTACTACCGGTACTATAATTACCGGTAATTTAATGTTACAATTTCACAAATATACTGTTATTTTAAAATTATGTAAAATGTTTGTTTGGTATTCCGATAACACAAACCTTATATCGGGCCCGGGGGAAGTAATCTGGCCCCCAATGGAGAACACGACCTGGCCAAAACTTAAGCGTTTAACTTTTGAGACCCCTTATGTGAATAATCGTGGGCACGTCACTAACGTTACACAGTCAATTAAACATATCTCCGTGCGTCTGTTTGAGCCTGCTCGTTTTAAAAACGTCACGTGCAGAGTTTGACTTTCGCCAGTAGCCTACAATCAATCAAACTGTGACAACTACAAGCGAGTTCTTACCGCGTGTGGCTCCATCTGTGCAGATTTTCGTAAGGCAATTATTACAAACTGTATGCAGGCAGGGCAGAAGTCTGGGGTCTGCAGAAGAGTTTAGTTGTAGTCTGCAAACAGCGCAAGATCCGCAAATCGTTTTTTCTATACCCAGAAGGGGCGACGCTAGACGCCCTGTTTGGTCAGGGGTAAACATCTGTTACTTGATAATTATTTATGTAAAAAGACCTGTTACAGCATACGAACTATATCCGGGAAACTCGTTGCGTTGCTTTGAATATGCCTTTCATAAAACTTTTCTGTTGCGCAAGGCGGGGCCTCATGGAATATTCATCAGTTCCAAGTGGTGCTCACAGTCCCTGCAGAGCCAAATGACTTCCAGCTCTACTTCTCCTGGACATGATTAGCGTAGCTCTGTAGCTCGACCTAGACCAGCTCCACCTCCCTGGACGTAATGGGTGGTGTTTGTTTGGCCGCCTAGCAAGCTCATTGTCTAGCTCAATTACATCTAGTGAGGGGGAGCTGGACGTCAAGCGGCTCTGCATCAGTTCCACATATAGTGGGCGTGTCCTTCTAACAAAACAAAAGTTGTACCTCGCATTTGTCGGCCGCATACTTACTTATTTTAGTATCATTTTATTTTAGTATCATAGCACATGCATGAAAAAGGTTACTTTATGGGTTTTTACATTTGTCTTAAACCAAACAATAATACTTTACCCCATGTGTAACCAACCCATTCAAATGGTGATCTGAGTAGCTGGCATTAACATTTTCAGCTCCACAGCTTTAAATTTGTCAGAAGAAAAGACCCTGATGAATATTCCAGCAGGCTCAACCCAGTGCAACAGAAAAACTTTACATACATTTTTGTGACCTTGTAGTACACAGAGTGGAACTTAGTTGATATTTAATTAATTCATAAATACATTGTTTAATACATATAGGGAATATAAGGGGGCGAATAATTGCAGCGATGCTGAGGTGTTTGGGTGGAAAAAGATATACACGAAAAAAAGAAATGAAAATTAAGCCTGTTTTTAACATTTACCCATTTCAATTGTATAGTAAAATTTCATCAAATTTAATTAAATAATCCTTACATATTTATATTATGATTACATTAAAAACTAAAGCTTAATAAAACATTTAGTATAAATCGCAATGCAACAAGGGAATGGACCATTGCACTTCATGTAATTCATATACATTTAAAGAGAGCAACTTAACTAACACCCCAAAAGCAGCTAACACCAGGCCTCTGGTTACTGTGGTAACAAAGATAAGGTTTACTACTCAAAGGAATGTAGAGTTTCAATCTAAATTCGTTTTGAAACAGACAAATGGATCCTTTAACAGTCTATCCTAATCCTATATAATCACTTGATTATGTACAATCATATATTCACTTTTCCTTTATGATGTTCCTTTATACTGTGTTGCCTATGTATTAATATAAACTCTTTGAATTAATGTTTTAGCCTTCCTTAATTAAGTTCACATACCATGTTTGGTATCGATGAATTTCTGTTTTAATGACCTGAATGACCATTTACAGTTTCCTATATTATTATAAGAATCTTTAATAGTTTCTCCATAGACACCCAATCAAATTACTTATGCAAAACACCCTGCTAGAAGACAAAGGATCGTATAGTTTCTCTCCAAAGGAACAACTCCTTGTTTTTAGAGGTTACTCACCTCCCGAGGGTGATAACTTCACACTTTAAAAGATCACTGATCACAAGATCACAGGCTGATTCTGAGAAATTCTGATGTGAAGAGGACGTTCCAAGAATGTTATTGTTAGAACATTTTCTCTCAACATTATGAGAAAATCATTCAAGACAAGTACAAACAGCGTCACAAGGTCGTTCCAAGAATCTTATTGTTAGAACATTTTCACTCAACATTATAAGAACATCAGTCAAGTACAAATAACATTACACGAACGCTGTTAGAACATTTTCACTCAACGTTATGAGAACATCAGTCAAGACAAGTACAAACAACATCACAAGGACGTTCCAAGAACGTTTTTGTTAGAACATTTTCACTCAACTTTATGAGAACATCAGTCAAATACAAATAACATTACACGAACGCTGTTAGAACATTTTCACTCAACGTTATGAGAACATCAGTCAAATACAAATAACGTCATGGGGATGTTCCAAGAACGTTGTTTTAAGAATTGTTTTTCTCAATGTTACAAAAATGTATTTTAACCATGAAAAGATTTTAAGACTGTTATAGAAATATTATTTTAAAAACGATTATTACTAACATTTAAATAACTTTTACATAACGTTAGTGAAAGTTATAAGAACGTTCCCTGCTATAGCGGAGATGTTGAGTGAAAATGTTCTAACAATAACATTCTTGGAACGTCCTTGTGATGCTATTTGTACTTGTCTTGACTGATGTTCTCATAACGTTGAGTGAAAATAGAACAATATTCTTGAAATGTCCTAATGATGTTATTAATATTTGCTAAATGTTTTTTGGAATGGTTGAGTGGGATGTTCATCTAACATTTTTTAAACCGTTAAGTGAAAACTGTATTTTTGAATGTTTTTTAAATGTTGAAAATTTTCATTTTTTTTATGTAGCCTATTAATAAAAAAAATTCTTGGTTAATGTGAACACATTCCATTCTATCATTTTGACATGTAGGCTATTAAACATTTTTTTAACGTATTAAGGACTTTTTCACTCAACACTGAGAACATCAGTCAAGTACAAATAACAAGTACAAATTTCATTATTTGAAAAACAAGTTTTTTACTAACATTTACATAAATATTATATAATGTTAGTGAAAGTTCTCGTTCCTCTTTTCCTGTTAACTGTGCATTAACAGAACACAATTTTGTGGTGTTTTCTTTTTTTATTGTTTTTTCTTCCCACGTCTTAGATTTGACGTGTGTGCTGTCTAGTTGTATGTGTTCTTTTTCCCCTTTGTATTTGTTTTAGAAAATGGAAGCTTTGTTCTTTATGATTCCATGAGTTCCTAACTTAATGGAAATGTTGGCAAAACTTTCTAAGAACATGTTAGCTGGGTAGAAACATGCATTTTTCTGTAAAGTTGCTTTGAAACAGGTATTGTGAAAAGCGCTATACGAATAAATGTGATTATAACTGAATTGAAAAGTTAAAAACAAAAGTGAAAGCAGAACTGGTTTTCATTTCAAATTTATTCAAAGGAAGAAGGAACTAAACTACCATTGTCTCATATGTTCAGAGATGCAGGGCCCTCTATATCATGCAGTGACAACAGTGTAAAGCAGAACACAAACAAATATTAATGTAGTGCTAAATAGAGCTGACTTTTTAGAATCAGTGGTTAAACACTGAATATAAATGGATATTAGAAATGGATGAGGAGCAAAACGCAAGAGAGAGGCAAGGTGTACCAAATGGACCATCTGCGCTCTTAGCATAAAGGTGTTTAACAAACTGTCAGTTGCATTAGCAAATGGATGTGCGTTCATGGGTTAGAGCTCTCTGCTAAAACTCTAAGGCATATTACAGATATGAAGTCAGCAAAGACGAGGTTTTATTTTGCCTTTGTTTCAGCAACTTTCAGGTCAACTATTTTTTTTGTTTTGGTATAGCCAGCGTTGCCATATGGCAATAATTAATTTCTACTCATTTGTTATTCAAAAAAATATACAATATACTGCACTATGAGAATGAAAATGGCAGGCCTTAGGGTAGCCAATGAATGATGTGCTGTTTTTAAGTCAAAATGACATTTGAATGTCCCTCTAAAAGTCTTTTTCCAACTGTCACCCTCACACGGAGGCCACCTGTTGAAGTGCTCCAAAAATTGCTCTAATAACCTCATTTCTAAACATCTCTTCTCAAGGGGGATTTTTTTGCAGCATCGTTGGAAAGTAAACCAGATATTTTTATTTACAAATCAACTTTTTCTAATTATAGTCTTACTGTATAATATTTATAAAATATCAGTATTTACAAACTGTAACGCTGTACCACTGGGGAAAAATAGGTATGTTGCCATATAGAAATATATCTGCATTTTTCCATGTTGTCCATGTTATCATAAGATTAGGATAATCATGAAGTTTCTCCTTAATGCCTTTTAAATATATTTTTTAACTATTAAATAGTAAGTAGCTCAATATAGACCATCCATCAAACTCAAGAGTATTCTCACTACACATACACTTTGTAGATCATTCAGACAGAGAATCCTTCAGAACACATTTAATAGCATCAACACAGAAAACGGTGTTGCCATAAAGCCAAATACAGTACAGATTATGTGGTGTGTCATCTTTTGTTTCCTTCTATATTTTACTCACATTACATATTTTCCAATTTATGTCAGTCAGTACAAACAGACATGTGGCCTGTTATTTCATAATCACAGTTGTCACATCAAACACATAAATATTTTTCCAATATTTTATATGTAAAAAGAAAGAAAACAAAATGATTTAGCAGGTTAAAAATGTCACAATACAAAAAACCTGCAGCACCAGAACAAATGAGGAAATAAATTAACGACTAGACCTTACATTATCTGGCCAGGCAGGTGTGGCTCAGGTTACAATGATGTTAACGATTACTTGAGGTCTGTGTTGTAAGGGCTACTGAGAGATTTATTCAGTAAGCTCCATAACGACACTTAATTATGAGAAGACCTCACCGTATATACCAAAGAAAAGCAGAGTGGACATACAGTATTTCAGAAAGTGATGGGAAATAGGAGTAACTGATTGGATGTGTTTTCTCAGGGCTGTGGTGGACACCTACGTAATGTTGATCGGACTTCTTTGCTCAGGCTCGGTTTCACATCAGACTACATTTCACACATTTCACCTGCTTCTCTTTGCTCAACAATCCAAACTGAGAACTGGCCAGAGAATCAACCAATTTCCAAAAATCCTTGAACGTGACGCCCTTCCCCTCTTCCACGCTCATGTCTGTCAGGAGTTTGTGCAATCCTTCCTGGTCTCCTGCAGACTGAAAGAGAATAAAGGGTATGGGAAACGTTTAAAATGTTATCATGAGAACTGTGCATTTAGGTGAGCAAATGATTTTACTCTTTTACTAGTCTGAATAAATATATATTGGTTTAGTGAGTCCAAGTTTGAAAAATAGAAAAAATATTTTAAGTCAACTCTAAATTTCAATTTATTTTCAGTCTAAATTTGGTCAGTCCTATGACAATATAGGACTTTAGTAGGTGTTGTTGCTTATTGAAATGTGGTTGTATGGATGATATTAGTTATTTTGAGAGACTGAAATGTAGTGAAGCTGTAACACTAATGGCGATGGCAGTTCAGCCATCGGTTGAATGACCAAAGCCTGAACCCCTCACACATCCTGTGATGTCCTAATCAGATCATACTTAAACAAAAGGGCCCTTGTGTGTTACGACCATACAACTAATTTACAACCTAAGGCGCTCCCGAAGAGATTGTAAGCATTGAATTTGATGGCACCCCAAGATCTGCGCATGTTCTTTACACCCGCACCCACAGTACCCCTTTTGCGACCTCTGACACGTGGACTGTCTCGTGACGCAGACACACATCAGCCATATATGGACCGATTGGACAAAACACACACACACACACACACACACACACACACATGTTGTGTTTCCATGTTTTATGAGGACATTCCATAGGTGTAATGCATTTTATACTGTACAAACCGTATTTTCTATCCCCCTACACTGCCCCTGCCCCTAAACCTACCCATCACAGGAGACATGCTGCATTTTTACTTTTTCAAAAAACATCACTTAGTGTGATTTATAAGATGTTTTCCTCATGGGGACCAAAAAAATGTCCCCACAAGGACAAAAATTTGGATATTGCCATCTTTGTGGGGACATTTTGTCCCCATACCGTAGGGATTACCAGTCCACACACACACACACACACACACACACACACACACACACACACACACACACACACACACACACACACACACACACACACACACACACACACACACACACACACACACACACACACACACACACACACACACACACACACACACACACACACACACACACACACACACACACACACACACACACACACACACACACACACACACACACACACACACACACACACACACACACACACACACACACACACACACACACACACACACACACACACGTTTTGTCCATATATACGATGTATTAAAATAGCTAGGATGTTTAACAGACAAAGGAAGGTTCGCGCCTTTGGTCTCCCGTACGTGATTGGGTCATCTCAAGATAGGGCATCAACCCATCTCGTCTATAAGAGCAAAGCATGACTGTTAACTCTTCACATTCCACCAAAGAGAGAGAAAGACTGGCCTTCCACCAGCGAGAGAGAGAAAGACCGGCATTCCGCCAGAGAGAAAGACCGCCAGCTTCTTGAAACAACTATTCCAGCTCCAGAAAACTCCTCCAAGAACTGAGATCCGCGCCTCACTGCCCTGAAAAGACTCAGAGGACAATTGAACTCACTCACACACACACACACACACACGCACGCACGCACGCACACGAGAAGCCAGATCAAAGCAAGTATTTTATTTTACAATCAAACTGCGGTTAAAAGGTTGCCCAAACCTCTCCTGTTTACGGGATTATTAATTACTTGAGGTCTTGCAAAGGACTGCAAAGGTCTTGCAAAGGACTGCGTGATAAAGTTGCCTCTCTCTCTCTCTCTCTCTCTCACATTCTCGCTTTCCTTCATTCTCTCCCCCTTTATATTATTCATTAAGTTTGATTTTCCCTGTTTGTACCATATTGTTTGTTTTACTACCTACATATATATGCATATTTAACTTGTGTGAATCGTAGTTCTGTATAGTTTAGTTGTTTTATTAAAATCCAATAATTTCATTGAATTGAATCCGTATTATTTTGCCCACAGAGATCGAAGTCAATGAGACGTAATATCTTAGCTACCAATCAAGCTTGAATTTCTTGTTACTATTTCAGTAATACAAATTGTACAAATAGGAAATATTATTTGTCCTGATCAGAAGATTAATGTTTCTTAAAGTTTGTAAGATTGATATTTGATGAAGAAATCTAATTTTCAACTTGCAGGACGAAAATAAATTATGGATAACTGAAATTAATTTGGATAAAGGCTACTTTTACATGATTAAAGGTTCCGTTATAAGTTAATATTTTTGTGTACAACAAGCAAATCACACTCATAGGCTCATGAATATTCACCCCATTTGAATTAATTATTCCCAGAAACTCATTGTTGCTACAAAGTGATGCAATGATTGGATTGTGAATCCTGACATACCTTCACCATGGTGGGCAGCTCTTTAGAGATCATGCTCTGGAACTCCTGGGCTGTGAGCGTGTTGGCATTAGTTGATGATGCTGAGTGGAAGTTTTCCACCAGGGTGTTGATGGCCAATTCTAGATCTGTGTACTACACAGAGGGAGCAGGTTTAGACTCATGCGCAGCTAAAGAGTAATGTATCCTTGTATGATTTACATTTCTGCCCTTCAGGCCTATTAAAGCACCTCAAACCATTTCAGCACTACCAACATTAGTATTAACACACTCCTAGTTTCACAGACAGGGCTTAAATTAAGCCAGTATTAGGCTTAGTTCAATTATGATATTTAAGTAGCTTTTATAAACATGCCTTGAAAAAAAAAAAAAAAGACTGGTATGCATCTCGAGACTAAACAATAGCACTTTTTATTTTATTTTTTATTTTATGATATGTCAGTGCAAGTTTCAGTTAAAACAGCTCAAACATGCATTTTAGTCTGGGACTAGCTTAAGCCTTGCCTGTAAAACTGGGAGGAAAGTGATTAAACCCATTGTAATCCTATCTTCCAGAGACTTTTTTCAGTACACTGAATTACTGTCATGTTTCCATTCAATTAATATTCAAAAGTCACAGAAATGTCATGCTACTTGATTATATGAAGTACCATAGTTTTCTTCACCAGTTAGGCTATACATTTCAAAGTGTTTATTTTTTAATTTTTTTATACTGTAACAGTTTTGATGTAATATATTCTCACATAACGGCAAGGCTTTGTTGTTAGTAATCTGTCTGTTTGCTGTTGAACAGGAGCTGTAGAGACCTGTTACTACCTCTACTCACACATTACATTCCTATGCCAGACAGTTTATCACATAGATATGCATACGTAGAGGCCAAATTTGGGCGCTCCCGCCATCTTGGAACGGTCAGGGTATCGTCCCTCACAGATTTTGGTTGAGAAACCGCCGAGATATAAATTTCCGAAGAAATGGGCTATCTGTGAGTGTGCTTTGTGTATGTTTCTATACTATGGTAACCTTTTAATGTGTTAGCTGACGCATTCGTCTTGTCTTGTATTGTGTAGTGTTAGTTTAGCAGTCTTTTTCAGATACAGATACAGATCAAACATCGTCTAACTACGGGAGCAGTGCCACGACCCGGTGTTTTGACCGTTCCAATATGGAGGACGTTTCACAAATAAGAGGCCCATAGAAAAAGCCACCAATGAGGCATCTTTGTATATACTCTGTGGTTTAGCATGACTGACAACTACTTGCTGGGCGTTGGCCACGAAAAAAAAGAAAAAGAAAGACATGACACAAAGCACACAGTAAAATCTGTTATTTTAGTCTTAGCGTTTTTAAATGGCAATCATCAAAAATATTCATATAGTACTAATATTGTTTAAAATAATGTAGGCCTAACTTGCAACCTAAATGTATTTGAACGGCAGAGGAAATTAGTCCACATTGAACAAATGATAAATTAAAGTACGTAAATACGTAATATTTTTATCCATTTTAATTCAGTTAAAAGATGGATAGAAAAGCACATTTTAATTAATTTCCTCTATTAAATGTTTAAGGGAACTTATGACGACAAAGTAGCCTAGGTGAAATATAGCTATATCATATCATGCAAATAAACATATCGAAAACATAAACTATATAAAATAAACACAAAATAACAGCTTACCTGTGTATCCATTGGGCTCGTTTCATGTCCTGTGCGGAAACTAGAGCAGGTGAGGTGAAGTGACGGTATTTCATCACCTGACCAGAACCCTTCCGATCCGCCTACTCTTCACACGCACACTGCTCAGGTCCATGTTTTTATTGTATTGGGAGTTTATACGGGAATGTCTTGTACGGAATGTTTATTTTCGATACAAAATCTGAGAATGCCTTGTATTTTTCAGTTTTATGTAAAAAAATACAAAATAAAAAAATAAATAAAAAAATGGCTGGAGTATTTGCTTTACAGTTAAGAGACTGCATCTCATATTTGACATTCTTTCGACAACCATGTAAGCAATGTAACAAGACCAACCGCATTTTGACCAGATGGGATGAGATTACATGAGATAACATTTGTAAAATATTTGTAGTTTCATCACGTATACATACCCAAGTAAAAATAAAATAATAAATAAATAATAATTTTCACAATTTCATTAAATTCAATTAAATAAAAACTCACACTGCACCTGGATTTACATACATTTATTCAACATCATAGAAAACAGTGCTCTGCACATCTACATTTGATAAAACATAAAGAAGCGGTGGCCTCAAACTCTGTTATTGACAACCATATTTTCATGGCTAGATTGTCCACTGAGCCACACAGAATGATCCTGATTGGAAATACTGAAAAAGGCATACAAAACAAAAACATAAAAATGTACTACTGCACTACTAATTTGCCCTCTGCATATGTATAACTCAATGATGTGTGACAATGCTGCTCAATTACTCTGCACACACACACCTGATCATTACTTTCGTCATCTCAGTGCCTTGGCCACTCTGCTGTGATGTTACAGCAGCCTCCCATAAACCAGCTTGCTCCTCATCGCTGGAGTCTCTGAAACTCACAAGCCTATATGTATAGAACTGTCCATTTTCAAAATGGCACAAATAAAAGCTAATCTGAACAATGAATTCTTCTGGTTAAATATTCCAGGTTATATATAAATTAAGCTGTCCAATACCACAAACTATGATGTTTCCTCCCTTTTTTTTTCAGATGGACGGACGAACGGACGGACACTCACACACACACACACACACACACACACACACACACACACACACACACACACACACACACACACACACACACACACACACACACACACACACACACACACAATTAGGTGTCTATCATTAGGTGTCTATTGTTCAGTCATGTGACTTACAGCTCTTGCTCCTCATGAAACGCGAGCGGTCCCATGCAGATAGCACAGAGGTTCCCCATCAGTCTGAAGCACAGCGAGCAGTAACGGCCTGGGAAAGGAAATAAATTTGCCCAGCAGGTTGGTCTAACAGTCGATTTCTTTCTTAAAAGTTAAATATGATCTTAAATCAATAATTTCTATAGAGTGAAAAACCAACCTGTGCAGCGAGGGGTAGGGCAGATATGCCCTTCATCATCATGACCTCTCGTCTCCAACACTTTCCCACAGGCCAAGCATGATTCTTTATTGATATCCAGGATCCTGGCTATGATGACACCCCCTGGCAGGCTGCAAAAATGTGAGGAGTGTGAGAATTTATTAAATTTTTCACCATGACTTTATTTAATTGTAATTTAAAAACATATTTATGGAGGAGAAATTGAAATCTTCACTGAGGAAGTGCTTTAAAACATTAACCTTCAGATAATACCTAATAGATAACTACCATTCAAAAGCGTGTGGTCTGTAAGATTTTTGTTTTTGAAATAATTCTCTGTCTTATACAAACCAAGGCTGCAATTATTTGATTAAAATACTGTAAAATGTTATCACAATTTAAAATAATATATATTTTTTATTTTAATTTATTCCTGTGATGACAAAGTGTTACAACTGTTATAGTGATTTTTATAGCAGTTTATACTCACTGTTTGGCCAGTGTTTGTATAATGCCATCATGCTGTTGGTCCACTTTGTTTCGTTGTACTGCCCTCAGTAGGGCTTTTCCTAAAGACCCACGTTGAGTGAGAATACGCCCGTGGAGGTACTGGATTCTCTTCTGCAACATGCACACATTTAGTATAAACTATTCATAATAAAAGCAAACTGAAAGTAAAATAGTTCAGTCATTGTCCATTTGCAAGCCACATCTGCACACAACAAGTACTGTGTTTCTCCTGCATGAGACATAATTCTCTTTATAGATTAAAAAAGCAGATTAAATGCATTAGAAAGGTGACCAGCTTAGTAAATATTTGACAAATACTTCATACCTGTGAATAGGAAAGGTCATTTTGATGGTAATTGTGCTAGAAAAACTTCTTACTTTCTCTCTTTCAGGATGGTACCTGGCACACACAAACCTCTTTAAACGTTTGACGTAGCCGCCAGCAATCACAATAAACAGCGTGAAGCCATAAAGAACACCTTTGTTTGGAGGGAAGACAAAAGGCAGGCATATAACCAAATAGAAGTTAAATGTTTACATGGTAAGAAATGCCATTTTGCTGTTTTAAAGAAATGTTATTTGTTCAATTTTAAAGATGTTTGAATGCTATTTGCTTGAATAGTACAACCCCAAATCAGAAAAAGTTGGGACAGTATGGAAAACGCAAATAAAAAAAAAGAAAGAAGTGATTCTAAATTTACTTTGACTTGTATTTCATTGCAGACGATATGAACAAAAAATATTTAATGTTTTGTCTGGTCAACTTCATGTCATTTGTAAATATGCATACTTTCCTGTCATTCAGACCTGCAACACATTTAAAAAAAAGTTGGGACAGGAGCAATTTAGGGCTAGTAATGAGGTAAAATGGTTAAATAATGATGTGATTTGAAACAGGTGATGTCAACAGGTGATTGTAATTATGATTTGGTACAAAAGCAGCATCTAAGAAAGGTCTAATCCTTTAGGAGCAAAGATGGGCCGAGGATCGCCAGTTTGCCAACAAATACGTGAGAAAATTATTGAAATGTTTAAAAACAATGTTCCTCAAAGAAAGATAGGAAGAGATTTGGATATTTCACATTCAACAGTGCATAACATAATTAAAAGATTAAAGGAATCTGGAGGAATTTCAGTGCGTAAAGGACAAGGGCGCAAGCCTAAGCTGACCAACCGTGATCTCCGATCCCTCAGGCGGCACTGCATCAAGAATCGTCATTCATCTATAAGCGATATCATCACACAGTGGAAACGTGTACTGTGGTCAGATGAATCAGTATTTCAGGTATTTTTTTGGGAGGAATGGACGCCGTGTGCTCCGGACCAAAGCAGAAAAGTATCATCCAGACTGTTACCTGCAACAAGTCCAAAAGCCAGGGAAGGCACCATTAATGCTGAAAAGTACATAGAGATTTTGGAGCATAATATGCTGCCTTCAAGAGGAAATCTTTTCCAGAGACGTCCATCCATATTTCAACAAGACAATGCAAAACCACATTCTGCACACATTACAAAGTCCTGGCTGCGGAGGAAGAGGGTACAGGTACTTGACTGGCCTGCCTGCAGTCCCGACCTGTCTCCAATAGAGAATGTGTGGCGCATTTTGAAGCGCAAAATGCGACAACGAAGACCCACCTTGCCAACTGTTGCCCACCTTAAGACTTGTTTGCAGGAAGAATGGGACAAAATTACAACGTAAACACTTCATCACTTGGTGTCTTCAGTCCCTAAACATCTTTTAAGTGTTGTGAAAAGGAATGGCAACATTACCAAGTGGTGAATACTTTACTGTCCCAACTTTTTTTGATATGTGTTGCAGGTCTGACTGACAGGAAATGATGCATATTTACAAATGACATGAAGTTGACCAGACAAAACATGAAATATTTTGTGTTCAAATTAAACGCAAATTAAATTTGGAAATCCCTTCTTTCTTTTTTTTATTTGCGTTTTCCATACTGTCCCAACTTTTTCTGATTTGGGGTTGTACCTGCAATACTTAAAATTATCTTGATGTAGAGTATGAATTAATTTACTTGACTTCCTTTGTTTGTGATGTAGAACAGGATAAAATGAGCAAAAGGTGTGAAAAAAAAAGATTAATGTAACCAACCGCAAAGGTTACCGAGAGGACACAAGGCGGTGAAGGGAAGATGATAAAACCACAAGCAGAGACGAGGCTAACAAAGACTACAGTGAGTGAGAACAAGGGGAAGAGTGCGAGAAAACAACAGCAAAGGTGATAGAGGAAGGATATCTGTCAAAGTAAGACGTGAGGTACAGAGAGACTGATACTCCAACAGAGGGAGCTTATTGATGACAAAAAGGAGTTGCTTAATCCTCTTCCTGGATATAGTATCTTCCTGTTAAATTCAGCTCCAATCCTGATCAAATACAACTGAACCAGCTGATTAAGATTTTCAAGAGCACTTATAATTACAGACATAATTGGTGTGTTGGATCAGGGTTGGATCTGAACTCTGCCAGTTTGTAGGGCACCTCTGGTATAAGGAGTAAAGCATTCCTCAGATAATGCCTGGATTAACCTTAAAGGAGACCTGATACACTATCAAGGGATGCTTGTTACCATCTCCAATATTGCTGTTTATTGGTTACAATACAAAGCAGTTAATGCAAAAATAAAACTTACAATAAGCTAAGCTAAAAGCTCTTGGTGCTTATCATTTCGTAATCCTTGCTTCATTTCCTCGTGTGTTAGTTCCACCCCCTTAGGATGCGAGGGTAGGATACACCTCTTCACTCATGACACCTCAGGAAGCTTCCTCACTCCTTATTCCTCGCCTCCTCATGGAGCAATTAGAGAACTGAGATGCCCTTCAAGACAGCTGAGTTTGATTGGTTTCCGGGTCATGGGCTGGAGGATGGAGGACGGAGGAGCAAGAAAACAAGGAAGCATCAATTTGAGCATTAAGAAGCACCTTCTATAATCAAGCTCTAAACCAGTTCTCAACTCTGGCTCTTGATAAGAGATTTTATCTAAGCTTTATTTATGCATTACCTGCTTTGTATCGTAACCAATAAAATAAGCATTTTATTGTTACAACTGCCTCCAGTGAGACTTTACTTATTACGACAAAATAAGTCTTAAACAAGAACAACCACAAGGGCGTCTTCTGCGTCATTCCTCAAGAACTTCAACCTGTGGGTGGGTGAGTACTATATGGTTTAAACTACCTGAATATTAATAAGGTTAAATCTGTAAGATAAAAAGACACACCAAGTAACAGCATGTGTCTATTTTTTGTTGTTGTTTTTGCTATCTTGAAGCTATGATAAGTTTTACAACATTAAAATGGGTCTGAGGTTTAAAGAGTAAGAAAAACAACTGTAGCTGCTTTCTAGCTCAAGTTTAGTAAAATTATCTTTGAATCATTTTGAATCAACATCAAAAGCACATTTTGTGAGTTAAACTGTTTTGACTGGTGAAATGTTCCATCTTCTGTTCCAGTGTTGACCACTAGGAGTCACTCTAAAACAATAGACTACATGTATGTTATTTGTACAAATGTCTGAATGTACTAGTACCAATGAGAAGGTATCTCATGTAGTCTGGCTGCAAGGGATTCATGAGACATTTCTTGCTAAGAACAGTGATGTTTCCTTTCTGCAGGATGTCAAATGAGGCTGCAATGTCCCTAAAGATATCTGAGGCGTAACCAGATCCATTTACTTGTACTGCAACCACTACAGGAGCTGGAGGTAAACAAAAATCATGATAATAATAAATATCACTGAAAATAATATAGCAGAATACGCTAGAAGGATATACACCGATCAGGCATAGCATTATGACATTCCTAATATTGTGTTTGTTTGCTATTAAAAAACACTGATCCGTCAAGACTCCACTAGACCCCTGAAGGTGTGCTGTGGTATTTCTGGTACCAAGATGTTAGGAGCAGATCCTTTAAGTCCTGTAAGTTGCGAGGTGGGGCCTCCATGAGTTGGACTTGTTTGTTTAGCACATCCCACAGATGCTCGATTGGATTGAGATCTGGGGAATTTGGAGGGCCAAGTCAACACCTCAGACTTGTTGTTGTGCTCCTCAAACCATTCCTGAACTATTTTTTATTTTTGTGGCAGGACACATTATCCTGCTGAAAGTGGCCACAGCCACCAGGGAATACCATGGTCTGCAACAATGCTTAGGTAGGTGGTACATGCTTTGGGCAATGTTCTGCTGGGAAACCTTGCGTTCTGCCTTGACCGGCTTGCTTTCTTCCCCTAGTGTATCCTGGTGCCATTTGTTCCCCAGGTAAGCAACTCACATGCACCCGGCCATCCACGTGATGTAAAAGAAAACGTGACTCATCAGACCGAGCTACCTTCTTCCATTGCTCCGTGATCCAGTTCTGATGCTCACGTGCCCAAGGTTGGTGCTTTCGGCGGTGGACAGGGGTCAGCATGGGTACCCCGACTGGTCTGTGGCTATGCAGCCCCATACGTAACAAACTGCGATTCACTGTGTATTCTGACACCTTTCTATCAGACCCAGCATTAACTTCTTGAGTAATTTGAACTACAGTAGCTTGTCTGTTTTATCGGACCATACGGGCCAGCCTTCACTCCCCACGAGCATTTATAAACCTTGGCTGCTCTGACCTATTCATCTAGCGATCACAATTTGGCCATCGTCAAACTCGCTCAAATCCATACACTTGCCCATTTTCCTGCTTCTAACACATCAACTTTGAGGACAAAATGTTCACTTGCTGAATAATTTATCTCACCCACTAACAGGTGCTGTGATGAAGAGATAATCAGTGTTATTCACTTCACCTGGTCATAATGATATGCCTGATCGGTGAACATATAGAAAATAAGCAAACCATTGACTACATACAATTATTTGTTTAAATGTAAAAAGTATGCTTAAATATATTTATTGTAATGAAAAACTATGCAAATATGTCGATATTATAAGTCTAGTAAAGTTAAGTGGTAGAATAGTGAAATTGTGGAATTCAATAAAAACATGAATTGAAACCATGCTGTGGTTTTAATCTTGTGTACCTTGGGCCACGATTTCACCTTGGGCCTGGTGGTGTACCAGCTCAAACACCCAGAACACCATGAGGTCAACAGCTATCAGTATGACTGTCATGACCATACACCTGAACAAAGACAACATCTGACCTGCCATAGCCCGTTTCTCTCACAGTCAGATACAGAGAGCCTGAGGAAGACATGAGAGGCTGAGTCATTATTAGAGTGAGTCTTAGGGTTGCATCTGAAATCACATACTTCCCTACTATATTATAGGCAAAAAAACAGTATGTGACAAAATAAGTATGTCCGAATTCACAGTACTCATAAAAGAGAAGGGAAAAAGTCCCCAGATAACCTACTTCTTCCATCCGGAATCTAAAGTGTGCATACAATGGACACTCCATGAGGGCACGGTAGAGGATTTGTGAATGGCAGTGAAGCGACTTAACTGATGCTGGTAGTTCACATGATAATGAAAACATGGCGAATGTGATACCGGTATAATAGAGCACCTAGTAATACTTCCAAACACGTTAAACTGTAGAATTAAACTTTGATCAGCTCCACAGAGATACACACATCTGACTAAGGGATGAGGGCTGCGCCTGAATCCACATACTCTTGTGTAGGCACTATGACTAGACTAGACACTTAACTCACGAGACGAGACACAAGATATTTGCACAGCACTTTAAATAAATCCTAAATGGAAAAATCATTACTGGAAAAATAGTCTGCAGGGGCATTTTGAAATGTTTTAAGTAATCTTCTTGTAATGAATGTCATTTCAGTTCTACTTTCTGAGTATGAATTATCATGCATTGAATCGAATGAGAATCAAATGTGAATTGAAATGTGAATTAAAATGTGAATTGAATCGAATGTGAAATTAAATTTGAACTGAATCGAATGTGAATTGACATGTGAATCGAATGTGAATTAAACCGAACGTGAATCAAATGTGAATTAAATCGAATTGAGAATTGAAATGTGAATCGAATGTGAATTGCATTGAAAGTGATTTGAAATGTGAATCGAATTTGAATTGAAATGTAAATTTAATTGAAATGTGAATTGATTTGAATTTGCATTCAATTCACATTTCAATTCAATTGCCATTCACATTTCAATTCAGTTCCCATTCAATTCAATTCACATTTAAATTCACATTCAATTTACATTATAATCACATTTTAATTCACATTCACGTCCGAATTACATTCATAGTATATAGAACATACTTTTTTAACGGTTGTTTAAGATAAGTACCTACTCGAGACTATGCGATTTCAGACACATCCCACATCCCTTAGTCAGATGTGTGTATCTCTGTGGAGCTGATAAAGTTTAATTTTACAGTTTAATGTGTTTGGGAGTATCACTGGGTGCTCTAGATCAGTGGTTTTCAAACCTGTCCTGGAGGACCACCAGCCCTGCACATTTTGTGTGTCTCCCTCATCTATCACACCTGCTTCAACTCATCAGCTCATTACTAGAGACTGCAAGACCTGAAATGGGTGTGTCTGATATAGGGAGACATACAAAATGTGCAGGGCTGGTGGTCCTCCAGGACAGGTTTGAAAACCACTGCTCTAGATCAGTGGGTTTTGCTACTGGTTTTGCTTTAGAGCCAAACTCTTCAATGAATGCTTTTAATGTAGTCTTTTTATACCCTTATATTTTATACTGTACACTACTATCGTTGAAAAGTTTGGGGTCAGTACCTTTTTTTTTTTTTTTTTTAAGGAAATTAATACTTTTATTTTATAAAAGTGACAATAAAGATTTTTTCATACCCAAACAAAAGTTCTCTTGAGGTTTCTATTCATCAAAGAATCCTGAAAAAGTATCACTGTTTCCACTAAAATATTAAGCAGCCAAATGATAATAACCGATTCAAAATGGATAATAATAAGAAATGTTTCTTGAGCGCCAAATCAGCATATTAGAATGATTTCTGAAGGATCATGCATCACTAAAGACAGGAGCAATGAATGAAAATTCAACTTTGCCATCCAGGAATAAATTTAATTTTAAAATGTATTAAAATAGCAAACTGTATCAGTTGCTTTTACTGTATCATTTGAACAGTAGTGATATTTTGCAAATTAATAATCCAAAAGTACTGTAGACAGAAGCCTTTGACAGACAAAGTTAGTTGTTGTTTTTCCCAGAACAGATGTGCAACACATTTTTGGATCACCAGAAGTATCCTAGAGCAATTTCCTTTACTACAGCAGTTTGAACTTTTGACATGTCCTGTCTCTCTGAGTGTGAAACATTCCCTGTTTTCTGGTACTTGTTGATGACCTTTCCCTTGTGAACTTTTTCTCATCTTTACTTGTCAATCTATCTCATCTCAGGGTTTTTGAACCCCTCCGCTTCTTTCGGCTCTGTTTCACTTATCTAAATGTCTATGAACATTCTTTCCTTTCTTCCTTCCTATTGACCCTTCACCCCACACCATCTATCAGCTAACAGACACATACACGCAAAAGCTATTCAAATAAGTATACACTCACAGGGCCTGATGTAGGTGAGAGTTTCTCTGTGGCTGAGGGGAAGTACTGCAGCTTTGCCCTGTCTGGAGTGCTTCCTGTCCAGCTCAATGAACTGGTCAGTTATGTAGATATTCTCAAATTCATCATTATGAAGGTACCGATTTTTGTACAGAACGGCCCTGTTCACAAGCACATAAAAAGACAATTGAGCATTACATAAACACATATGGTTATATGTTCCACATTTTGGATGCCAAGGACCACAAAATATGAAACATATGAGGACCCTCTGAGCATGATATTGTGAAAACAACAATACAATGTCAGATTTGTTAAATGTTAACATATATATCATTTTTATAATTTTTGCATTATATTTAGGTATTTAATAACAGAAACACTAATTATTATTTTTTATACAAATATGGACAATAATGATGTATTGATACGTAATAATAATAATAATTATAATTGTACTATTAGTATCAATATGCATTACATTTTGTTTACAATTTTTTTAAATAATACTTATATTTATATTATTATAAATATAATGTATCAAATTACTGTCAAAGTACATAATACATTAGTTATTATACAATGATCAGGCATAACATTATGACCACTGACAGGTGAAATGAATGACACTGTTTATCTCTTCATCACGGCACCTGTTCATGGGTGGGATATATTAGGCAGCAAGTGAACATTTTGTCCTCAAAGCTGATAGTATGTTAGAAGCAGGAAAAACGGGCAAGCGTAAGGATTTGAGCGAGTTTGACAAGGGCCAAATTGTGAATGGCAAGACGACTGGGTCAGAGCATCTCCAAAACTGCAGCTCTTGTGGGGTCTTCCCGGTCTGCAGTGGTCAGTATCTAACAAAAGTGGTCCAAGGCAGGAGCATTGGTGAACCGCCAACATGGTCATTGATGCACGTGGGTAGCAAAGGCTGGCCTGTGTGGTCCGATCAAACAGACAAGCTACAGTAGCTCAAATTGCTCACAAAGTTAATACTGGTTCTGATAGAAAGGTGTCAGAATACACAGTTCATTGCAGTTTTGTTGTGTATGGGGCTGCATAGCTGCAGACCAGTCAGGTTGGCTATGCTGACCCCTGTCCACTGCCGAAAGTGCCAGTGGGCACTTGAGCATCAGAACTGGACCACAGAGTAGTGGTCTGATGAATCATGTTTTCTTTTACATCATGTGGATGGCCGGATTCGTGTATGTCCATGTAAACCCTCTCATGGAAAAAGTATTCCCTGGTGACTGTGGCCTCTTTCAGGATGATATTACACCCTGCCTAAAAGCAAAAATGGTTGTGGAATGGTTTGAGGAGCACAACAACGAATTTGAGGTGTTGACTTGGCCTCCAAATTCACCAGATCTCAATCGAATCGAGCATTTGTGGGATGTTCTGAACATACAAGTCCGATCCATGGATGCCCCACCTCACAATTTACAGGACTTAAATGATCTGCTGCTAACATCTTGGTGCCAGATACCACAGCACACTTTCTAGTGGAATCCATGCTTCAACGGCTCAGGGCTGGTT
The DNA here is from genome assembly GCA_023029165.1 of Gobiocypris rarus. Classification (NCBI taxonomy): domain Eukaryota; kingdom Metazoa; phylum Chordata; class Actinopteri; order Cypriniformes; family Gobionidae; genus Gobiocypris; species Gobiocypris rarus. The sequence continues at coordinate 25,310,687 of CM040926.1, read as the reverse complement.
TGGCAGCAAAAGGGAGACCAATACGATATTAGTCATAATGTTATGCCTGTTTGGTGTATTATTAATAACAATAATGAACGATTTGTATTTATAATAATTAATATTATTGCTATAATTGTTATTGTTTTTAATATAATTATTATTATAACAACTTTGTAATAAAATAATTCCATGACAGTACTGACATGGTGAATATATTCTAAATGTCTGTTATTTATTGACTATGACAAGTTGTGTTCAACAGGAGGTACATACTGGAGATACATGAAGAAAAGCAGGAAGAACCCCATGTATGCAAGTAGGCCCTTGAGCTCCTGGAGGAGGACCAGCTGTTCAGACACCTCCTCCATGATCTCCTGAGCAGCATCCTGCATGGACTGACTGTTGTTCAGAAGCAGATCAAAGTTGATGGAGGTAGAAATGTTGAATTCAAATTCTTTCTTAATTCGATTGAATGCTGCAATGGTTGCTAGAGGTATCAACAACAAAAATGGAAATAACTAAATAAAAAAGTATTTGATGAATCACTCCATGCATGCCAGTAAATCACTCAGTAATGTTTAACATAAGTGAATCTCAGAAAGTAAATCTTACTTACGATAAGCTAAAGCAGTCTTCATGTGGTCAGCAATATATGAAGGTAAGATGCAGAATAGCTGTCCCACTGTGTGAAAGTCCATTATAAAAAAAGTATTAATTAAACAACATCTATGAAAATAGCTTCTTTTAAAAATAATTTTAGTTAAGACATGCAGTTTTCAAAAGTTAATTAAGCACAAAAGAACTGGTCTAAACGGCAGAAATCTGCTCAATAAGGCTGTATAGAATTAATTTTAGCACTTATTCTGTTGCTAGAGGTTATGTTTGAATTTGCTTTTAGCCCGTTGAAGAATGTGAGACATGCATACACATGGGAACACAACCCCACTTCAAACTGTAACATTTAGGGTACTTAAACGTGACAAACTTCTCCCACAAGAACACATATTAAATAAACTTGGTATATATTGAGCATTAGGAGTAACAGTACTGAGAAGACTCTGTCAAAGGAACCATTTATCACTGTATTCTGCCATTGTATATAATAAAACTAAATCACTGTGATGCATAAAATAATTCAGTAAGGAATCAGTTAGCTGTGGCTATATGGCTTCCTGTTAAGAGTGTAATGACAGGGCTTTCAAGGCACTAATCATATGCCAGAGACTCACCGCGTGCGAGCCCGCAGAGAGGCTGGAATCCATCTAGGAGGTGGCAGAGGAACGAGAACACAGAGAGCAGCTCCATGCAGTTCTCACGGCCTTCATCAAACAGCCTAGTGCACTTCTGATACGGCAGACCCAGCTTGTCATTACACACATCACCAATATCTGCCAAGAAGTGCAGTACGTTTCTTAGAATACGAGCTGAAAAGGAAATAGGGAGACAGAGAGACTTAAGCTCAAACCTCAGTAAACAATTAAAATTCATAGGCCCAGATCAGTTTACCGGATGTTTGGTCAAAGGATTCACTCACCAACATGCCGCACAGATTCTGTCAGAGCTCTGATGAGGTTTTGAGCTCGGCCTGCCATTGAGTAAGCATTCCTCGCCATCTCCTTAATCTTACTCAGGGCCGCTAAACAAAACCATTTTCAGAATATCAAAACAGAAATATGCACAACATCCAACTGTATTTTTCAAGTAAACCAGAAGACATTGAGACGTTCTTCTGAAAAACACATTTTGAAGAACTGATTTTGTCCACACAGTGAAGATGTCAGTGGGGTGCCTTACAACACTGGAACACATTTTGGATTTTCATCAAATGGACAAAAAAGACATTGAGACATCTACTGTTTCACAGAAAAAAGGTGAGGGTGAATAAATGATGACAGAAAGTGCACGCTATCTCTTCAAGTGATTATGATATGCATTTCTAAATAATCTCACTATTTTGTTTTGAGCAGATGTTGGTGTTTTTGAAAGAGGCGGATTGTTGATATTAACATGATGATCTGGCAGATAGACTCACGTAGCAGTGGGTTGGCGGCACGCTGCAGGAGTTGTTGGGTCTGATTCATGGCAAGTTCTGCACCACAGATCACGCTGTCTGCGGCCCGTTCAACATTCTCCATCGTGTTGCTCACGGGGCCATGGATAACCAAGGTACAGATGAGGAAAAGAAGGAAATTTTTACCCCTGACTTAAAAACAATAAAAAACAACAACAACAACAAAAATGTGTGAGAAAAGTGTTATAGTGAGCAATACAATAGGGAAAACTGAGAGGTGATAAACTATTAATAGTTGATAAACAGAGATTTAGAGGAGACTAGCGCTGTGAAAAACAAATACTTCCCTACTATATAGTACACAATTTTTTTTAACTCAAACTTGTGGTTTCAGTGCCTGGGAATAGGTCATAAAAATCGTCCATATTTTACATGTTAATTTCATGTTTTGATATTTTTGTACATTACCTATTATTTTTTACCATTCAGAATTGCTGTGTTTCATAATTTTAATATTTACATTTTGCTGAAAAGCTTGTACTAGGCAGTTTAATACTGACATGTTATCCCAATGTGACATGATCCTCTATAACGTCAAATGGCTGTTCAACTAACTGTAGGCCTAACTTTTTCCCTATGGGCAGTAACCTTTTCTTCAATTTCTTTTTCTTTTTAAACCAAGGCTTTAAACCTAGAGAAAGCGTGACAAATAGCCCCGGTCTCCCCTATATCTGTCCCTATACGCTTATAATGTTAATTGACATGTTCACATGTACCAATACAGAATATGTTTATGAAAGAGATTGACAGGTGTTTAGTTACTCGAGCACAGCATTGGGATCATCAGCATGACGTTGGTGCGCACGCGGTCGGAGAGACCCGTTCCAAACCCCGCCAAAGCCGCGAGGATGCCAGTAGTGATGACACAGAACCAGAGGTCGTTGTTCTGGATGAACAGCGCTGTCATACCGTAAACTGATGCGATGAAAAGACCCAGAGTAAACCCAGAAATGCTGCGCTTCACCTGACGCACCGCCGAGCTACGGCGCAAAAGCGATATTTTCCTACCGAGAGACCTTAAAAAAGGTTCCTTTGGAGTCATCCTGAAGAGAAAGCAAGTAAAACGAATAAAAAGTAAGACATTTTTTTAAAATGTTTAGCGATTCAAAAAGATGAATTAAGATTAACCCCAAAACATCGCTGTTTTTAGACTTAGCCTAGCGTAACGTTAACTTACCTGTCCACAGTAACGTTAGAGCTCGCGGATAATAACTGCTCTTCGATGCAAAATATACTCCTTTTTTTCATTAAAGTTTCACTTTTAAATATGTTGACAGGTAAAGGGGTGGACCCATTAAAATACACATATTAGTACAATGTCCTGTCAAAAAATGTCAAGCAAGTTAGGCTGTTTTACACCAAATTCACGAGGGCTCATTCTAACCGACTCACTGTTGCATCTTTTAAAAAGCTTTCTTTTTCTGTGTTCTTTATGTTAGCACTGAATAATAACCCAGCAATGGAGTGTCTCGGGGAAACCAGATGTAAAACACCCCACTCAAGTGTGTTTGTCTTATTTTGTTTTTAGACAACAAGTTCAATCTGTTAGTAGATGTCCAGCATATATTAACCTTTTTGAATTTGCAGCTTTGGAGCAGGTGTGTAAGCATATTCTGCCAGCTGGAGTTCATAGGTTCCTGTTCGGCCCACAGTCAGAGTTTCCTGTGGTCAGACATCTCATGGGTGCTGTTTTTGGAGCTTTGAGTGGTGTGGGTAAGTAACTGCAAAACCTGGTGTACACTAGACCATTTAAAAGTTTGGGGTCTCTTATGCTCACCAAGGCTGCATTAATTTAATCAAAAATACAGTAAAATATCATTACAGTTAAAAATATGGTTTTCTGTTTTAAAAAACAATTATTTGATAATCAAAAAGTTCAAAAGAACATTTATTTGAAATTGAAATCTATTGTAATATTATAAACGACTTTACTCTTACTTTTTAAAGTAATGTAATGCATCCTTGCTGAATTGAATTTCTTAAGTCTTTCTGACCCCAAACTTTTAAATGGTTGTGTGTATAAATAATAATTTCATGAATTATATAACTAACATGTGATGCTAATCTTATCTTAACCTGTTTTTAAGGGTTGTTTTTCGGACTCATGCACAATATTTCCATGACAGCAGTACAACATGTTGTTGTTGGATGTGTGTTTGTAGGCAAGTACACTGCATAAAAGTAAACATTAACCCTTAAAATGGTATCATCTATTATCTAATATATCAGTTTTATTCAGTCATATAAAAAATATTATAATATTCTGCTTCAGGTGGCATATGTTTTTTGTAACTTACAGGTGTTTTTGTGCTATGTGCTATATGATGTGTTTGTGTAGGTCTATGTAGTCTTGGAGGCATGTTTTCCTCACTGTTTCGCTGCTCCATTCTCCTGATGTTTCCTAGTATGATTGGATCTCATGGTCGGACATTCCTGATGGTTTTTGTGCTGCATGGACTTTACCAAGGTAGAAATCCTAGGACTGGAATATTTAATTTTGTGACTGACAATGACAATACAAAGCATAGACCTCATACGTTGACAAAAATTTGACCCAGAAAAACCTATGCTCTTCCCGTCAGGCCCCATTGCAAACATCCAGCATAATGTTCAGGATGTGGCCTCCTCCATGGGCTGTAACATAGACCTGCAGATCAAACACAGCAAGGTGATGTGGAGAATGCTGACAGAGCCTTATGTGCAAGTAGTGAAAGAGATAGTGGTGAGTCTTGAAACTGGGTGTGAATATACAATTTGCTGATACGAGTCATGAAAATCTGTCCCTCAAACTTCTTTCTTCTCAGAGTGACAGTGGGGAATTTGAAAAAGAGTCTCAAAATGTGAGCAAAAAGTTCCAGAAGATTCGGGATGAGGTAATGGGTCGGTATGGATATGACTCTCTTGGTAAGGAGTCCGTCCATACGGCCAACAGCACTCAGGAGGAGTATGTAGAGAAGACTAGAGCACGTTGTGACTGTGAGTGTAAATAACAAAAAAACAAGCTATTATCGACTGTGTATGATAGAGGTTTCAAGATTAGCTCTGTCTAAATGATGTTGTGTGTAACAGATGTGGTGCAGCAAGGAATTAGCCGATGTCAGGATTGGTTCAGTATGAAATGGGAAGAGTGTATGAAAACCATTCAAGCCCCTCTTATAAACCACTTCCTCTGCATACCTATGCAATTCCACTTTCTTTGTAATATCATGAGAGGTAAGGTTTGCATTGTTGCATCTCATCTTATCATTAAGCAATTCCGTATCCCTGGTTTATTGAAGGTTTTTTTTCTATCAGTGATGACTTCATGGTGCACAGAGAAGATCCCAGTTGAGGGAAACTTTGGTCAGACCTTCGACAAACTAAATGACTCGATCAACAGGCTTGCAGAACACTTCACCACCAATGTAGTGCTTCAGGTATAGCAAACTGTCCTGAGTTTTAATATAATGCAAAATCTTAAAGTCCCCATGAAATGTTGACATTTTTAAATCTTAAAGTCCCCATTATTTAATTTTGTTTGTCTTTTAGTATTAATATGTCAGTCTTACTGTTATATATAAGCTAGTGTGCTCCAAAACAATTACAAAAGTCTCATTTAGGAGATATAAGCATTCAAAACTTTCAAATAAAAAAAACGCCAGTATGGATCGATGATCAATCTAAAGCGTCCAGCCTCCCACATTATAAATAGATGCTGGAGCTGCAGCTAAAATATGTCATTTTTCACACATTTACTATTTTATACATGGCGAATGGGACATAGTGCACTATATAGGGGATAGGGAACAAACCAGACAGTGTAAATGTGCTTCCCATTGGAGCAAATGAAGTCATGCAAACTGCTGCAGAGTGCACAGTCTACTCCAGTCCAGAGACATGATAGCACAAAACGCATAGGATCCATTTGAATTCTGTACAGAATATTATATTTTAAAGCAATATGAGAAACGTTTATGGTGAGTTCACATTGCAACATTTTTAGCCCTGATTTTGACTCGCCTTGATCTGTGATCTGACGAGTTTGAAAATCGCTCAGTGTGAACTCTGCATTAGAGATTAAGAGGAAACTGCAGCTTTACCGAGCTAAACAGCTCTGGCCTGAGCTGTGATTTAAACGAAACGTTAGGAAACTTCCATTGAAGGCATACAGTATGTCATTTTTTTATATATATATATTTAGACCACTTCTATTATTGATTACAGGATGTGAAGATAATTTCAACCAGTATAACAAATATTGTTTATAAAAACATTGCCTACCCTACCTATAAATAAAAAAAAAACATTTTTGTTTTTAAGAGTTTGGAGCAGCAGTCAGTGTTTGGAGTGAACGTCCTCCAGAATTTCTCTAAGGAGCTGAGCCGTGTGTTTCAGGAGAAAACAGTAATTGCTGAGAAGATAGCTGGGGTGATTAACTTTCTTCTCTCATTCACCTTCATCACGGTGTTCACCTCGTAAGTTCTCAGTCCTTCCTTTTGGCGCTGTTGTGCTATATAGTTTATATATATAAACTATGAAAGATATATATTCATTATGTAAATGATTACTTTATATATTATTCAAAATGTTGTTCAGTTTATTTATTTTATTTGTTTTGTTTGCAGAGCGTTTGGATATGTTCGTCAATTTTGCAGGGACATTCACTTTGACAATGTGTACATAACTACTTACTTCAGACAGATTGATGCTCGCAGAATAAGAGCTGTAAGATAAAATCTTAAACATACACTTGCACATTCATATCTATGTGTGCACTAATTTCAGCTTCTGTTTTAGGGGAAGAGGCATTTGCTTCCACTGAAGAAAGCAGAGCAAGAGAGTTTGATCAACCCATGGAGCTTATCTATCCACCCAAGCGAGCTCATGCCTGTGGTACTTTTTTGGGCTGTATGCTATTACGGTCCCCGTGTTCAGCATTTAATCCTCGTCAGGTTTTGTATTTATAATGGAACAGTTAAAGGTGAAGTGTGCCATTTCTGTTTTTCTAATGGCACCAAACAGAATAGCTAATTTCATGTTTTCAAACAGGCTTTTCAAACACTCAAAACAGATAATTCCGCCCAAACTCATACCATTGTCTAAATCAGCACGGCTGTGTTGGTTGGTGAGGACCCTTAAAGAAACAGATCAATGTTTTGTTGGAGCCACAGAGCCAAAGTGTTGTTGCTTTTCAGGGAAATAATGGCTTACTTATAGTTGTCTTTGCAAACAGGAAAGCATTTATGTACAGTATTTTTTAATAAGTTGATTTTAATTCAGAAACAATGTCTCTCGTGCAGATTGTGGGCTTCCTGCAAGTTGCATCTCTGGCTCTGTTTGTGTGTGTTCTACTGGCTGTTGATGGAATCCTGTATAACATTTTTGACCTCATCCGAAGACACACTTTCACTACATATTCTGTTACTAGTGAGCACAAATATAGACTTGTATATATGCATGAGCAGGGTTTTCCTTCGAGATTTAACATGTGCATCTACATTACAGTAGATTTTCTATCTTTATCTCTGCTTCTGAAGGTGTTCAACATGCAGACATTGTAATCGGTGGAGATTCCATGTTAGCCAGACTTCTGCGGAAAACCATTGGTGCCTTCAACACCTCCTCCAATCTTGATGTGCAATCGAGTAACTTAGGTAGGTTATCTACTATTTGAGTGTCAATTTTCTAACCCTAACCCTAGTGAAAAATTTACATGACAAATTTTTTGGGGAAAGGAGATGATCATAATTCATGGCAAACTCAGAGAAAGCTTAGAATAACTGCAGGTACAAAAGCCCAGTGCAGATGAAAGAGGGAAAAAAAGATCAGAAGAAAATAATCTCAATACACCACAGTTTGGAATAACTAAACCTCTATTATGTTATTGGATCATGGGCTAGATATCAATATAATATTGTATTGCCAAGTCCCTGATCTCTCAAGATCACTCAAGGTCTCTGTTGTAGCAGCCCATGTACCACAGCGCTCTCAAACTGATCTCAGCTAATGTGGGTTTTAATTAAATGTGCACTATGTAAAATAATTTCAGTAAAATATCTAAAAACCACTAGGCCAGTGTTACATATTTTGTTCAGTTGAGTACTTACAATATCCCAAATCTTAACCAACTATTTGTGAATCGTGAGAAAATTGCCTTTTTAACCAAGGAACCAGGACGTGTATGGGAGTCGCCTGTCATTTGCGTCATATCTGCGCAACACTCGGTTATATTTTGCAGAAACTCTTTACTCTTACTGCAGTGTGCAACATGTCATAGCAGCCGCAGAGCGAACGCACAGAGTAACGTCATAACATCATTTTCAACACACTCAAATGTATCCAATATGATACAGAGCTGCGTTACCTCATACTCATGACCGGAAGAAGCGGAAATGGTCCTGCTGCTCGCAAGGCGTGTGTTGCATTCATCTTATTAACAATCGCTACAGCGGTCCTGCTCTGCTTCATACTACAGTAAAGTTAATAACTGCTAATAAACATTAATGGAGTCCTATCCTGATTCTTTTCCACCGGCTGTGAGGTGTCCCAAGATTCTTCACTCAAACTGGGTCAAACTCTAACTACGCCTTTGCTTTGAATAGGCAACCTCTAGCAGACATAGTGCACCTTTATTAAACTGTTAGCTCATTCCATGATAAGAAAAATCTATTTAAAGGAGTTCTCTATTCTATTGGTTTTTCATTTAAAATTCAATTTAAAAAAATATCTGGTTTCATCTTAAGGTTATGATACACAGGGCAACTTTTTTGAGCTATGCTGTTGGGCAGTGTTACCAAGCAATGTTCCTTGGGCACTTTGCCATTGAGAATGGGCAACAAATTTCTATCTGGATACTTTAGATTGGTCATGGCCCTGTTTCTCACCTGGTTGCCCACTGACGTCAACATTGCCCAGCAACATTGCTAAAAAGGTTGCCCCGTGTATCACCTTTAGTGTCCTGAAAACATGAGTGGCAAAGAAATGCACCAGCTTTAGTATTAGAGAGATTGTGAATGTACTTGTGACTGGCTCAATGATTCAGTTGGACTCTCCTGAGGCCAAATGACGTCTTCGGTCTGGCCGTCTGTTTAATCTGATCAGAGTTAAACTAAAAGCTCTGATTGTGTCTGTATGTCTCATCCAGATAGGTCTAAATTGATCTAGTCCGGTTGCCACACGACAGTACACAGCTGATGAGAGGACTATTTATAACACTAACATGATAGCACGCGTGCCAGACAACATAATGTTGATGCATCAATTAGAAGACAGCCACTGTATTCTGTTTACTTGCTATGTAACCTGATCCAGAAATAGGGTACTGTGTCTATATATGTTCAAAAGTTTTGGATCAGTAAGATTTTTTGATTTCCTTTATTCAGCAAGAATGCATTACATTGATCAAAACTGACATTAAAGGTATGTATAATGTTTTAAATGATTATTATATATTTCAAATGCTGTTCTTTTGTGTGTATGTTTATGTGTGTATAGATTGTTTGCCCCAACCACATGCTCTGAGCCAGTCAAACTACTTGTGGATCTTCCTTCCCCTTTTACTGATGTGCCTCATGTGCTGCCTGCAGGTATACACCAATCGTCTGCGCCGGGTCTTCACCGCCTTCTACTTCCCAAAGGTAACACCACCTGCCCCGTGAGCCCAGATAGCACATTTCCACTGACACACTCCTGTCTTTTGGTCAAACAGTCCCATTCAGTTCAGCAACCCTACAGTGACCAGCACCATATGAATGAATAATTGTGTTTGTTTGGATCGAGAGACAGCAGCCAGTACTCCTGGCAGCGAGTTTATCATTAACAATATTGGTCAGTCATAAACATCAGAAGCTCCTTATGCTTTCTTTGGCTAAGGAGCTTAAGAGTCACTGTTCTGCATGTGCTGCTGCTTTCAGCTTATGCTGATCCCGTTTAATATTGCTTAATCAGACAGATGTACTGTGCTAACAAATGTAGATTTGTGTATTATGAAAAAGGATTTCATTTTTTAAATTAAATTAAACTTTAATTAATATCCAGAATCAGTTCTGGACTGGTATGAGGTTTCTGAGCAATATTTTTCCCAAAATGGTTCTTATCACTGCATTTCTTCATAAAATACTATTTGGCCCCTTTATAGTCAGTGTATTTCACAAAAGAATTCTCTCAGCAGGAGAATATTTATTATTGTGCAGGCTGTTGTTTTGTCATTGTACACTTGGCACAGGAAGGCTTGAACAAAATCTAAAGGTCTCTCCTAGCATAAATGAAACAAACAAAAAGCACAATAATAGGCAAAATTACTTCCTCTGATGTCATTTTTGTTTCCCGCCAGTTCTCCAATTAAAATAAACTTTGCATTTTCATTCCATATGAAATAGGGTCCAGATTGCGAAAAAGAAAGACAAATTCAGATCTCCCATGTTTTAAAGCAATTAGTGTAGTATAATAAAATGTAATATAATAGAAACTTTGATGACTTGAATAATGCATCTTTGTGTTCTTGGCTCAGTTTTGCACTGTTTTTGCTGAACATGTGCAACTAGTCCTTTGAGTGAAGTAAAACCCTTATGCTATTTAATCGGTTTGGTCACGATTGTAACCGATACCCTGATTCAGCAAGTTCAAAGCGCCTGATACACAGCGTGCAGTGTAAAGAGGGAATACTTTCTCACACATACAGAGTGAAATATGTGTTCTCTAGTGAGTGTGCGGGTAAAGCACTAATAAGATAAGAGGGTTTTAAAGTAATAGCATTAGATTTGCAGCATTTTGTGGGCCCGTGTCGGCGTGAGGAGGATTACAAGCCCCCTGTGAACCCTGATTCAGCTAGTGCCACAAGTATTACCTCATTCATAAAGAGGTGCACACTGAACGTGTTTTTATTCCTATAACCCTGCAGGAGAACACTCTAGTGTCTTTATTCCTATAATCTGAAATCTATCTCAGCATTTTGCTGGACGAAATCTGATCTGTCCTGCTTTTTCAGAGAGAAAAGAAACGGCTCCTGTTCCTCTACAACCTACAGATCCAGAAACGCATCTCCTTTATCAACAGACAACGTCATCGGCTGAGATATCAAAAACAGACATTTGTAACGGTGTGTATGATAGGTCAGCATAGGAACCTACAGAGAAAACTACTTTTTCTGATGTTGCAGATTTTCAGCTTACAACTTGTTTAGCATTTTCTCAATTCTTTTGTTTTTGGTGCACATACATTTTTAAAAATGCATTTGTAGGACAGAATTTAGCACTCCGTTGGTTATACATTCAGTAAAATCTGAGAAAAAGCATGAGACCAAGAGTGCATATGAAATCGCATATTTCCCAAAAAACAGTATGTGAACGGAATAAAATGTCCAAGTCCACAATATCCATAAAACAGTAGACAAAATGTTCCCAGATGACCTACTAATTCCGGTAAGATTCTATCCCATAAGGCCACTGGAGGATTTATTAATGGCAGTGAAGCAACTGATATGACAACAACAACAACATGACAAATATATATATGTCCAGATTACATTCATGTTATATAGATTTTTTTTAAAGTAATTACTACTAAAAAAAAGAACCTACTAGAGTATGTCTTTTCAGACAAGTTGAAAACTTGGTTAGATTAATTTGGAAGTACTTCCCCCTCTTATAAAAACTGGCAAATATTTTGTGGGAGATTATCTGTCTGACAAGCAAACTAAAACAATCACACCATTCTTCAATAGCCACACTTCTCCAGCTGTAGCAGTAAATGCTCAACAATGGCCTTTATTATAGGGTTACATGCCAAAATAGTTATTTTTCAAGAATCAATATTCAAAATGTAATACTTCTGATAAATGAGTGCCAAAATATATATTAATGATCGGATCTCAAACTCTCCGTCTCTTCTCTTCCAGGTGCTGTCGGTTCTGTTGGCCCTTCTGAAGCGTGTGGGCTGTAGGTTGCACTGGTGCTGGGTGTGTGATAGGTTTGTGAGGCAGAATCAGGCTGTGGAGTGCAGTTCTGTAGGCTGCACAGTGATCTATTGTCAGCAATGCTGGACAGACCTGGGCAACATCTGCTATGCCTGCTTCCCTCAAAACCAGTGTGGACCACAAGATAATGGCTCTGATCCTGATGTGTACTACAGCTGCTGATGAACATCACTGCATACTTCAAAGTTCAGTGACTAACAGTTTTCATAGTTCCAAACGGCTTTAATGGCTGATAAAACCTTTTTAATTGCAACATATCTATGGACAATTAAAGTGGCATTGCTAAAGTGTAAATAACTGGAATTGGTTAAAAAAACATTTATGTAAGCTTTATGTGAATAACATTAATCAAATACTACGCTATGTGAGAAATACCCAGATGGTCTACCTATTTCCTTCTCGTTCTCGCACAAAGGATTTTTCTGTTTACTAAATGGGCCTAACGCCACCTTAGTTCACACAAAAAGTTGCCTCATTTCGTTCCAAACCTTCGTTCATCTTCAGAACACAAATGAAGATTTTTTTGTTGTTGATGAAATCCAAGAGCTCTTACCTCTCCATAGACATGCAATTTAATTAACACTTACAACATCGTTAAAATAGTAACGTTACATGTAACTCAAGTGGTTCAACCTTAATTTTATGAAGCAATGAAAATACTTTTTGTGAGCAAAATTAAAGACTTTGTTCAGCAATTTCGTTCTAGCCCGTGTGGCTGTGTCAGTCTAGTAGTAAATAGTGGAATGATGAGGTTACGTAATTAATGACAAAATTTCCATTTTTGAAGTGAATGAAAGAAAAGAAGAAAGCGCTCTAGCGGCATTGTGTTGCTATGGTTACTTGAGGCGATTTCTGTTCGCGAGCATATATTTGGTGCGCTCTGACAACTTTTGCGGTAATTTTTTTTTTTAAACAAAGTCTTGCATATTGTTTTAGTCCTTCCCGATACTGCGTTGAATTCCTTTATTACCTCTCCCACCCCTGCCTTAATCGCTGGGTTAAATAATTGTAGGCTACGCCCTTTAGTAGGTTCATTATACCAGCTGTTAAAAACCTATGCGTATAATCTCCATGCCAAGGATGTGAACCCGGCCGGAGAGCAAAGAGTTAACTCGAAAGAGGAAATCCTATCTCGTTGGTCACACTGAGAAATGCGATTATACTGCCTCAGTTTAACACGGGCGAGCGGGCGGACTGCGCAATATGCGCTCCGTCTCATAAAGCTTATCCTACACGGTTAAGTTACAGGCGATGCCGCTGATCTCAAAACAAAACGAGTGAAATAGAGAAGCCATTATTATTGCCAGGACAGAATGTATGCTTTCAGCAGGATGTCGGTTGCTTCTGACAGAACCCACACTGGGCCGGGAACACGCTTTGAGAACGGACTGCAGTTCGGCGTCCAGCAGGTGAATGGCCAGGTGCGCGTTCACGTGTGACGGATCCCCTGGCTGCTGGCCGTCTTAACGTGATTAGCGTGCTGTTTTTAAGAACTCTGCAGATCCGCTACTCGACTTGAATTCAAAGAAGAGAACAATCAGTGCGTCACTGGACCATGAAGCACCATCGTCAGTTGTTTAGATGTTTTTGGCGAACTGTCGTCACTCTTCTTCTGTTTGAAGGCACCCCGCTCGTGATGTTCAAGGGGTCCCTCACTCTGACCCTAAACAGGGATGACAGCAGTTTCACACTGCAGCAGGACGCGCAGATAACTCACTCCTCACGCAATGGTATGGAATACTCGGCGTTAAATATTGCATTGAAGAAATGTGTTGCATCAAGAATTGCGTTCTTTTTTTTTCTTAGTTAATAATTGTACATTTAGAGCTTTTTGTGATGCACAAATTGCTCTTTATTTTATGTTTTCACAACAGAGTGTCATTACAATCAGTCTAGTCATTTACATGTCACTAACATTAAGTCACATATGAATAGGGTAAAAATCCCTATTTCAAATTTTGCCGATTTGATGTTTTTAGGTAGGCTATTTAGGCTAGCTTAATTTTATAATTAATCAATCAATCAATAATTTTTAATCAAACGATTAATAATTAATCAAACATAGGCTTTCTCAACAGAAATGACCTTAAAATTAGGCTATTAAAGATGTTCTTCGCACCATTCAATATTGTTAAAGTAGGCTACAGAGGGTCTATAAATATGGAGTCCCGCATCACATGAAGAAAGAAAGATTTAGCCTACATTTATGCATTTACTATAGACACTTTTACATGTTACTTGCATTACATTTCATGGGATTCAGTGCATGTATGTGGTGTTGTTAGTGCCATGCTCTATAGTGTTTGACCCATCACAGTCTGCTTAGAGAAACACAGCGGACAGCTCGGCTATTTTAGTTAGTCTAGATAAGTCACAGGCTCTGTTCTTTAAGAGCCTGCTTAGCAGACTGACATTTACCCACCTCAATGTTTGTAAACTGCTCAGAGTATAATGTAGGACTATTGATTCTTGAAAATGATTGCAAACTTCAATCTGGGCTGCTGGAGAGGAAGCTCACTATAAAAGCACATCCAAAATACTTGCCCATTCCCTTCAGGATTTCCAATTCTGACTTGTTTCCAAATAATTTGAACAATTTGTTGAGAATCCTAGAACTATGTTGTCTCAGCAAGTTGTGTCCTTTTTGGCTTGTGTTCTTTGAGGCAGATTGACCGTATGCTTCTGATGCAGTTTAGAGGCCCTGCAAACCAGTACATGCATGTTCCAGCACAGCTGTCAGTCACAGACTAAACAACAGCTGGACCTCACAACACAGCGCACTCTTTTACTCACTCACAGTGTTACTTTTAGGACATCTGTATATGAGTGCGCATCTGAAGAAAACTGTTCTAATGGGCAAGCATTATTACTTAAAAAACAACATAAAAATCTCATCAACACAACTTTAATTCTTTGAAAAAGACTAATAATGAATCCCATAAAATAATAGTGGATTGTTACACCACTGATAGATGGAATGCGAATCTTACTGTTCTGAAAAACAGTTTTGGCTTCTTTTGACATGCAGGGAGATTTTTGGCACTGTTTGACAAACGAATAACCAGTGATTACCCAAGTATTTGGGTTGCATTGACAAAAAAACATACTCTTCTCAGTTTAATAAATTAAAACCTGTCATTTTGACTCATTTACAGTAAACAATATGAAATAAATACAAAGGTTTTGTTGTGGGAAACAAGCTTTTGAAATTGTCAGAAAAATCTAAGCTATCACAATAAAAGTAAATAGACAGCAACACACAAACAATGTGGTTGGAATCACTTTCAGAACAATCTTTTTCCAACTCACGAACAATTAAACATCGCCAGTCAATCATCAATTTTTGGGGATGGATGTGCATTGACTGCTCTATACTCATTTGAGATTGTGTATCTGGATGAATTTTTTGTTATTAAATACAAAAATTGAGATGTGAAAAGCAATTTAAATAAACCAGGAAAATGGACACATTTTTTCCATGTGGGTGACGTTTCATGGGAAAATAGGAAGTTTATGAACTAAAGTTTATCTATTTCTACAGTTACAAGTCATAAAAGTGAGCTGAAGCCTCTAGTGAAGACAAGGCCATTTGCTGTGTTGGATGGAGTTAGGAGAAGCCTGAGTGATGTTTTACAGGTGGGTTTTTGCACCGTCTAATAACAGATATAATTCACACTAAAATAGCATGTTAAATTGACTAACATCATACCATAATTCATGCATGTGTGGATAACATTCCTTTTTACTGGAACTGGTAATAAAAAGTGTTTGTGTGCGTGTGTGTGTGTGGACAGTGGGGAATTCAGCAGGACATGACTTCAGTTGCTCTCAGCTGCACAGGAAAAGTCTGTCCCCATAATGTTGCCTCTAGTTCCTCTCCTCTCAGATCATGCTTTATGTCAGGAAGTTTCCAACTGAATATGTCAACACACCTACAATCTCCCTCCAGGACGGGACAGATACAGACACCAAACCCAGCTCCCTCTCCTAGCCTTTAATTACTCATTCGGTTTCATAATTTGTTTTATTCACTTGGTCATTTCTCTCAACAGTGTGATTCAAGAAATTGATCCATGGGTTACAAGCTGATTCATTTATTTTGTCACACACAGTAAAGCAGCCCCTCTGTGCCTGGCTGAAACACAGAAACCAAGGCAACGATGGTCTGTTTTTAGCATGTTTTGCCATCGAGAGGAAAGGCGGGTGATGGCTTGGGTGTGTGTGCATTTTTATGAATACAGTCTGTTGATTATAATCAGTGTCCTCAAACCATCCACCACTCACTAACTACTCATCTATATTAGCAGAGCAATCAGAGAGTGTTTCTTTCAAACTAACAACTGATACAGAGTGACATTTTTGATTGTCATTCCATCTCTAATACATTCTACTCCTGTTTTAACACAGTTTAACATGTGTAGTCATATGCCACACAGCTTACATTTACGCACATTTAAATATGATGGTTAGGAACCAGGTTCAATAACAAATGTACTGATACAAAATTATTGAAAGTGAAATGATGACTCGGAAAGTGTTCTCTGTACTTTCTTTCAAAAATACTGTTGTGATAACTGTTCAAAGTCCAATTCCTGTGCCAATAACTCTTGAGTCGGTACATTTCAGAAAGCCAAAAATACTCTGCATGACCAATGAATTCTGACTCTTATGAGCCAGCTCTTTTTAGCGAATCGCCAACACTTATGAATCAGTTGTATCAGTTTTATAATGAATCATGTGCGACTCCATGAACCAAGAACTAATACTGTAGTAGTTGTAGATTTACATTAAACATTTTGTCAATGGAACTGTGCAAAAATAAAGGACTAAACATTCAAATTATCATATTTCTTAGAGTAATTTTAGAAATCTCTAGAAATTAATAATAATAATGATAATAATACCCAAATGAGCAGTTAAGGCACAGGCAAACTGTGAGATCTGGCACAATCCTCATCCTCCACCCATTCTCCCTTTCCCTTACGCACTCTTTTTTTTTTACCCTCAACTAGCCTCAGTAAAAGTACCCCACCCAGCATTCATCTGCTGCTGAGGTCATCGCGTTGCATACTGCATGTGCTCAGGGACATTACCTCAGACAGAAAGAGACGCTTATAAAGAAAGGGAGAAAAAGAGAGGCCAGAGCAGAAGGCAATAACAGAATAGAGGGAGAAAGAGGAAACAGGAGAACAGATCGGCTGAGGCAGAGAAGAAAGAGGGGAAAGAGAGAAGCAGATATGAGTATTCAAGGATGATGTGGTTAAAGGAATATTTCACCAAAAAAAAGAGGAACATTCTGTGATGATTTACAATGATTTGCACATTTAATGCAATTAGTCCCTATGAGGACGGATGGTTTCAAGCTTCAAAAAGGACATAAAAGCACCATAACAGTAACAAAAAAGTGGTCCTGCAATTTTATTATTTCACGTCTTTTGAATATCAGTGAACAGATCATTCAGTTTGGTTTAATTAAAATATTTGACTCAAAAGAATAATATGTTCACTAACTAGTCAAGATTTTCAGTAAAAAGATGTTCATCTTCCTCATACAATGACTTCAAAAGACTTAATATACACAGGCCATATGGACCACATTTATATTTGTATGATACTTCCATGTCTTTTTTTGAAGCTTCACTTCTCATTCATTGTAAATGTATGGAAAAGGGTCTTGTACAGTCTAAACGGCGACCCTGCACGCATACACGCCCTCTTTTTCATCTTTGCCTCAGACACTAGTTTGACATGCCTATGGTTGTTCAGAGACAAGCATTCCACCCATTCCCAGTGAACTGCAGTCTGTTCCCAGAAGTTCATAGTGAAGGCGCTCGCCAGAACCATCTGATAGTAATAAACATAAAACCCACAAATAGACGCCTATGGTTATGTAGGAAACCTGAACAATGCTGGAACATTATCTGATGGTTGAATGTGGGCTTCAGTTTTTGTGAAAAAGAGGTTCGATCCTGGAAGAAAGTGTATGTATGGGTGTGTTGTGCAGCTTGGTAAACGACTGCAGATGTGGGAAAGAGATTGATGCTCTTATGATGTCCGTCTCAAGACCTTTTGATGAACCAAACTCCACAGTAGGGGTAAAGCTCAATGGCAAAAATTGTCCCAATCAACCTGAATTAGCCCTTATCTTTAAAGGGCATTTAAAGTTTTTGCAAGAGGTTGGATGAGATCTAAGGGAGCTATAAGGGGTTTCACATTTTTATTTATGGCTTATTATGCATTGGTGTATGACATGAAAGTACCACGAGAGCAGATGGCTCAATGCTTTTGATGTCATATCGGTCTGTGCCGCTTCAAGTTGAACACTATATTAACAAATAATGTTAGAACATCACAAGCTCTTCATTCAAGTACCATTTTGATTCAGATTCATTTGAGTATTTTAGCCTATAATATGCGTATTTAGTTTACATATGAAATAAATACTCAGCTATCACTATAGATTTTAAAAATGTACAAAATTCAATTGGTATTTTTTAATTGGTATTCTTTGTGAATGATTCATTAAAAAGGCAGGCTCAAACATTTGTCATTTCTTTCTAAAATTAGACTACATTGTTGTTCTACATGCTTCTGATTCATTAAAAAGTTCATAAGAATTATTTGCTAATAGTCTGGACTACCTGGAAACTACATTGCATGCAGTCCAGGACAACGTGTGCATTTCCTGCCATTATTTAGGAAAATGTAATGCACTGCCCGTGCAGGAATACCATAGAATAAAATATCATTTCAATCAATATTCAGGTCGTTCAAATGAATATTGCGAGTATTTTTACTCACCCTAATTGGGCTACTAAAAATGTGGTTTTGTCAGACTTTTCTAAATGGCTCCACTTTTACTATCACTTTTTTAAATGGCTCCACTTTTACTATCACTTTGTTCTTTTCTGCTCAGAAATGTTTCATATTATTAACTTTAAAATGAATGTGGCATTTGCATTTCATCAGACTGTATGTGCTTGGTATTGTGTGATCGTGATTTTGTTCTTTATATCTACAAATTCAGAAAGGAAAAAGAAAGAGAATTAAGACTAGCTTACTTGAACTTCCAGAAAAATAGAGATTTTTTAAAATGAGTTTGCAATGAGAGATGTCCAAATTGCTTTGACTGGCTGGTGAAGAGAAAAGCCAGTTAGACCTGTTCTGAATGGCTGGTGCAGAGAGAGGTCAGATAGACCTGCTTTCATTTGCTGAGAGAAGGAGGGGTCAATAAAGTGAGCTGTTCCCATTAGCACATTGGAGAAAAGCAGGAAACGGCAGCAGCGGTATAACAGGAAGCTGAGTGGGGTTTCACTTTTTCATCAGGCTGCTGAATGTGTGTGCGAGCCAAGGGGATGTGATAGAATGGCAGGAAAAGGTGCTCAGAGTAGGAAATGAGATGAGAGAAAGGCACAGAAAAAGTCTGGAGGAGAGGAAGTCTGTTTATAGACCAGTTCACCCTCTAAAATGAAGCTATTTTATGCTCTCAGAGAACTCTCTTCTGGTCATGTGCTGATGTAGTGATTCCAAACCTCTGTGTGTATAGGCTAGGGTACTTGGAAAGACGTTACATTGTTAAACCTATGAAACAGATTACATCATTTTAGATACATAACTTTCATAGGAGAATGGGCTACTTGAATGTTTTTCCTCTTAGTACTCATTATATTATAATTACATTATTGAGTGTGAGGATGTTTTAATTAGCTATTAATGCTGTACGGATTTAGGGGCCAAAAACATTTATAGAAATTAAGAAATATACCAATGCGTTGCAGGTTTAACATCAAATTTATTTTCATGAAGAAAACATGATCTCATCTGTTCTTATCTAAATAAAGACATTTGATTGACATCAGTAGGGCTCATAAAAATGCTCATCATTTTGTTATATCTATATCTCTATATATATCTCTATCTCTTTCTCTCTATCTCTCATTCTCTCCAGAATGGTCACCCTGACAGATTGCAGTGTGGTTTACAAGTGGGAAGCAGCTTGTATATCCTGGACCTGGAAAAAAACCAGTAAGCCATTTCCTGTGAGTCTAATCAGCGGCTAATGAAGATAAAATAATCATATATGGACATTTGTTTGCAGAGATCTTTTGCCAAAGCCGCCTAATGTGTTCTACTATCTGCCAAATGGAACTGGGATATCCATGAAGGATAGCCTAGTGGTGAGTGGAGCCCTTCATACACAAGTGCCTTTTGCAGTGTTACTCTTATTGAAGCAACATTTTATCTGTTCCTTTGTCAGACACATTGCTACTATCACGGTTCGGTGCAAGGTTTCCCTCAGTCCCGCGTGGCTCTCAGCTCCTGCTCTGGGTTACGGTAATATTTGCTTAAGATTTTTCATATCTACAAATGTGTTTCTTGTAGTCATATAACTCACTGACCACTTCCTATGAGAGATTCTACAGAATTATGGTCATTATTAAACTTTCAACAATGCTGTGGCTTAATTTATTAGTAAACAAAAAGACCAGCTTATATTTCAGTGGGTGGGTTGTTTGTCAGAAGGTATGTGAAAGAGAGTGTGAAAGCAATTGAGGAAATATGAGAAGGGAGTCTGTATTTCTTCAAGGGTTAGTTCACCCAAAAATGAAAATTAGCCCATGATTTACTCACCCTCAAGTCATCCTATAGATGTATATGACATTCTTCTTTCAGACGAATACAATCGTAGTTATGTAAAAAAAAAAATGTCCTGGCTCTTCCAAGCTTTATAATAGCAGTGAATGTCTGATCTGTTTTGAGGTCTATAAAAGTGCATCTATCCATCATAAAACTAAACTAAAATAACTAGCATTCGACAGACGGCTGTTCGCATTTTACAGCGAAAGAGTAACCCCTGACCTGACGCATGACGTATTGACGAACGCAGAAGCGCAGAGGATAGAGCAAAACAAATCACCGGTCATGAATTAGAAGTCTAAAACAATGTTTTTTAAAAGAGAAATGCTGGAGGATTTCGATATGAGAGAAGAGAAGCTTGAGTTTGTTGCCCACAGCCCTATTTGTTGGAACCACGAGAGGCGTCAAAGCTAACGATACTCCTACATCCTGCGCCATATATCGCGTCGTCAGGGGTTATTCTTTTGCTGAAATTCGACTTGCGCAGGCCGTTTGCCGGAAGCTAGTTATTTTTGTTTTTAAAGTTCCAAATTTTCCTACACAAACCCATCACTTTGCTCAATAAGGCATTTATTAGCCCCCTGGAGCCTTGTGGATTACTTTACCTTTTATGATGGATAGATGCACTTTTATGGACTTCAAAACAAATCAGAATTATTAGTACAGATTGTTTATGGGTTTGAGATCAGTTTTGTGATGTTATTATTAGTATCATATTAATACCCACATACACTACTGTTAAAAAGTTTGTGGTGGATTTATGTTTGTATCAGATGTGTGTGTGAACATGATGTTCAGTCTGTGTTAGTCAGTAATGACACTTCTTTTTCTCTCCACAGGGGAGTGATAGTCATTAACGCCACACTGAGCTTTGAACTACATCCTGAGGAAGAAGAGCATGGAAAATATGAGGAAGGGAGTGGAGAAATGGAAGGAGGGCTGCATGTGATCTACACGACAAACTCACAAACATCTGAGTCTAGAGATTGTGGAGTGTCACACACCTCTATTCCTCCCATTCAGATCATCCCACACACACACAGGGTGAGCATGCTGTGTGCATATGTGTATTTATAGGTATGCATATTTATCTGACTCTCATGATCCTTTTCTGCTGTTGCGTGACAGAGTAAGAGAGACATTCTCTCAGAGACCAAATATATTGAGCTGGTGCTGGTGGCGGATCATAAGGAGGTAAGAGAGTAGAGGAATCTCTGTTACTCACACACACACACACACACACACACACACACACACACACACACACACACACACACACACACACACACACACACACACACACGTCTGGTTTACTATCTTTGTGTGGACTCTCCATAGACGTAATGCATTTTATACTGTACAAACCGTATTTTCTATCCCCCTACACTGCCCCTGCCCCTAAACCTACCCATCACAGGAGACATGCTGCATTTTTACATTTTCAAAAAAACTCATTTTGTATGATTTATAAGCTTGTTTCCTCATGGGAACCTCAATTTAGGTGCCCACGGTGACACGAGTCCCCATGAGTCTGTGTGCAGTCAGGTTTAAGTCCCCACCAGGATAGAAAAACATGAACACACACACACACACACACACACACACAAACACATACCATTTACAGTCATGACACGTACACCCTCTACTGGTGAATATACTGCATCACCTCTACTCTTAATTGTTTTACTGTATATCTGAATATTTAAGACTTCAGTTTTGAATCTGTTCTTTTTCTGTCTTCCTCACAGTATATGAATTATCAGAAGAATAATAAAACCATGATTTACCGCATGTTGGATGTGGCAAACCAAGTAGACTGGGTAAGTTTTATATCTACATGTACACTAGCGTACAGACATTTTTGTTTATGTTTTTTTTAAGTATCTTATTTTTGTTAAGTCTCTTTTTCTCACCAAGGCTACATTTAATTTGATTAGAAATAAAAACTGTGATATTGCTGAATTAAAAAAAATAAAAGCTGGATTTTCATCAGCTATTAAGCCTTCAGTGTCACATGATCCATCATAAATCAATGTAATATGCTGATTCTGATGGGGGGGAAACACTGACCCCAAACTCCTAAAATTGTTTTTGATATAAAGTGAATAAGAAATGTTTAAGATTCTACACTACATCTAGATCACTAATTGATGAAGCAAATTTGTGACAGTGATCATGAGTCGCATGAGTCGCTTTGTACAGATGGTCAGATGTGCCTGCTTTCATTATAGTTCTTCAACTCTCTTAAATCATGCTGGAGAACAGGATCCTTAGCTTTTACATACATTTATTAAATGTACCCCTAGTGGTCTTTTCAAATCCCACTATAACAGTGTTATTTTTTTATTGTTTATTAACTATTATTGGATTCATATTTTAAATTAGCCATTCATGTTATATTTTGAGTTTTCATTTTAATTCAAATTTTTTGTCTTTTGTCATTTTGATTATTTTTTGTTTAGTTATATTAACCTTTAATTTATTTATTGTTTAATTTATTTAGCTTTATTAAGCTTTTAATTTAATGATTTAGTTTAAGCAATTTTAACTTTTTTTTCAGTTAGTTCAGTTTGCAGTCAAAGCAACATTTTTCATTTTTGTTTTTCATTTAATATTTATATTTTATTTTATTTCAACATTATTTCAGTTGATGAAAACAATTCCCTTTTGATACGGTTTACTTTGCATTGCGTCAGTTACTGGAAAGGAAACTTTTTTTCTGAATACTGAAGCCTGATTGGGACACGTCTGTGCACCTGCACAGACAAATGGCATTTCAGCCCGCCAAAATGGCGGGGCCGACTGCTTATAGGTCTGAATGCCATATCGCAAGAATCATTCTCCTTCAAGCGTGAAGATCATCTCCTTGCTTATTTCAAAAAAGAGAAGAAGCTTTATGCTTGCCATTGAACAAGCTTTAAGAAGCAGAATAATGGCGCTTCAGCGACTGCAGCTGACTTGTCGCTTCTTCCCTGCAGCTATCCGGTGACTCTTTAAGAGCACATTTCTTTCTTAAAAGAACAAATTTTAGCGACATTTCTTGCAAAATGTTGCGCAATGAATGTGGCTCATGCAGGGTTTCCCTGCTTCCCTCAGGTGAGCACACTGAGTGTGTAGCTTGCCTGGGCTGTGCCGACGCCGAGGCTGCACTCACAGAGGCCTGCTGCTCTCATTCAATAATCTGCCCTCTCTCTACCTAAAGAGCCGGATGAAATCAGGCCTTGGTTGGACTCAGAGCTCATTCATGTCTGCCGTCCTCACAAAAGCCATAGAAGAGCTGGGCTTAGAGTGGTCGGCCCCAGAGGAGCCTGCCTATGCTGGGTCACTTACCGATTCTGGGCCCGCTTCACTAGTAATGTGCATGCCCAAAATCCCTTCTGCTGTTACAGCGAATCAAATAAAAAAGATCCCATGGCCCACAGCAAGTCAGGCTTTTACAGCCGCTACTTCCTCATTCCAAAGAAGTATGGCGGCGTCTGACCCATCCTCGATATAAGACATCTGAACCATGCCCTGATAAGATGGCTGTTCAGTCCTTGTCGGTCGACTTTCAGTGGATGCATCTTGCCTCAAGTTTGTGCCTAATGACACTGCTAGTC
This sequence comes from Gobiocypris rarus, assembly GCA_023029165.1. Classification (NCBI taxonomy): domain Eukaryota; kingdom Metazoa; phylum Chordata; class Actinopteri; order Cypriniformes; family Gobionidae; genus Gobiocypris; species Gobiocypris rarus. The sequence goes on along the minus strand of CM040926.1, from coordinate 25,286,446 downwards.
ACCATATATATTCTGAAAGCATTCGTGAGTCTCAGCCTGGCCCTTTGTCTCAGTTCTACAGGCCGCTGAATGTACGTGTGGCTCTGCTGGGTTTGGAGATCTGGAGTGACCAGGACAAGATTCAAGTGGATAAAAGTCCCACTGAAACTCTAAACCGCTTCCTGGATTGGAGGACCAAGGAGCTACTACCACGACTACGGCATGACAATGCACAGCTGATCATGTAGGTTGAGATACACAGAAATATCCACACAGTGTAATCGGGTAATAATAAACAAGGATATAATTCAGAATTGTGATATGTGCTTATATGTTAGGGGTGAGCAATTTGATGGGACGACAGTTGGCATGGCATCTCAGTCCTCCATGTGCTCAAAGGATCGGTCAGGAGGAGTGAATGTGGTGAGAGAAATCGTTCGTTTAATCTTGCTCTTTATGCAATAAGTTAGATATTGTTCTAGTATTCACCTGTGTTTCCTGTACTGTAGGATCACCTTGTGAGTGTGTTAGGTGTGGCTTCAACGGTGGCACATGAGTTGGGTCACAACCTAGGAATGAGTCACGATACGGCCGACAGGCTCTGCCAGTGCCAGAACGAGCCTCGGCTTGGGGGCTGCATCATGGAGCCCTCTACTGGGTGAGTGAAAAATGTCTGTCTGTGATTGATATTAAATCGCTAGTCATAAATCATGCAGTACAAAGTAAATGCTCTCATGTGCAGGTTTATGCCCGGTCAGCTCTTCAGCAGCTGCAGTGAACGGGATCTCTCTCTCAGTCTACTGCACGGTGGCGGTATGTGTCTGTTTAATGTGCCTCAGCCAGAGAGCCTTCTGGGAGGTCCGCGCTGCGGGAACCTGTACGTGGAGAAAGGAGAGGAGTGTGACTGTGGCCTGCTGGACGTAAGAAACAGCTTCCTGCCTATTGGTTCCTGGTTCTGCTTCATTTACCTGTGACTTGTGCATGTGACAACTTAATAGTTCAACAAAAAATTAACATTTTGTCATAATTTTACTATAATACACTTACCTTTATGTTTTTCCAAACCTGTATGCCTTGCTTTCTTCTGTGAGACAAAAATATTACATTATTGTTTCAGTAGAAAGAAAGTCATACAGGTTTTATTTAATAATTACAGAATGTTCCTTTTTGTGTTCTACTATCCCTTTAAGCTGACAGCAAACATTACAGGCACAAATATTAAGTCATCAGATTGATTTATATAATCACGATGCTGTCTTCTTCCATTTCTCAAATTTCATAAATCTATTTATGAATGTTAGTTAATAGCTAAATGTTTTCAGAGCAAAAAGGCAGTAGTGAACTATGTGTATTTCACAGTGAGTTTATTGATTAAATGTAATAATTTTACACAAAAGATGATAATAAATAATTTAATGACGTTAGAAAAATATTGAGAACCTCCCAGCGAACGTTATCATGCAGAAATAAAAGACGAGGAAAAAAATTAAAAGTTTTATTACATTATATATTTTTTTATATCAATTTGAAATTAAAAATGAATTGCATGGTAACCCCAAGATTTGAATCAAATCAAATCATTCGATTTCAAATGACCCCCTAATCATAATTTATAGTATTGTTAAACAAATAAATGTTGTAATATGCTCTTCACCTGCTCTTAATCTAGTTCCTGTTTGTGTCTGTTCAGGAATGTAATGATCCTTGCTGCAATGCCAGCACATGTAAACTGGTTCCCGGGGCGCAGTGCTCTTCTGATGGCATCTGCTGTGAGAACTGCAAGGTTTGTAAGTTTCCTTATAAATATATACTCATTTAGACATGTGCCACTAATCCTACTCTCTCACTGCATCCCATTCATCTCTTTCTCCATAGTTGAGTGTGGCCGGGTCAGTGTGTCGGGAGCCATTGGGAGAGTGTGATTTGCCAGAGTACTGCACTGGCACTTCCCCCTACTGTCCTCCCAATGTGTTTCTGCAGAATGGAGAGTCATGCAAGGACGGTTCCTCCTTCTGCTACAGCGGCGTGTGTGCCAGTATGGACGAGCAGTGCCAAATGCTCTGGGGACCGAGTGAGTGTCCCACACTCCACAATGATGATTCTGATAATCCTCACCTAGTGTCTAGATTTATTGTGGTTCGTTCTCTGTTGTCTCCGCCCCTCTAAGACTCCACCCACGCTCCACCTATCTGCTTCTCATCTGTGAATAAGCAGGGCAATAAGTACGGAAACTGTGGCCAGATGCCCAACGGATCCTATATCCCCTGTTTGAAAGGGTAAGGACTTTGAATGTGATATTGAAGCACAAACATGATCATGATTGTTTCCTAAAATGTTTAGTATCCAGTAGTTTGTTTGTGATTTATTTGCATTTATATTATATTATAGTTACTAATAAAATGTGCAAAAAAAACTTGTTTAATTGCATTGCATTTTATAAAAATAGGACTGTAATCTTTATTTTAAAGTGTGCTCTATTTTGCTTAGGGATGTGCACTGTGGTAGGATCCAGTGTCAGGGTGGAAGTGAACGTCCTCTGCTGGGCTCCAATGCTGAGATTCTGACCACAACAGTCATACTGAACCAGAGTGACTTTACCTGCCGGGGGACCTATTTTAATCTGGGTGATGATGTTTCTGACCCAGCCATGGTGTCCCAGGGGACAGCCTGTGCGCCCAACAAGGTGTGTGCATAAAATGTGTACTTTTTAGGATTGTTAATTGAAAACATTTAATACAGGTTTATTGTGTTTACATTTGTTTTAAAATAATGTGATAAAAATGTGAGATTTTCTTTCACTCTAGCTATTTATACAGGGATGTAAAAGTAGCATTAAAGACTTTAACATAGTTATATGCTGTTCTTTTGAACTTTCTATTCATCAAAAAATCCAGAAAGATTATATAAATATATTAAGCAGTACAATTGTTTCTTATGCATAAAATCAGCAAAAAGCTGATAGAATGATTTCTGAAGAATCAAGTGACACTAAAGACTTGAGTAATAAAGGCTGCTGAAAAATCACATTTGCCATCACAGAAATAAAAAAATAAAAATAAAAATAGAACAAATATAACCAATTATTTTAAATGTAAATATTTATGCCCTAGTTAAAAGGCTTTTTTGTGAAATATTTTTTTTAAATGTATTAAAAATGAAATGTATCATATGTTTGATTTATTGTAACACTGTATTCTCAGGCATGTGTGGACCAACGATGCCGGGACGTGTCCATGTTTGGTGTTGAAGAATGCCGGAGGAAGTGCAATGGCCACGGGGTGAGGAGGGGGAGGAGCAGACAAACAGCGATGAGACACTAAAACTTGCAGTTTCATATTTCCTTCTCTATTTTGTCTTTGTATGTAGGTGTGTAACAGTAATAAGAATTGTCACTGTGATGAGGGCTGGGCTCCTCCTGACTGCAGATACTCTGGAACCGGAGGCAGTGTAGACAGCGGCCCTGCTCGAGAGCCCAGAGGTACTACACGCACACACACACACACACACATTCAAATGTAACTGTAAACATTTTGAACTCATATCATTACATTGATTACATTGCCATGCCAGTGTTTAGCCTCATTTTTGTCTGTATACAGATTCAGATCCTGCACGGGTGGCTCTTCTGGTCATCTTCCTGTTTGTGTTGCCGGTCTCACTGCTGTTTGTCACGCTCCGCTTCCCCCGCTGTCGACGAGGTCTTGTGTATCTCGGCCACACCCCTTTCAGCAAGAGCCGACAGAGCCGGTAAGACTGAGAAAGACACAGGGAGGGAGATGACATACATTATTGATCCAGTTTATTGGGGGCATAAATTTCACAGTGAAACAACTGTCCTGACAACATAATAAAGAAAAAAAGAAAATCTTAAACAGAAAGATCAGATGTTGAAAAAAATAAACATGCAAAGAGTAAATGTCTAACAGTTTTTTAAACAATTTGTCATTGACCCTGGGAAAAACAAGATCACACCACCATTGCAAATCAATACACCCACTGTGTAGTAGATAACAAACCTACTCTGGTGCCATAAAAAACAACAGCCAGCTAGAAATGTCAACCTGAGGTGTTAATATGAGATAAAAGAGAAGATCCTTCATAAGAGTCATAGATCATATGATAAATCATTAATGATAATGTTTTACTGTGTTTTACCCATGATGCAGTGGGGTCTCGGTGGCCTATATTGAATACTGTGTGGATGAAAACTGGAGGTATCTGTGAATGTGGAGCTTCAGTTTGTGCTGCAAAAAAGTATTGTAGCAGTAGCTATACGTAGTTAAACATTAGTTGAACATTTATCTCTCACCAGCAGGGGCTTTGAATGACAATGAAAAACTGAATATAAAATTGGGCTTAAAGGATTAGTTCACTTTTAAATAAACTTTTGCTGATAATTTACTCACCCCAATGTCATCCAAGAGGTCCATGTCTTTCTTTCTTCAGTCGAAAAGAAATTAAGGTTGTTGATGAAAACATTCCAGGATTTTTCTCCTTATAATAGACTCGATGGACCCCAAACGGTTCAAGGTCCAGATGACAGTTTCAGTGTAGCTTTAAAGGGCTTTAAACGATACCAGACAATGAATAAGGATCTTATCTAACGAATTGCCTTGCTCCGTTCTGTGATATGTGTACGTGACATCCCGTAATACGCAGTTACGTTGAAAAGGTCTTGCTTATCTTAGGCGGAAGTACCGAGTCAGTGTTTACAAATGTACAGAAGGAGGATTCAAAATCGCCCGACATCGTTGTTTTACCTTTAACTCCCTTTTTTGTAAACAGTGTTTGACTATGTGCGCGTTCAACAACGACTCAGTACTTCCGCCTACGACAAGCGAGACCTTTTCAACGTAATGGCGTATTACTTAACGTCACGTACACATATCACAGAACGGAGCAAGGCGAACATTTGGGCTTATAAAACTTAAACTTTAGAATTTTTTTTTAAAATGGCGATCGTTTCGTTAGATAAGACCCTTATTCATCGTCTGGTATCGTTTAAGCCCTTTGAAGCTGCACTGAAACTGTCATCTGGACCTTGAACCGTTTGGGGTCCATCGAGTCTAATATAAGGAGAAAAATCCTGGAATGTTTTCATCAAAAACATTAATTTCTTTTCGACTGAAGAAAGAAAACATGGACATCTTGGATGACATTGGGGTGAGTAAATTATCAGCAAAAGTTTATTTAAAAGTGAACTAATCCTTTAACATTGGCTGTCATTGACAAGCTCCTCTCTGGTTTTGTATTGTGGGACTTCCAGCAAAACTGTCACACTGAAGAGTTTATTAAATTTCTTTAACACACCAGAGGTCTGTGTTGATAAGAAGAAAAAAAATGTTTGTTTAATCTCAAATGCTAAGTGTCTCCCTGCTAGCGATCTTTCCCACACAGTTCTCCAGTTCCCTATTACACAACCATACTGGTGTATGGTGTGTGTGAAGTAGATTTACAGTCAAGCCAAAATGTATTCGGACAACACAGTTTTAAACAGAGTACTTGTCATATTTCTAAACTATAGTGAATAAACTGTGATAATGTGAGAAAATGTTGAAGGTAAGAATAAATTCTTCTAGATAATGTCAGATAACTTTGATAGAAAGGTATGTAATGGATTACAATCAACCAGTCAGCTGTTACATTTAAGTACACAATTAGATAATAGCAATTTAGGTCAACCAATAATGACCAAGCAATGCTTCATTTTGTTCAGTCTGTGGTGTAAAAGGTCGCATTAGCAATTAAAGAAAAAACACTTAAGCAAAACATGGCCAGGTCAAAGTGTCTGAAGAATTTTGATCCCAAATTTTTATCAGTTTTACTGGTAGTCCACTGTATGAAGAGTGTTTGGGTATATGTCACAGATGACTTTATTTTGTTATCCTCACTTACATAAATGAGCTAAAGTGTCCTTCACCCACTAGTAAAAAACATATCTGGTGTCCGAATAATTTTTGGTTTGACTGGTTTATCGTTGTGGTTCTGTAACATTGGTTTTCACAGTTATTTTCGGTATAAATGTAGGTCAAATTGACCAGCAACAAATTGTTTTGTCATGCTGAAAAATATAACAAAGAGTTTGAGTGTTTACAAAATATGTGAATGTGTGTGATATTGTGAATATCTTGTATTTTCCTCACAGAACTCCTGCCATGGAGCTAGCAAATGCTCGAAATGGAGATCAGGTGCAACCGCTCAGGTACCAATGGCCCAACCAGAGCGACATCCCTCTCACACAGGCTATCAGCAAGGTACAGTAAATCTGCTCTACAGAAAAACAGTGCTGCTCCCGAGCATCTGGCCCATTCGATGATACGATTACCGGGGCTTGATCTTCTATAATGTGGTGTAGGGTTACAGAGAGTCAGAAGTAGAGAAATTAGTCCAGAGAGGGAATAATAGTCGAGCAAGTTGCTGGTAGCTGGTGATCGTGTGCAATGAAATGTATTATAGTTGAATGGTATGTGTGTATATTGGTACCAAATAACAGAGTGGTACCTAGAAAAAGATTTGTGATGTAGAGGTTGACATACACTGCCGCTGTAAATTTGGAGTTGGTAATTTAAAAAAAAATAGTGCTCACAAAGGCTGTATTTATTAGATCAAATATCTAAAAAATATATGTTGTGAAATATTATTACAATTTATAATAACTAGATTGTTTTCTGTTTGAATATATATTTAAAAAAATGTATTACTGTAATGGCAAAGCTGAATATTCAGTAGCTATTACGCTAGTCTTCAGTGTCACATGATCCTTCAGAAATCGTTCTAATATGCTGACATTTCTTGCCAATATCAATTTTGAAAACAGTTGTTCTGCATAAAACTTGAAAAAAAGGTCAAAAGAACAGACTTTGAAATGTAAATGTGAAGTTAACAGAATGCTTCATTGCTGAATAAAAGTATTAATTTATTTTTAAAAAATCTTACTGACACCAACTTATGTATGGTAATGTAAATACTGTAATTTTTCTATAAATAAAATAAGGATATAATAGCAAACAAATGAATTGTTGAACTTTTAATTAGTTAATTTGTTTTTATGTTTAACTAATGAACTAGTGAAATAAGTCAGTATAAGTTAAATATTTTTCATTATTAAATCTATATTTATCAATACACAGCCATAGTCTCATTTCATCAGTTGCCCAAGCCTGTTTAATTGTCGTCTCAGGTACATATATCGTATCAAAGCTAGTATTATATAAATCCAAAATTCTGGTATCGATCCAGCTCTAGTATGTATGCTATGGTTATTTTTTGGTAGATTAATTTTCTTTAGCAATAACTACGACAGATTCCTAGTTAAAGAGGACTAATGAAAGGTCAATCAAACCTACTGAGGGGTGAGACAGTGTTTAGGTCACAGTCCTGCTGTTTAACCTGGGTACAAAAATTGGTCTGCTTGACTCTTTCATTGATCTGCACAAAAAAATGTGCCTGATGCAGTAAAACTAAAGGCCAAATGCTTTTGGTCACTTCTCCTCCTTCAAACCTTCCCTGCATGAATTTGTTTCTATACAAACTGCAAAAATATCTGACAGTAACTATAGTTCATTGCTTCTGCTGCCATCGTAACAATACACATTTTTCTTGGCTTACTGGTATCGCTAAAACAGCTAACTAACTTTTCTTATTATAAGGTGCATGTGCTGTAAAAGTTCACTCCCTCTCTACTGCCCCCTCCACAACACTTTTGTCTTGTTAGGTCCAGCACAGGCCTGCTCCTCCAACTAAACCTCTTCCACCTGATCCTGTCTCTAAACCCGCTCAGGTAAATCTCATCATGCTCGCCAAGCTTCTGAGGAATGAAGACGTATAGAGCTGATCTGGTGGATGTAGCGGTGTGTTAGAAATACAAACAATATTGTTTTATTGCTCTTTCTGGTTCTTCAGTTGGCAGGGCATTGGCCCGCCCCACCCAACAAACCCCTCCCTCCTGACCCTGCCCCCTCAGAGAGCAAGATGCAGTGCAAGGTAGAGGGAGCACTTGCTGCTATAGCTGCCATGTTTAACTGTCTGTTATTTTGTCTTGACCCAAAGTGTCTACTTTTAGAAACTCACTTCATGTTCCTAGTCGTGGTCCGAGTCTTTGTGTGGTTTTGCATGTGGAGGTGTGCTTGTGTCCCTGTCATTTGGGTTTAACAGTGAGATGATGGTGTTTTGTGCATGTGGATGGGCTGATGGTTCCTCTGGAGTGAATGAATGAAGTGTCTAGAGATCCCAATGCCCTGTGAGATTAGACATGGGGAGAAAATCACCAAAATCACCAAGAACCCCCTCCCCCACAAATGAATATTGATATATCACATACAGTGCTATGTTCTTTTTACACATAATTTCATCAAAATTTTTCGTATAAAACCTAGTTATAATATTCCACCATCACTATAAGCAATGACTTGTAGTTATTTATGAGTGTTTAAAACACTTTCACACCTGAAGATAGCTTAATTGAAACTTTGAATATCAATGGGATAATAATTCATATTACCACCCTCTAAAATAAAATGTAATCAGTTACAGGGGTCAAAATAACATCACTATTACTAATAACTTGTGTATAAACATATTTGGTGATACATTATGCAGAAATACTTTTTTGTGCACTTAGCATTATGTACGAGTAGGTGGCAAAACAACATAGTGCTGTGAAGAGGTCTCTGCCCCCCTCCTTCCCCCTTCTAAATTTCTGCATATTTTGCATGTTTTATCTCTCCTAGTCTCTCTGCAAGGTGAAAACAGAAATATTTGTGCAGCCTTTTGCTTGGATGAATCAGAGGAATCAGTTGTGCAGTGCATGGCCTGTGATTCAGTCCGGTCTTGGACAAATTGTTCTTGCGATCAAGGGGAAATCATGGTGGAAGAGTTTGATTCCCAATGATTTGAGTAAAATTGTACAATAAGTTAGTCTCACAGAGTACCTGCTTTTCTCTGTCACATGGCTGCATCTGCGACTGTACGTCTAGCCCAAAGGAACACGACCGGCTGCACCAAGCAAGCCCCTCCCTCCTGACCCTGTCCTCTCTACCCGACAGGTATCACCACAGGCGTGTAAAGTGTAGCCCTCGATTAACAACACTTATGTGCTCCTGCATCTATTTCTCTCAGACCAGTGTCATTTTGAACTATATTAATAGCTAATTGAACCTACAAGACAAAAACAAGGTCCATACTGACTCTTCTGAATCACCTCATCCTGTTTCAGAACCCTGTTCCTCCCAAACCTCCAGTTCCAAAGAAACCACTGCCTGTGGATCCTTCACCCCACCCTCCTCCACCCCCACATCCAGGATCTGCTGCATCTTCATCATCTTACTCGCGTAACCCTGCATCAGCTGCTGCTCCTGCCAGGTGAGAGGACCCTCATCCTTCATGCTTTCAACCTCATTCAAGTTAATAATATGCAGCAGGCAATGGAGTAAAATATTGTTTATTGGGAAAAAGTGTAATCTGATAAAAGTCTTATTTATATGTACAGACCTGCTCCTCATCCACCGTTACGGAGACAGCAGTACCATGGGAAACCCCACGCTCCTCACCCAGTATAGTCAGGAAGGAAACACTGGACTGGCTGTAAATTTCTTTTTTTCTCCTCAGTATTTTGTCTTGTTTTCCAAAAACAATATATGAGTTTCTATAAAACAATATACATTATAGAATAAAAATTGCATAAGATATACATTTAAATATAAATAATTTTGTTAGATTTAATTAATGGGGTAATAAGAACCTGAACAGTGAACAAGTCTTAATATCTCATACAGTTTTCAAAGTACATTTATTTTAAAGGACTTTTTACTAGGAAACAAGACAAAAACACTGATTAAGAAAAATCTTTTTGCCACGTGGGATACTATGTGATGTAGATTTGCACAATTCTATTTGCACTGACAATGAGTGAGGAGTTGCTTCTGCGGGGTGAACATTAACACCTGTACAGACTTCTGTTGCTCTGCATCTGGATCAGAACTTCAACTTCAAACTCATTATGAGGCTCATTGAGCCATCAGAGGAATTACAGACTCCAATGAAGGTGAAAGGATGTTATAACTCTGAAGACAAAAAAGTGGATATACAGTACATTCCTTTTCTGATTGAGATGCTCAGTTCAACGCATGGAAATAGAATATGACGAGATGATGCCTTGAGGAAGGAATCCTGATTTCTTTCTCTGAGATGCTGTATGCATGCTCGATTTGCCTGCCTATAGATGATCTGACCTTTTCCTACAGGATCTCTTCGGTGCCTAATTAATTTGCCGCACAACATTTCATCAAGGATTGTTCTAATACACTCACACCAAAACTGATATTCAGAACTCTTCCTTTTAGAGCTGAAAACTGTATTACATTCCGTTTAACTTCAGCTGGTCTCAGTACAGACATCAGCTTTGTCACAAACACACATATGGTCTCTGTAAAGTCTTTACTGTAAAGTAATGTCTTGTATTGATTTCAAGACGACTCAGATTTCAAATTGTGACCGTAAATGCTGCTGCAGGGACAAGGCTGGCTGATTGGAAGATGAAGATTGCCTTTTCGATCAAAGCACTGAAGAAGGTATATGAAGATATTTAAGTGTATTTTGAAATATGCAGTTTTTTTAATGCAATAAACATGGGATCTATTTTTACAGTTGAATGCAGATTTGATTGTCTTAATCAATTCTCGTATTTATCCAGAACTGTCATCCTTTATTTATCCAGCTTTATCACAAAGGTTATGACCGTATGAACATTTGCTAACTACAAACTTTAAGACATAAAATAACATCTCAGAGGGATATGACCGCACAATTTTATGATGGTGAATGGGTCATATAAAGTTAATGATTATGATAATGCTTTGAGGCTCCTCAGTGTGTTTAGGGACATTGTGAATTTAATTTTGACAAGAATGTTATAAGAAAGTATAAGAAAGAAAAAAAAAGTTTTAATCTTTTAAACTATGTGGTGGGGTTAAAAATATGAAAAATTAATAAAGCAGATATATTCAGAAAAAAACAGACATTAAAAAGGTGTAAAATGTTTAATTTTATATTAATATATGCTAAAAATCATCTATATCAATGTGCCATTTAGTAATGACAAGTTTTATGTCATGACGACAACCTGATATGGTGAAACGCATCAAACTTGTCACGTATAATAATCATGACAAGATATGCTTGGTAATGTCACCTTTGCCGCTATTGCATTTTATTGCGTGTTATGTAACTGGAGCACGTGGTACTATATTCACACACTTACATCTCTCATAAACTATAACTGGTCAGATGCTAACGGAATCTTTTTGTTTCTTACTGACAAAAAAAAAAAAATAAAATAAATTTATAGCCTGTTACATTGAGAACTAACCAGGCCCAGTTCCTTGTCTCTGACCAAGAGAGGGATATGAAATTGCCACTCAGACTTTTGTTTGTCTTTTTCCTTTTTTACTGAGTGACCAAAATGAACCCATGACCCATCTCAGCAGTAAGCTTTAGAAAGCCACCTTTATAACCGTATCCCCTATTCTTATAAGGCATTTATTTCAAAAACAGCACAATCAATGGCTTGAAAATTCAATTAAATTCAATTCAATTCAATTCAAATATATATGTATAGCGCTTTTCACAATACACATTGTTTCAAAGCAGCTTTACAGAAAGTGCATTTCATAAATGTACATTGAAAAATGTTTGAAAGAGAATGTTAAAGAAAAATGTTAGAAAAGAATAATCAATTTTTTGACCTAGTAAGAACTCTAGCAGCTGCGTTTTGGACTAACTGTTTATTGAGGATGCAGGACAACCAGCTAATAAAGCATTACAGTAATCTAGTCTCGAGGTCATGAATGCATGAACTAACTTTTCTGCATCAGAAATAGATAGCATGTTACGGAGCTTAGCAATGTTTGTAAGGTGGAAAAATGGTGTTCTTGTAACATATGAAATATGATTTTCGAAAGACAAGTTGCGGTCTAATATAACACCCAGGTCTTTTACTGTAGTGGATAAAGTGACAGGACATCCTTCCAAGTTAAAGTTGTATTGTGAGAGGTTTTGTGGGCAGTTTTATGGACCAATAAGTAATACCTCTGTTTTATCTGAATTTAATAGCAGAAAATTACACGTCATCCAGTATTTAATATCTTCAACACACGCTGTCAAGTTTAGATAATTTAGCGTTTTCATCAGAGTGTCATCAGCATAACAGTGGAAATTAATTCCAAGTTTTCTTATAATATTACTAAGTGGCAGCATATATATTGAGAATAGCAGAGGGCCTAACACAGATCCTTGCGGCACCCCATAGTCTACTGACGTTATCTTTGTTAATTATTTTTCCATTATTTTTCCCCATTTAGACAGACAAAATGGTAGCGGTCTGATAAGTACGATCTAAACCAGTTTAATGCCTGTCCCTGAACACCAGTGTAATTTTGAAGTCGATCTAAGAGTATTTTATGATCTATAGTATCGAACGCAGCACTAAGATCGAGTAGAACTAGTATTGAGATACAGCCTTGGTCAGAAGCTAGAAGTAAATAATTTGTGATTTTAACGAGCGCAGTTTCTGTGCTATGATGTGGCCTGAATCCTGATTGAAATTTTTCATATAGATATCATTTACTTGCAAGAAAGAGCACAATTGAGCGGACACAACTTTTTCTAGTATTTTAGACATAAATGGAAGATTTGAAATGGGTCTGTAATTTGCTAGGTTATTATGATCTAATTGTGGCTTCTTAATGAGAGGTTCTATGACTGCCAACTTGAATATTCTTGGAACATGACCTAAAGATAAAGACGAGTTAATAATATTGAGAAGAGGCTCTTCCACTATAGGTAACAACTCTTTCAGTAGTTTAGTGGGTATTGGATCTAATAAACATGTTGTTGGTTTAGATGCAATGATAAGTTTATTTAGCTCTTCCTGTTGTAAAGCAGTGTAGTAGTTCTTGAGGGGCGATAACTGAGGTTGAATCATAAGGCATCATTAAAGATTGTACATTTACAGTTCTGTTTCTGATGCTGTCTAATTTCTCAGTGAAGAAAATAATATAAAATAATCTAGCCACGGTGTTAAATAAAAACCTTGTATTATTTTGGTTATTTTCTATTAGTTTGCGGAGATGCTCAGCCCTGGCTGCTTTTAGGGCCTTTTTATAACGTGACATACTATCGTTCCACGCAATTCTAAAGACCTCTAAATTAGTTTGTTTCCATTTACGCTCTAAGTTACGAGTTTCTCTCTTGATAACATGTGTAGCACTGTTGTACCATGGTGCTTTAGTTTTCTCTCTAACCTTTTTTAATCTAATTGGTGCAACAATTTTTAATGTACTAGAGAAAATGGTGCTCATACTGCTAGTCATTTCCTCTAGTTCATCTGTTTGTTTGGGAAATGCAAATAATAATAAAATAAACTATCTTTTTTATCTTTTTCAATAGATAGACAGAAGGGAGGTGAAAATGTTGAATTACTAAATCTAAAGCTAAACAGTTGTTTTGTTTGTTTGTCATTCAAATAAGTTAATAATAACGTCCCTGTTCTCAGTTATATATTTATTATTCATTAGATATCAATTTGAACATGCACACTGTACCACTTTAATTGTTGGATAAAATCGAAAAGGTCAGACCCCTGACGTCAAAATCCCAATTCGGGGAGGGGTTTTACAGACACATGTTTAAAACTAGCCACTGTTGATGCTAGGGTAATTGTATATTAGTTTATAAAACAAGTATCTCACAACAAATGTGCTTGTAATACTTAGGGGGGCAAGCTAATTGGAGACCAAGTACACCGAATGTGCCAAAGCCAAAAGTTTGAAGACCTCAGACATCCATCTTAATGGCCTTTCAATCATTAAAGTGGCCAGAAGCACCTTAGGGAGGACATACATAATACATGGAGGTTGTAAATGATGTAATACGCAGTAACATCATAAACTCAAGGCTGTATAAACGTGCGCGCGACTGCGTTCTGACAGAAGGTCCTCTCTGCGCTCTCGCGCCTCAGCTGAGCGCCAGTGTGTTGGGACAGTAGGGTGGGACGACAGCGTCTGAGCGGTATGTATCTTTCATTAAACTCCTCATATCCTCAAATTTAGCATGTAAATCTTCGTTTTCGGACAAAATACTAGTCACCCCTACAGGTATTTTAAACCACCACAGTCTTAAAAAGATTCAACAAATTAACAAACATTTAGAATGCTTCCAATATGGATAAAGTATAGGCTACTATCGCATAAGATTACAAATTAATTTATGTTGTTTTAAAGCGACAGTAGGCCTATTTAAAGCAACGGGATTCAACACTCCCCGACTTTGAACGTTTAAAAGCGCACAATGTTTCAATGTGGGACCGACAAAATTCAGAATTTTAGTACTTGAACACCTTGAAGTAATAATTTAAGCGAAATATTTGTGTAATGCTGTTGATATTGGATAGGAGGGAATCATCTGTGTATGCTAGCAGGTTAAATAGGTGTCAAAACTGTCAACTCAAAATGCTACAGTTTTTATTGTCTGTAATTGCGCACTGTTTTTATATAACACAGCACAAAACCACCTGCCCCATCCAGACCGTTCACTTCATATTAACAACTACCCCGAACGATCACCATCGGAGATAACATGGGCAAGAAATTCAAACTGGAACGGTCAAATAGCAAAAAGGAGGAAAAGGGAGATTTAAGGTAAATTATTCTATTGTGAAGGTTACGTTGATGTTTTAGCAGCCATTTGTTCTTACAAATACATAATCATGGTTTATGGCTCATGTCCTGGTAGTATATCTTCTCACGAAAGATGATCATTTATGTGGTCAAAAATTAATTATGTAGCTGTAAAAGAGAAAAAGAAAAGAAGAAGCGGTTACTATAGTTACATGCAGAATTTCAAAATCAAATGTACGCTATAATTTTTAAATAATTTTATTTGATTCATTTTTTTTATTTTATTGTTTACTTTTTTAATTCTTAAAACTTAATTCTGTTTGTTTTTTCATTTGTATTATTCCAGCAGTGAGAAAAATGGAAAGGAAGAGGAGAAAGAAAAGGTGGAGATGGTGGGAACATTCGAGATAGTGGGTACCATTATTATTGTTGTATTATTAAAATATTATCATTATCCTTATTATTAATATTACAACCAAAACATAACATTGAACTGTATAAGCCTTAAAAATGGATGCGGTGGAAAATTAATTTTGTTTAATTTCTTAATTGTTTAATTTCAGTACATTTCTTAAAGAAGTGTGTCCTTCTTTTGTAGTTTCGTTATGCAGATGGTGTCGATATTTTTCTGATGCTCATTGGGACAGTCATGTCCATGGCCAATGGGGCAGTACTTCCTCTGATGGTTATTGTATTTGGAGACATGACAAACAGCTTTGTGGACGATACAATTTTAGAGAATTTAAAGAACACCACCCTTCCACCCAGTGAGTATATAGTTTGCATGCCTCATCATACTGTTGTTACACAGGAAATCTGCACGTTTTTTTTTTTTTTTTTTTTTTTCAAAACTAACAATAACATATGGTCTTTTAATCTCTAGACTTCACCTTCCCAGTGTCCAGTAATGAGACATTGGGGGAGCAGATGACAAGGTAAGACCACTGTGTTTTGTATTGGAACACTGCAATTTTCCTTCATATTTTGTTTTAATTTAACTAATTTAAAAGTATTTTTTAAAAGTCTATTATTAAAGTCTTTCTTAGTGTCTGATAGTCTTATTTATCCTTCTCAGGCATGCCATATACTACAGCATCATGGGATTTGTAGTCTTGGTGGCGGCATATATGCAGGTGGCCTTTTGGACTCTTGCTGCAGGACGTCAGGTGAAGAGACTTAGAAAGAAGTTCTTCCACTCTATCATGAAACAAGAGATTGGCTGGTTTGATGTCAATGAGACAGGACAGCTGAACACACGCCTCACAGAGTATGACATGCAATAAGAATAATATAGCTACATATTACACACAAAATGGCACATACATACATCACACTCTCCTTTTTTGTACTCTCCAGTGATGTCTACAAAATAAATGAAGGCATTGGAGATAAGCTTGGCATGCTGCTTCAGAACCTCACCACCTTTTTCGTTGGCATCATCATTGGCTTTGTCAAAGGCTGGAAACTGACCCTCGTCATCCTTGCTGTTAGCCCTTTACTCGGGATCTCAGCCGCTATCATCGCAAAGGTGGGAGAACAAAGAATATAGAGAGAAAGAGTTTTAACATTTTTATACCTACACAATTACAATGACTCATGCTAAAGTCAATATAGAGAAGATCAACATAGATAAATTATATATATATATATATATATATATATATATATATATATAGAGAGAGAGAGAGAGAGAGAGAGAGAGAGAGAGAGAGAGAGAGAGAGAGAGAGAGAGAGAAAAAATTATATACAGCATTTACTTGATTTCGGACCCACTTTATATTAGGTGGCCTTAACTACTATGTACTAACATTGAAATCAATCATTTGATACAATGCACTTATTTTGTACATACATGTTTTTAGAGATAAAGTTATATAAAAATAAAAAGATTAATAACATTAATTTAAATGATTGAAAAAACAACAATGCATCCATGTCTCATTAGGTGATGACATCATTCACTTCGAGGGAGCAGACGGCCTACGCCAAAGCTGGAGCGGTGGCTGAGGAAGTGCTGTCAGCCATCAGAACTGTCTTTGCCTTTGGTGGACAGAAGAAAGAGATACTGAGGTGTTTTTGAAAATCATCATGTTTAGAAAATCAGCACCATGGGATGTTTCTCAGTGATGACATACATGGTTGTTTTGTGGAACATGACACCGAGAGATAAACAATTGACCTCTTTGACCTAACTTAAATTAAATTGAACCTAAACCAGCTCAAAATTATGGGGAAGATTGTGGGGAATTTTCTATTCAGTGTGATCATCGTTATTTTTTTGCATCCGTATAATAAATATCTGCCTTTTTTCTGTTCATCAAAGGTATCACAAAAACTTAGAAAATGCCAAGAATGTTGGCATAAGGAAGGCCATCACTGTGAATATTGCTATGGGCTTCACGTTCTTCATGATCTATATGTCCTATGCATTGGCCTTTTGGTATGGCAGCACTCTTATCCTGGCTGGAGAGTATACTATCGGTGTACTTTTAATGGTGAGTCACGCAGGGTTATGTCAGACACATAACTTCATAAACTCTTTGCTCTTATATTTATAGCCCACAGTCACGTTGGTCTAGAATTCGATCATGTGTCAAATATTGTAAGATAACAGAAACCCAAAACGATTACATCATAAATAGCAAGTGGTTATGTTTTCTTTATGGGAACTTAAAGCATATTGTTAAATAAGCATGTGTCTGTTTCACGAGTGCATTTTCTGTTCCTTTATTTCAGGTTTTCTTCTCCGTCCTAATTGGAGCTTTTGGCATCGGTCAAACGTCTCCTAACATCCAGGCCTTCTCTAGTGCAAGAGGGGCCGCCCACAAAGTTTTCCAGATCATTGATCATGTGAGTGAATTAATTGTTAGCTAATCATACATTCTTTCAGGATATTATATTTCATGACATTGAAAAATTGAGTCCTCAATGCAGTTCCATAATATAATAGGTATCTGGGTTGTTAGTCAGGATGTTAGTATTTTATTCTCTGCATTAAGGAATTAAAAAAAACCTTAACCCTGAACTCAGACCATTCTTCCCATATAAACACTTCCCTTTTTTAAAACGCTTCTAAACTCTTATTAACGTTTCATGTCTTGTTCAGATTGAATTCTTCTGTAGTAATTGTGATAGCAAAATATATTCACCCATGTCTTTAAAAAAGAAAATAATGAATTAATAAGATGGCATAAGCATATTTGGAGCTCATGTCCATGATACCGTCATATCTGAGGGCATTTTGTTCACACATTTTTTTAATGTTAATTTATACTTGTAATGGTAAAGCTAAATTTTCAAGGGCCAGTGGTCCTTTAGAAATTATTCTAATATGCTGATTGGGTTGTCAAGAAACATTCAATGTTGAAAACATTATGTGTTCTTTAATGAAATAAAAGTTTAAAAGAACAGCATTTATTTGAATTAGAAATATTTTGTAACATTATAAATGTCTTTACTTTCACTTCTACAAAAAGAAAGAAAAAAATCTTATTGACCCCCAACTTCTGAAAGGTAGTGTAAACAAGTACAAATGTTTACATTTATTAATTTCAAGAATTGATACCTGCCATACAAATTTGCTGCCATTTCTTTAAAATTATTTAAAAAATACCTATGCAATCATGAATGTCTGAAAAAATTGTGGAAAAATCCATTTGTCAAAAAGGTTGGGAAACCTGACTTTTAAAGCTTATTGTATAATTTCCTGACTTTGTTGTGCTATATCTCCAGATGTATTCTGGCCATTTTTATATCCTTTCAGTTGTCCTGTCCTGTACAGTACAGATCATTCAGCCAATCCTACCTATGTGAAAGTATAGTAAATCTACAACTCCTTCCTTCATCAGAAAGTGTAGCTCCTATGACTGTAGTGTTTAGAACATTTGAACATGGCAGAGCGGCAGAACTGTTTGATTTTTAACTTCTGTCCGTTTTTTCCAAAAAGGAAAAGCCTGGACAATTGAAACACACACACACACACAGCACTAAACTTGTCTTTTATTTAGACTAAGATGCTCAAGTTTAAACAAACACCACACACACGGTGAGCAGACAACGTCTTTGAGATAAAGTCCAGAGACGAAAATGTACGCACAAATAATCCAGAGCCAAGTTGCATAACTTCCCCTCATTGTTTTAGCAGCATGAAATACGGCCAGGTCTCAGGATCAGAGGTGCTTCCCTGCTGAGATCCAATGAATAGAAGACCACAGGGAATAATTTTTCTCTTGTGTAGAGCAATTAGTGTGTTATTGACGTCTATTAAGTCTGAATGATGTTTGATTGTAAATGTACCTCTATCCCTTACTGGAATTTGTATTTTAAATCTCACAATCCTTTTTTTTCACCAACAGGAACCCAACATTAACAGTTTCTCAGAGGAAGGTTACAAACTTGATGTTGTAAAAGGAAATATTGAGTTCAAAAACATTCACTTCAAATATCCATCACGACAGGATGTGAAAGTAGGAACATCAAATAATTTATTAAAATGTTTTAGTTGAGCAATAAACTTGAGCAATATAGCTTGACAGAATTAAATGACTAGCTACGGCTCTCTTTTGGCTGTGTAGGTCCTGAATGGAATGAATCTTAAAGTCATGAGTGGACAGACCATTGCTTTGGTGGGTAGCAGTGGGTGTGGGAAAAGCACAACAATCCAGCTGCTACAACGCTTCTATGACCCACAAGAAGGAACGGTAAGTAGAAAGAGAGACAGAGAGGTATGAACTCTTCAACCTTTCTGTCCTTCATTCAAAGTTTCCTTTTTCTTTTCCTCTAACCCATCAGGTCACTGTAGATGGTCATGATATTCGCTCTCTGAATGTTCGAAGTCTGAGAGAACTGATTGGGGTAGTCAGTCAGGAGCCAGTGCTGTTTGCCACCACCATCTCAGAAAACATCCGCTATGGGCGCCAAGACGTCACCCAGGAGGAGATTGAGCAGGCTGCACGTGAAGCCAATGCCTACAACTTCATTATGAAGCTCCCTGATGTAGGATAAGACCTTGCAAAACAATTCTTATTTATAAAGTGATCATTTGCTCTGATATGATAAGGTATGCTCTGACCGATATCTCTGGTTGTTTTCAGAAATTTGAGACACTGGTTGGAGAAAGGGGCACCCAGATGAGTGGTGGACAAAAGCAGCGTATTGCTATTGCACGAGCACTTGTGCGTAATCCAAAAATTCTCCTCCTTGATGAGGCTACATCTGCTCTGGATGCTGAGAGTGAGACCATTGTGCAAGCAGCTTTAGATAAGGTAATAAAAATATAGTAGTCAAGAAAAGTCTGGAAATACACTGAAAATATTGTGGGTATATTTAAATAAACATTTGTACATCTGAAAAGGTGAGGCTGGGCAGGACCACCATTATAGTGGCTCACCGGCTGTCCACTATTCGGAATGCTGATGTCATCGCTGGATTCCAGAATGGTGAAATAGTAGAACTGGGCACACATGACGAACTGATGGACAGAAAGGGAATCTACCATACTCTTGTTACTATGCAGGTTAGAAACCCAGAGTGCAATACACATTTGAGCTCCATATGCAACTGTAGCCCGTTGCCGTTGAAATGTTGTTGGAGCCATAGCCTTGTGGCTGCACCCTGAGATCAAGTCTTGTCTTGAGGGCCTTTCTTAGTCCTTTTCCCGCCCTCTGAGTTTCCTGTCTCTCCTCCTACTGTCCTTTCATTAAATTTAAAAAAAGCCCAATTCAAACGTGAAACTACATTAACTTCACATTGAGCCTGTAATTTTTAATCAAAATGTCATAACTTGATCTTCCGGTAAAGCAGTTGACTTCTCTCTGATGAGGTATGACTTTTCCAAGTATTCCATCCGCTTAAACGGCGCCACTTTCTTACAAGAGACCACAAGCTCTCATTCAGCTCTGCCTCCATCCAACAACCGATGGATAGAATCAAGTCCCCGTCCTGTATTATTTTTCTTTTACGATAAGAACATTTTTACTTGTGTGTGTGTGTGTGTATATATATATATATATATATATATATATATATATATATATATATATATATATATATATATATATATCACAATATGAGAGAAAAGATCTGTCACTATGTCCATTACATCACAACAAATGGCATTGAGTTGGGTTAGCATCTCCAAAACTGCAGCTCTTGTGGGGTGTCCCTGGTCTGCAGTGGTCAGTATCTATCAAAAGTGTTACAAGGAAGGAACAGTGGTGAACCGTCGACAGGGTCATGGGTGGCCAAGGCTCATTGATGCACGTGGGGAGCAAAGGCTTGCATGTGTAATCCGATCAAACAGACAAGCTTTACTGTAGCTCGAATTGCTGGTTCTGAGAGAAAAGTGTCAGAATACACAGTGCATCGCAATTTATTGTTCCCTTTCATGGAATTGGAATTCCCTGGTGACTGTGGCCTCTTTCAGCAGGATATTGCGCCCTGCCACAAAGCAAAAATGGTTCAGGAATGTTTTAAGGAGCACAACAATGAGTTTGAGGTGTTGACTTAATCTCCAAATTCCCCAGATCTCAATCCAATCGAGCATCTGTGGGATGTGCTGAACAAAGAAGTCCGATTTATGGAGGCCCCACCTCACAACTTACAGGACTTAGAGGATCTGCTGCTAACATCTTGGTGCCAGATAACACAGCACACCTTTAGGGGTCTAGTGGAGTCCATGGCTCAACGGGTCAGGGGGGTCAGGGACAAACACAATAATAGGTCATAATGTTATGCCAGATCAATGTATTCTTGCCTAAAGTGATTGTTCCTGCCCGCATGCTTTAGCTAGCAGCAGAAAAAAAGTTTCAGAGTCATGCAAGTTTTTATATTTGTTGAAAGATTAACATACTGATGCATGATAAAATGTGTTCAGAATGAAAATTCTGTTCAATTTGAGTTCCTGTTTTTAAATTCACAGATGTTTAAGAGCACAGAGGACACAGAGGAGGGCAAAGAGGAGATGACTATGGATGAGAAGAGTCCCTCAGTCAGCTCTCTAAATGATCGCACACTCTTCAGACAGAAATCCAGAAGTGGCTCAGAAAAAGATCAGCAGGATGAAGAGAAACAGACAGAGGAAGTAAGAAACGACATCATCAAATAATTAATCATTTTAATCCTTTTTGTATTTTTTGTACATACATTCACACATGTCTCTAGTGAAACGTGTTTCACAGTAAATGGAAACCGTAACTGCAATTCAAATCAAACCAAAACCCAAAACGTGTTTACAAAAGTTCCTGGCGACATTTTGTAAAATATAAACTTCAAAGTATGATCAAGATTCATTTAAAATTATTAATTTGATTTGATTGGAATTATTTTGCATACTTCTTTTTGTATTTGTTCTCTCTCTCGCTTCTTCTCTGTAGGAAAAGCTTCCAAACATCTCCTTCCTTACAGTCCTGAAACTGAATAAACCAGAATGGCCATACATGGTGGTTGGAGTTTTATGTGCCACCATCAACGGAGGCTTGCAGCCTGCATTTGCTGTCATTTTCTCTAAAATCATTGCTGTATGTTGTACAAGAAAATCAAATATCAGTAATAATTACCATTATTGACAGTCAACAATATTGAGACATTACTCCTCATACATTTATGGCCCACCTCTTCTTACGATCCTCTTTCCTCTGTAGGTGTTTGCTGAGATAGATCAGAATGTTGTACGGCAGAAGTCTGAACTCTACTCTCTGCTGTTTGCTGGCATTGGGGTTGTGTCCTTTTTCACTCTGTTCTTTCAGGTTTGTTTTGTGTTGACATTAACATGTGTTTACACACAACGAATTTTAACTAACTTATACTAAATAAAACCAATATACTAAATGAAAACTACATAGTAAATGAAACCAACATACTAAATGAAAACTACATAGTAAATGAAACCAACATACTAAATGGAAATTGTAGAACTTTCCTAAGACACCCTATATAATAAACTTCTTTGGCCATACATGGTGGTTGGAGTTGGGGCGGCAATGGCTCAGTGGTTCATGTAGATTGTCTACAAACCGGAAGGTTGGTGGTTCGATCCCCGGTTCAACCTGAACAAGTGTCGAGGTGTCCATGAGCAAGACCCCACCTGACCCCATCTTCTCCCGACGAGCTGGATGGCGCCTTACATGGCTGAACCCGCCGTTGGTGTATGAATGAGAGAGTGAATGGGTGAATGTGAGGCAATATGTAAAGCGCTTTGGATGGCCATTGGTCTGTTAAAAGCGCTATATAAATGCAGTCCATTTACCATTCTTAGGTGCCATCTTAATACATATTCAATTCATAAGTCAAAACATGAAGAAGGTAAAAAGTTAATGTGATCTTTCTTTGCTAAAAGCTGATGGCCGTTGTGAAATACCACACCAATAAAAAGCAGACATAGCTGTCAATAATTTGCTTAGTCAAACTACTAATGCTGCAAAGTTTGAAATGCTGAATGATTATATTTAACTCTTATGGAAATAAAAAAAGTTAAATAAAACCAAAATAAATAGAAAAAGTCAATTTAAATCTACTAAAATTAGGATTTAAATCCTAAGTGTATTATAAAATTTTAGGATTATATATACTTTGCAATATATTAAAAATATGTTTGAAAAAGCTTTATATTTTATATATTTACTGTTCTTTTCTTTCTCCTGAATAAAAGGATCAGTTTCAACAAATATAATTAGCAGCACTGTTTTCAACATTGATAATATTAAGAAATGTTTCTTATGCACCAAATCAGCATATTAGAATGATTTCTGAAGGATCATGTGATGCATTGATTTTTAAAATGTATTAAAAAAGAAAAACTGTTATTTTAAATTGCAATAATATTTGACAATATTACTGTTTTACTGTATTTTTGATCAATACATTTTATTTCAAAAACATCCCAAACTTTTGAACTGTAGTGTAATAAAAAGGATCCTGCCATCAGTTATTTACCTTTATAGTTCCCTTCGCTCAGTCACTACGACGTAACGTTAGTGACTAACGAATGGGGTTTCGCTTAGAAGCCTATCATCTTCGAAGCTTAGAGAAAACGCCCAATGGCGTGCCAATGCCATGGGCATGCGGAATTTGCATACGTAACTCCGCCTCACCGTGTGAGTATATAAGGAGGTACGTAGCAACATCGCATTATGTTTCTGCTTTCGGAGCCAAGAGGACCTACCTCTTCACTCCTACAGTCTTCTGAGACTCTGTCAGCTTCTTCGAGACGAGCAGCTTTCCGGTCGGTGTTGGTGTAACGGCGCGTTCCAGTGATCGCATACTTCCTGCCTGCTGATCTCTGCAGTGGTCTGTTGACAGCTGGTGTGTGTTTCCCTGGGCGCTTCGGCATCGACTGCGAGGCTTCCTCTCACAAAAAGAGCTTGCGCGCGGGCACGCCTTTTCAAGACGGTTCGCCTGCACTTCCGGTGCGATCGATATCCATTGCTGTCTATGGGCACTTTCACTGCTCGATGTGTTTGGGCTTCAGCACGTTCGGGCAGTGTTTGTGGATGTGTCATGTTCCCACTGTGGGAATGTGACCATCGCGATGTTGTGGTCGAGACTCAGTGATCTCCGTGAGGAGAGAGTCCTTCTGCCACACCCCAATCTACCGCCTCCGAGAGAGGTGGTACTTTGGCTGGTGGCCAGGGTGACCTGAGGGCTGTGCTGTGGTTTAAGACCCCGACGCTCATTCCTCGGGCCACACCCCTCTCGCACATCGCTTCCGCGAGTGCTGGACTGAAACAGCGCCCGCCTCTGACGCCTCGCTCGCTCAGTTCACACTCCAGATAGCAGTGAGATTTAGATCGCCGCATCCCAAGGTGGGCTAGAGTCCTTTGGGGATGACGACAGGCAGTGCTCCTCCGGTGTGTCAGCGCAGCCTGATCTGACCCAGAGTTGACAGCCATGTTATCTCGGCAGCCGCGAGCCTCGAGCTGGTGTGGAACTCCGCCTGTCACGAGTGCTCGTGGTTGCGCGATTGGTTTTTGGGACGGCACCCGACAGCTGTTGGGCCCCGCCCCAATGCCTCGTCCCGAGGTGCATGAGGAGGTCACGGTCCGGGAGTCCCGTGCTTCCCGTGGCCGCCGGCCTCCTCCGCCTTCTCTGCCCTCGATGGGGCCGTGGCCTAGGGTACACTGGGGTCCCCCCCACTGTTGAGCACTCTGTTGCGCACTACGGTGTCCACGGAGTGCTTCGACGTGGCGTGGCTATCCTAAGCACCTCCCAGAGCCTCAGGGCCCGTCCTACTTCGGTGGCGTGGTCCTGCAGAGCTACGGGCAGGCCGCCTTTGCACATGCACGAGGTGGAGCCGACCCAGGGCTCTTCAATGAGCTGCGTGCCACTGATCCCGCCTCTGGGCGGTGAAGGTGGCCACACGCTCCTGGGCCGGGCGATGTCCACAGTTGTGGTCCGGGAGAAACACCTGGCCTTACCTGGTGATGTGGAGGTAGTTGAGTGAGCAACCTCCTCAACTCGCCCATATCCCAGGCTGGCCTCTTCGGCGCGCGGCTGAGAACTGCGCCCAACGGTTCTCGGCCGCCCGAGAGCAGACTGAGGCTGTAACACGACTGCCCCGGCGGCCAGCTGCTGCACCAGCCGCTCAGTCGCCTCAGTCCGCCGGCCGAGGGCGCCCTCCTACCCGGCCCCAGCAGCAGCCTTCACCGGGCCGTGTCATGGAGGAGGTTGCAGGATGACGCCCAGTTCGCTGCACAGCCTGACTAAACGCCAGGCTGGAGGTGGACAACTCAGAGATGGGTTCCAGTTCTTTCCAGGAGATGGTAGCAGGGCCTCCTTCCCCGGTGGAGGGCCGGGGAAAATCCTTCGCTGCTGGCCTCCGGCTGGCGGCGCTTGAGAGAACTGGTGTCCCCATCCCTGAGGACACAGAGACTGGTGATGGCAGTGTGCACCGCCTCGGGCCGCGCCGCCTCGCCCTCTCTCGCCAGCCTCTCAGAGCAGACCCCAGTGGAACGCGCCCTTCCCTGGTCTCCTCTGTCAGGACGCAGCTGCTGGCTGTGCCCCACACCGACGCCACGCCTCCCACGCGTCTGGGCCAGTCACGCTGCCTCGCTGCCCCACCCTGGGCACGCGTCTGTGGTTCGAGTGACCCCGTGGTCAGTTCCTGGGAGTCTGACTACAGCTTCCAGGACTGTCCGCAGGGCCGCAAAACCATCAGGCTCGGCCACGCGATTCACCCGCGCAGGCTCCTCCTCGCTGGGAGTCCGCTCACCATGGTGGGGCCCAATGTCCCAGTGCGCGCGGAGGTTGCCACCCTACTGGCGAAGGGTGCGATCGAGCCTGTCCTCCAGCCGAAATGAAGTCCGGGCCTCGGCCTTTACTTCATTGTACCCTAGAGAACCGGTGGGTTATGGCCAATCCTGGATCTGCCCGCCCTGAGCCGATCCTTAAAGGCTTCCGCTCAGGATGTTGGCAGCGTAACGCCTTCTCGAATGCGCGCTTCGTCCCAGTTGATTGGTTGCAGCGATTGACCTGAAGAACGCCTACTTCTTTGTCTCCTACCTCAACGCGGACCGTTCCTACAGGTCTGCTTCGAGGGGCGGACATTCAGTACGCGCCCCTCCCATTCAGGCTAGCTCTGTCCCCTCGTGACTTCACGAAGTCTGTCGAGGCAGCCCTTGCGCCACTCAGGCAGCACGGGTTCGTGATCCTGAACTGCCTCGGCGACTGGCTCAGACTGAGTCACTCGAGAACAGGGTGCGAACACAGAGTTCTAGTGCTCCAGCACGTAGCCTGTCTGGGCCTTCAGGTCAACTGGGAGAAGAGCAACTCTGCCGTGCAGGGATCTCTTTTCCGGTATGGTTTTCAACTCGGTCGCCATGTGCGCAGCTTACCAGCGAGCACGCCGCAGTCAATGCTGACTTGCCTCCGTTAATTCAAGCAAGAGTGCGGTTCCACTGAAGTGTTTCAGAGGCTCCTGGGGCATATGGGCATCTGCGCCGCGTGACGCCGCCGGATTGCTTCATATGAGACCGCTTCAGCATTGGCTTCGCGATCGGGTCCCGAGATGGGCATGGCAGTCTGGCGCCCGGTCCAAGTGACTCAGGCATGCTTACAGACGCTCACCCCGTGGTCGAACCTCAGTTTCTACGGGCCGGGGTGCCCTTAGAACGAGTTTCCAGGCATGTTGTCGCTCGACGGATGCCTCTGCCACGGGTTGGGTGCCATGTGCAATGGACAAGCAGCCGCGGGCTCCTGGACAGGACCCCACCGCCTCCTGCATGTCAATTGCCTTGAGTTGCTGGCAGTACGGTTCGCCCTGCACCGCTCCGAGCGTTGCTGAAGGGTCAACATGTGCTTGTCCGACAGACAACACGGCCGTAGTAGCGCATATCAACCACCAGGGCGGCCACGCCCCGCCGTATGTCTCAACTCGCCCGCCATCTCGGTTTATGGAGTCAGAAGCGCCTGAGGTCCCTTCGTGTCCATATTCTGGGAGTCCTGAACCTCGCAGCCGACGAGCTCTCGCGGTTTCAGCCTCTCCCGGGAGAATGGAGACTCCATCCCCAGTCGGTCCAGCTGATTTGGGAACAGTTCGGGGACGCGCAGGTAGATCTGTTGCCTCCCACGACTCTTCCCACTGCAGCCTGTTCTTTCCTGTCCGAGGGCACGCTCGGCACGGATGCACTGGCGCACAGCTGGCCGCGGGGCCTACGCAGGTATGCGCTTCCCCCAGTGAGCCTACTCGCACAACTTTTGTGCAAGATCAGGAGGACAAGGAGCAGGTCCTTGGTCGCCTGCACTGGCACGGCCGACCTGGGTCCCGAACTCGTACTCCTTGCGACAGCCCCTCCCTGGCCTATTCCTCTGTGACCTCATCACTCAGAGACGGGCACCATTTGGCACCTGCGTCCCGATCCGTGGAGCCTCCACGTGTGGCTCCTGGATGAGACGCTGCAGGTTTGAGTGGCCTGCCACCTTCGGTGGTCGCCACCATCACTTCCGCTAGGGCAGAGTCCACTCGGCATGCCTATGCGCTGAAGTGGAACCTCTTCACACCTGGTGCTCTTCCCGCCAAGAAGACCCCTGGAAATGCCCGATCGGGTCCGTGCTCGCTCCTCCAAGAAGGGTTGGAGCGAAGGCTGTCTCCTCCACCCTCAAAGTTTATGTGGCCGCTATATCTGCCCACCACGATCTCTTGGAGAACAGAAAGGTAAGTCAGCACGACCTGATCATCAGGTTCCTGAGGGGGCGAGGAGACTGAATCCTCCTCGCCTCCTCTCGCACCCTCTTGGGACCTCTCAGTAGTTTTAAGTGCTCTGCAGAGGCCTCCTTTGAGCCTTTGCGGTCGGTTGATATTAAGTTCCTGTCAATGAAGACGGCTCTGCTGACCGCATTGGCCTCGCCAAGAGGGTCGGGACCTGCAGGCATTTTCGGTTGCTGACGGCGTGCCTGGAGTTCGGGCCGGCTAATTCTATCGTGATCCTGAGACCCGGCCTGGATATGTGCCCAAGGTTCCCACCACTCCGCTCAGAGACCAGGTGGTGAACCTGCAAGCGCTGCCCGTGGAGGGGCAGACCCAGCCTTGGCACTGCTCTGTCCACGCCGCGCCGCGCGCTATGTAGACATGACGCAGTGTTTCAGGACCTCAGACCAGCTCTTTGTCTGTTATGGTGGAGAGCGGAAGGGAAGTGCTCTCTCAAAGCAAAGGCTGTCTCACTGGTTAGTAGACACCATTGTTTTGGCTTACCAGCAGCAAGGTCGACCATGTCCCCTTGGGGTGCGGGCTCACTCCACCGGAGTGTCGCCTCCTCTTGGGCTTTAGCGCATGGCGCTCGCTAACAGACATCTGCAGAGCTGCAGGCTGGGCGACACCTAACACATTCGCCAGATTCTATAATCTCCGAGTGGAGCCAGTGTCCGATTATGTACTCGCCCCGAGGCCGGTAATGGGCCAGGCTCAGGTGTCTTCGCTTGCTCGCCATTCCACTCCTCGGACTGGATACGTGCGATATTCCTCAGGTGAGCTCCCCGAGAGCCCTGAGTTCCTCCAGCACTGCTTACGCCGATGCCTGTGTGTCTGCCCTCTAGCGAGCCCAGACCCTGCGTGTCCGGCCAGGTGCCCGTGTGCATGGTTCCCCTCGGCGACCCCCACACGTGTATTTCACCGTAAGCCTCCGCAGTGAGCGGGTTTCTTCCCTTGGCATGTCCCGGCCATCCCTAGGGTTAAAAATCCACCTTCGGCTGGTACCTAGAGTTTTCCATATGCAACCCTTGCGGGTCATATGTGTACTCTTAAGTCCTCCCTACGGGTAGGCATCTTGGCATTTCCTCACTGGGATATGCTTCCCAGTGTACCTTGGTATTCCTGTGATAAGTGGGAGTCCTTCGTCGTGCTAGTCTTACGACAGGAACTCGCACTTACGCAAGGCACTGGAAGACAGCTGAGTGGCGGGATTAGATTGGACCCCCATTCGTTAGTCACTAACGTTACGTCGTAGTGACTGAACGAAAGGGAACGCCTCGATTACGGATGTAACCTCGTTCCCTGAGGAGGAACGGAGACGTAACGCCCCGCTGCCACATCAGCTGTGCTACCTGGAACGCAGGAGTTCAGTCTTGGCTCCTCAAGCAGGTAACATAATGCGATGTTGCTACGTGCACTCCTTATATACTCACGGTGAGGCGGAGTTACGTATGCAAATTCCGCATGCCCATGGCATTGGCACGCCATTGGGCGTTTTCTCTAAGCTCAAGATGATAGGCTTCTGCGAAACCCCATTCGTTAGTCACTAGCGTTACGTCTCCGTTCCTCTCCTCAGGGAACGAGGGTTACATCCGTAATCGAGACGATTTTTAGCAAATAAAAACACTACGATGAATGACAGAAAATATCAAGCACATTGCATGAATGTTCTGTTTAATCTTCAAAAGGCTTTTAAGAAACAATGTAATTTCTTTGTCTAAATGGTCTAATTCTGGTGTTATTTGCACACTTTCTTTTTTTAATGTTTTCATTTCTTCTAGGGTTACTGTTTTGGGAAAGCAGGTGAGATTCTGACCATGCGACTGAGGTTTAAAGCCTTCAATGCTATGATGAGACAGGTGAGATGATGATTGACAGTTGACCAGTCACCTAAGGGTTTAACCCCAAAGAAGCTATTCATGGATGTCTGCTGATGGAGAGTAGTATAATACCTGTCTGTGTGTATTTCAGGACCTGAGCTGGTATGATGACAGTAAGAACAGTGTGGGTGCGCTGACCACCAGGCTGGCTGCAGATACAGCTCAAGTGCAGGGCGTAAGTCTCACTCTCTATCTACAGGGAGTAACGCATAGTCCTACACATAACTTTGTCTCAATCTCCTAAATTGATACCCATGTTCAGTAAAAAAGTGATTATATTCTCTGTTTACTTACTCTTTTACTGTATTTTTGTGAAATAAAATTCAATTTTAGTTTGGTGTGCTTTTGTAACATGACAACAATTGTACATATTTTTATGCTGTACAAATTAAGTAAAATATTGGTCATTAAATAACTTTTTTAAAAGTTGTTGTTTACTATAAATTCAAATTGTAAGTGATACCCATTTAACACAGTAGCTCATCTCAAACGCCACCATGACTTTATTTCCTACAGGCAACTGGAGTGAGAATGGCAACACTGGCACAGAATGTGGCCAATCTGGGCACCGCCATTATCATCTCATTTGTGTACGGCTGGCAGTTGACCCTCCTCATTCTCTCCATTGTGCCAATCATGGCTGTGGCTGGGGCCATCCAAATGAAGTTACTGGCAGGACATGCTCTAAAAGACAAGAAAGAGCTTGAGCAAGCTGGGAAGGTGAACATATATGCTTATACTTCAATGCTGTATAATTTTTTATTTCACTATGTTGACCATAATGTATTTTTCCTATTTAGATTGCAACACAAGCCATTGAGAATATCCGCACTGTGGTTTCGTTGACCAGGGAAAGCAAGTTTGAGAGTCTGTATGAGGAGAACTTAGTTGTGCCCTACAAGTATGTTTAAATTGACTAATAATAATTCTTTAATAAGTCTATTATGTGTCTGTTAGGATTCAAAATGAGTTTGTGAGATGATTGATGTTTGTCTGATTTCCCTAGAAACGCCAAGAAAAAAGCACATGTTTTCGGCCTGACGTTCTCTTTCTCTCAAGCGATGATCTATTTTGCCTATGCTGGCTGTTTCAAGTTTGGCTCTTGGCTCATTGAACAAAAGCTGATGACCTTCGAGGGCGTCTTCCTGTAAGTGACACTATACATGACTCTTATTAGACCCACTCACGGCAGACTGGATCATGACTATTAACATGATCCAGATTTGTCTTGCATGTCTGTCACAGGTAGTTCAAATGTAAGTAAGGTCAAGTAGTAGAGACACATGGGCAATATGTGCAAACTGCACTCTCAAGCTAAAACACACTACGGTAGAGGTGTCTGGTGGGAGCGGACTGGAATGTCCAAAGTCTGCTGGTTTCTACAGTTTCAATTAATGATTATAGAAAGAAAAGTGAGTCCAAAAAAAAAACGAACCAAATGTGCTTTGAATGTAGATGGCTGGCTGGTGATCCATTACATTTGCAGATAGAAGATTAAAGAAGATCCATGTTATCTAAAAAGAGGGCTTTCAAACAGAGAAATAATAAAAACTTAGACTCAGAGGCTATGGGTAAACACTGCTATTAAATTAGTTGTTGGACAATGAAACTTAAACAGCTGGTTTTAGGCCAGAATTATTTATTAGTATGGTGCCTCCTTTTGTAGCAATACAGCATAAATTCGTCTTGTGAAATACAGATACGTTCAAGTCCTTCACAGTGGCCAGAGGGATTTTTAGCCATTCCTCTTCCAGAACAGTGTCCAGGATGCTGTTTTCTGACTTACTCCTCCAAAATACCTCAGTTGCTCAAAAATATTTAGATGTGGTGACAGTGCAGGCCAAGGGAGATGTTCAACTTCTTTCATGTTCATCAAACCATTCTGTCACAAGTCTTGTGTGTGTATTGGTGCATTATCATGCTGATAGACAGCACCCCTTTAAGGTACAATGTTTGAACCATTAGGAGCACATGGTCCTCCAGAATGGTTCGGTAGTCCTTGACAGTGCCCATCAAGCACAGTTGGGAATGCCATGATATTGCAGTGCAAACCATCACTGATCCACTCTTGTGCTTCACTCTGGGCACATAGCAGTCCGGGGGTTAAGACTTTTTGGGGCTTCTCACGCATAACTTCTTCGAATGTGGGAAAGACAGTGAAGGTGGACTCATCAGAGAAAAATACATGTTTCACATTCTCCACAGCCCAAGATTTGCACCAATGAAACCACAATGGAATTAGCACATGTGACCAAAAGTTTGGCTATAGCAGTCCGACCATGAATATTGACTCTGGAGCTCCTGACGAACAGTTTTGGTGGAAACAGGAGAGTTGAGGTGCACATTTAATTCTGCAGTGAGTTGGGCAGCTGTGGCTTTATGTTTTTTGGCTAACATTCAGGTTGATACCTGGACATCCCTGTCCGACACCTTCCTCTTGAGTCGTCATTTAGTACCCTGGATACAATAGATCTCGATACACCTCAAAGACTTGCTGTCCTGGTCACAGATGAGCCAGTGAGACACACAAACAATTTGTCCTCTTTTGAACCCTGATATGTCTCCCACTATGTTGTATGGATTGCAATGTTTTACGTACAGCTGTGCTATTGCTCTGCTAATTCAACTTTCCACTCTGCTCTTACTGATGGAATGTAAAATCAATGAAGATTGGCCACCATATATATAGGCATGAAACCTCCAAGACTATGTTGGCCAGTGTTTTAGTTTCATTGTCCAACCCCTGGATGGATGCATGTATCCATAAATATGATAGTATAGATACAGTCATGGTCAAAATTGTTGGCACCCCTGATAAATATGATCATATATGGCTGTAAGAAATAAATCTGCATTGTTTATCCTTTTGATCTTTTTTTTTTTTAAATCGCAAAAATCTAACCTTTCATTGAAGTAAAAGAATTGAAAATGGGGGGTAAATCACATTATGAAATAAATGCTTTTCTCTAAAACACGTTGGCCACAATTGTTGGCACCCCAAAAAAATGTTATGACTAAAATATCTCTGAAGTATATTCCCATTAATATTTACATTTTTTAGGACACAAGGGGGGACAAGGAATATGAAATTGTCCAGCTATGACCTCTTGTCTTGTTTCACAGAAGAGTAAATATTAGGAAGCACAAAGGCCAAATTCCCATAATCATTCATCAAAATAAGTAAAACCAAAGAATATATTTCTGATGTGCAGCAAAATATTGTTGAGCTTCACAAAATAGAAAGTGGCTGTAGGAAAATAGCTAAAGCATTGAAAATCTCCATATCCACCACCAGGGCAATAATTAAGAAGTTCAGATCAACTAAAGATGTTACGAATCTGCCTGGAAGAGGACGTGTCTCTATTTCGTCCTAATGCCCGGCGAGGAGGATTGTGCAAACAGGGATAAAAAATACCCCATGCCCACGGCTAAAAATACAGCTGGATCTTTAATGTTGAGGGCCTATTTTTTTGCTGGAGGTCCTGGACATCTAGTTCAGACACATGGTATCGTGGATTCTAGCAAATACCAACAGATAAAAAATCTAAACCTGACGGCCTCTGCTAGATATCTTATAATGGGCCGTGGTTGGATCTTCCATTAGGACAACGATCCAAAACAAACATCAAAATCAACACAAAAGTGTGAACACAAAATGAAGCTTCTGCCATTGTCGTCCCAGTCCCCTGACCTGAACCCTATAGAGAATGAGAAGCTGAAATGAAGAGAAGAAGCACCAACATGGAGCTGGGAATCTGAAGGATCTGGAGTGATTCAGTATGGAGGAATGGTGTCTGATCTCTTGTCAGGTTTCTCCAAACTCATCAGGCATTATAGAAGAAGACTCAGAGCTGTTATCTTGGGAAAAGGAGGTTGCAAAAAGTATTTAATATAAGGGTGCAAACGTGTTTTGGAGAAAAGCATTTATTTCATAATGTGATTTACCCCCCCATTTTCAATTCTTTTACTTAAATGAAAGGTTAGATTTTTATGATTTTTTTTTTAAATATAAGATCAAAAGGATAAACAATGCAGATTTATTTTTTACAGCCATATTTGATCATATTTACCAGGGTGCCAACAATTTTGACCACGACTGTAACAAATGTTTTGTTTTTTTAAGGTTTTAGTTAACGACAATAACCATGTGTAATATATCTGTTTCTGTCTCTCAGTGTGATTTCAGCTGTGGTGTATGGAGCAATGGCTGTTGGAGAGGCAAACTCCTTTACTCCAAACTACGCTAAGGCCAAGATGTCTGCTTCTCATGTACTGATGCTCATAAACAGAGTCCCAGTTATTGACAACGCCTCAGAGGATGGAGACAAGCCGGTATTCCTTTCGTACACGCATATGAAGACGAGAATATACAGTATGCCCAACAAGAGATAAAACATTTTTAAACTATAGTGAATCTTACATCTAGGCAAGATCTCAGAGTTCCTCGAAGCCTGTCATGATTAACTGTCCCAGGCGTCAGTCCTGGAAATTAATCATTTATTGGTTCTGCAGCTCTATCCGAATCTGATAAGCACTCGGACAGAGCTGGACTTTGCCCACTGTAAATAGCTTGTGTCATGGTAAGACTAGTATACACAAGTGAACTAATGAGTCTGTTTCCTGTGATTTTCTGCAGGATGAATTTGAAGGTAATGTGGGTTTTGAAGATGTGCGTTTTAACTACCCGTCCCGCCCAGATGTACCAGTGCTACAGGGGCTCAGGCTCCGGGTGAAGAAGGGGCAAACTCTCGCCCTGGTGGGAAGCAGTGGCTGTGGCAAGAGTACCACCATCCAGCTCCTGGAGAGATTTTATGACCCTCAGCAGGGCAAAGTGGTAGGTGAACACACAGACGGACAAGTAGCAAGTAGGACATTTTATATAATTACATTTTATTGATATGTTAAGCTCTTTTCCCAGGTACCTCAATTGACATGTAGCTTTACTGTCTCTAATCACTGATCCAGCTCAGTGAAATGTCACTCGTGCACATACACTGTAATTCAGTGCACAAACACAGTCATGGAAGTCAGAATCGTATTACCTCTCTCAAGGACAATGATAAGGTATCTTTTTATCAATAAGGCAGGCCAGAAAAAAGAAAACCCCGACATACACATCAAAGGATGGTTCTCTTTCACCTACATACATCAGGTCCTTTTGACTGTCACATTACACAGACCTGTTGACATGCCATTCACAATGTTTCCGGTGATCCAATCACGAGAGTGGACACTGCTGAAAAATGTACACATCCTAATTATTTTGTGATCCAGTCGATCAAACCACATTCCAAGGTAGTCAGAAAGACGTCACCACTGCATTTTACCATAAAATGTGAATGTAAATTATTATTGCAAAATAATTAAGACTACTAAGTCAAAAAGCTTGATAAATTATAAATCCAATGATGTAATCATGTATACACAACTAGTGTTGAGATGTATTATACCAGTAGTAAATCATATGTATTTGCCCGAACTGATTACAGTTACCCTTTGTTAACAGATGCTGGATGAAAATGATGCAAAGCAGCTGAACATCCATTGGCTGCGCTCTCAAATTGGCATTGTTTCCCAGGAGCCTGTGCTGTTTGACTGCAGCCTGGCAGAGAACATTGCATATGGAGACAACAAAAGAAAAGTCAGCCAAGAGGAGATCGAACAGGCCGCTAAGGCTGCTAACATACACTCCTTTATAGAGGGGCTGCCACAGGTACAAAAACCACACAGAAGTCACTCTCAGATACACTTCAGTTCAAATGTTTGGGGTCGGTACGCTTTTTTTTTTTTTTTTTTTTGAAAGAAATAAATTTGTATTTTTGTTCAGCAAGGATGCATTGAATTGATTAAAAGTAGTTCTATAAATTTATCAGTTCAAAATAACAGCATATATATATATAAATAAATATATAAATGCTGT
This sequence comes from Gobiocypris rarus, assembly GCA_023029165.1. NCBI lineage: Eukaryota > Metazoa > Chordata > Actinopteri > Cypriniformes > Gobionidae > Gobiocypris > Gobiocypris rarus. Next base: position 25,250,815 of record CM040926.1, on the reverse strand, counting down.
TATTTTGAACTTTCTTATAATCAAATAATCCTTGTATCACAGATTCCACAAAAGTATTGAGCAGAATAACTATTTTCAACATTGATAATGCTGAAAATTCAGCTTTCATCACAGGAATTGCATTTTAAAATTGGAAAAAAAAAAGTTTTTTTAAATAGTAGTAATACTATTATGCAGCTACTAAATGCAGCCTTGGTGAGCATGAGACTTCTTTTAAAAACATTAAAAAATTCTGCAGATCCCAAACTTTTGAACAGTAGTGTACATCCTGTGTTATTCCATCCACCTATTTTTATGCACATTTTGGGATATAAAAACAACTGGATGGAAACAGCAAGATGCATATTCGGAAAAAGTTTTTTATCCGCACATAAATTACAACGTAAACACTTTTACCGAATAAATTCCTTGTTGCGCAGTAAAAGCAACTCCCTTCACTTTGCCTCAACATAGAATGTGATTGGATAAGTGGACTAACCAGTGGAGCAAATCCATTGCACAGCATCTCAAATGTTTGTTTAGTCATTTTCAAATGCCTGAGCCAAAGTCTGTCATCAGAATGGTTGGTTATAATTCCCTCCCAGATTTGTCTTGGATGATTGCGTTCCTAAACACCAGGCATCTGCCTCCGAATGAAAGATAACATGATAGTGTTTATTGGGTTTCGTCTGCATCCTTGAGGCGCAAGTAATTTATTATGTATGAAAAAAGATAACAGATATTGGAAACACAAACTCTAAATTTTCTATAACCAACAAACTAAGGAACATTTAACTGACTGTCTACAGTCATAAACTAGATCATATTATTCTTTTTTTGGTTGCAGAAATACCAAACACAGGCAGGTGATAAGGGTACTCAGCTGTCAGGAGGGCAGAAGCAGCGTATTGCTATAGCGAGGGCAATCCTCCGCAACCCCAAAGTCTTGCTGCTGGATGAAGCCACATCTGCTCTGGACACTGAGAGTGAGAAGGTACTATCACAGTTCATTCTTTATATTATTATCGTTCTGATATCGCTATAAAACCATAAAGAATTGAATGGACTTTGGTTCCCTGTTCATACAGACAGTATTCAGTCTGTATTTACAGGACAATTGAGATTCACACCTGCTTGAAAATTGTGAAGATAACGTTCATGCTCTCCTCCCTTTGTGTCCCTCTCTGCCCTGTGAGTAGATAGTGCAGGATGCTCTGGATAAGGCGCGTGAGGGTCGCACATGCATCATTGTAGCCCACCGGCTGTCCACCATCCAGAACGCAGACCGTATAGCCGTGGTTCAAAATGGGGTTGTGGTGGAGCTGGGCACGCATCAGCAGCTCCTCAACCAGCAGGGGGCGTACTACTCCCTCGTCACCTCTCAGATGAGTCACTGATGGGCAAGAGCAGCAGCGTACATGCAGCTGGTGCCAAAAGGCAGATTCTAGAAAACATTCCTTATAATTGCTCTCCTGTGGTTGCAAGCCTGTATTTTATTTGCTAGATTCATCTGTGGTATTTCAATATACTACAGGAAGCCAGGAACATAATAAGAATGTGGTTTTGTGTAACTGTCAGTGCCTTGTCATGTCATTCTTTTCGGTTTTAGGCCATAACAATTTAATTATATTAAACAAACAAAAGAAACTGGATTAGCCATTCTACCAAGCACTACCATTCATTTACTGGCCAAACACTTTGTACACACTGTTCATGCAACAAAAACTGTTTAGGGCAGAACATTTAAAACTTGATTTTTACATAATAATGTACAGTAATTTATATATACAGTACATACCATAAATACATAGCATTGCTTTGGTTTCTCATTAGTGAAGACAGTTATTGTTCTTCATGTGACAAGATGACCAAAGAGTTTCTATTTTGAAGATTGACTGCATTTCTGTGTGTTGTGCCTTAATATTTATCAGACTAACATAAAACTGTTTTATTTTGTCCTGTATCTTTGCATTGTTTTTATAGTGCACATATGTAAAATAAAAAAATCTGGAATAAAGTTTTCATTTTTCATTAACCTTATTATTTCATATTCTACGTTGAAACTGAAGTAGTGACGGATCTTTTCTTCTGCACATTTCTGTGTTTCTTCTATATCTTCTATATCTTTTATATAATTAATGGAAGATCCAGTTACAACGTTTGTGAAACCCATGTATGGATGAATTTACGCCAAGCTAGATTTTGATAATTTAGGGTTTAATAATTCACTTCTCTTACAATAAAATTTAAATATTTCACCAAGACACTGGTTAAAGATTTGCTGCATATAAATATAAAGCAAAGTTCACAGCTGGAGTCAATGGTCCAGAAAACAATGTGCTTTTACACTGAGACAGACGCTTATGAAATAAGGACTAAAAGACTACCATGATTATTTCAACAAAATAACTTTATGCATTTAATAAGCAACTAGAGATTTGTAATCACTACAATTGCAACTGTAAAATATTTACAATCAATGCACATATCAGTCTCAAGAACGAAAGAATTGAAAACAACCAGGCATGTTTAAGGCTGTAAGTGATAAAGATAGTTTGGTCAACTAAAATTCATAATACCAAAATACAAGGATATTCACACCTTATGAATACTTAGTGGCAATGTTTGCAATATCTTTGCACGTAATTGTGTATGCAATGAATGACAACCTAACCTCTGTTCCTGGTAAACGTGGGCAATTCACATTCAAATTTTGTGATGCATGCATGTAATTCAAAATAACAGGTGGAAAAGAAACGGCCTGTAATATCTGAACAAACCTTTCAGGAACGTTTATTCAATGATTCTTCATCAAATCTACAATTATAAACAAACAGTAAAAATGTTTACGTCGGCACGTATATCTTCAATATAAAAACACAGATTTATATCAAATGGTGCAAAAGATTTTGCTCTAGTCTAGTGCATTAAGCCTTGAAGAAAATCTTAAAATTAAGTTAATGGTAAGAGGAATTATATGTCTGCATTATATTTGTGCTGTTGCATTGGTTGTGCATTAAAAATGTAAAATCAAACCATATATCTATTGTGTATGTAAGAGGGGAAGAGGTCAGGATCAAGTTCCACATTCAAGGGCTGTTTATTGCCTATGATTCACTAGAGAATAAAGATCAGCTTAAAAATCAAACTGCGTTGTGTTTAAGTCTCTATCTAGTGGACTTGAAGGGATAGTTCACCCAAAAATGGACATTCTGTCATCATTTACTCACCCTCAAGTTGTTCCAAACCCGTATGAGTTTCACCAAACAGTTGACGGTAGCCATTGACTGTCAGTGTTTTTTTGTTTTGTTTTTCATATTATAGAAGTCAGTGGCTACCATTAACTGTTTGGTTAACAGCATTCTTCAAAATGTCTTCTTTTTGTGTTAAACAGATGAAAAACTCTTACAGGTTTGGAACAAGGTGAGTAAATCATGACAATTTTCATTTTTGGGTGAACGATCCCTTTAAGATGCATTAGCGGCCTTTCACATTCTACAGTTTCACAGGTCGACAACTGACAGGAAGAAATACTGCTAATGTAGCATAAACTGTCAATTAAAAATCAAGCAGAACCTTTATATAAGGATAAGGATTTCCTTATTTAGATGATTTAGAGGGGACTTACTGAAGGCACGTGAGAGTTTAAAGCACCTGCTGTACTAAAACTAGCCGCAGAACTATTTCAGGTTATTTCTGAAAATCAACATCTTAATGTCTAGTAACTTCCTGGAATAAACATCACATTTCGTTACAAGTCTCTACAGTATAAATTCTGAATATGACCGAAAAAGGGAGCATATGAAAACCCTTTATATTTCAGCATAGCAGATTAGTCTAAAGGGAAGATCATGCCTGAGATCATCTCAGCCCTGCAGAGCTTTGCTTCCTGTCCAGTGGCATAACTAAAGAAAGTGAGGTTAGACAATACTTCCCAGAATGCTCTACTTTACAGCTGGGACAGAGTGGTGACGTGCATGATGTCATGGAAGGAGGTGCAGAGGTTCTGAAACAGGGTTTCAGCATCTGTCTCTGGACAAGACTTCCAAGCGGTGCAGGACACAACAATTCTACAATAGGGTGAGAAGCATAAGGAATTTAATTAAAACTATAATGTTATAAAATTATAAATTATTTAAAAGTAATATAACTATAAACATACATAAAAAAAGAAAGACTTATATCAAATTTAAAAATAATACACATTTTTTATACAAATCATTATAAAATATATATTTTTTTAAAGTCCAAAAACTGATATGGACCAACCTGTCATCACGGATGCGGTAGAAAAACCCATAACCGTGTGGCACCATGGGTGCAACCGCTCCCAGTACAGTAGTATAGCCCACCAGACTAGTAGAAAGCACAAAATTTCCCCCTCCTCCACTGTAAAACAGTGACAAACAGAATTTTTCATTATACTGCAATACAAATAAATCAATACACTGGGAATGACCCACTGGAATAAGAGCGTTTGGGCCAGACCTTTTAGAATAGAGTGGATCTGAGTAGAGTTCAGGCACAGGAAGACCCTCCTCTTTAGCAATCAGGTACAAGCCCAGGAGGTGTCTGTCAAAGCCTGAAATGTGCAAAGAGCTCTCAAACATTGTCCCTGCCATATATTATCTATTACACAATGTAAATATTAACACACACACACACACCTTTTCCATTCTGTGCCTCTCCCATCAGTTTGTTATGTTTGGTGAAGGCTGCATTTAAAGCTTGTCTTTTCTCTTCAGTCTGCATTAAAAAGCCAACAAAAAAGCCATCAAGACAAATGGAAAGGATTTAAATGTTTGGATCAGTGGTTCTCAGCCCACTAGGGGGCCTCGGCACACTTCCAAGGGGGCCTAAAGATGACTTCAAATTATTAAATAAGAGAAAATATGTCTTATTTTAATTCACCCCCTGCCTCAGCAAAGATTTTTTTTTTTTTTTTTAAAGGACCAGGGTTCCCACAGGGTTCTTGGAAAACCTGGATATATGAGGTATCCTAATTCTAAAAGTATGAGTTGTATACCTGAAAAAGTCATGTAAATTGTTAAAATCTTAAAATGACATTGGAATTTAAAACAAATATATAAATGTTTCTACTTAAGCAAAGTGCTAAAATTCCGGTAGGAAAAAAATCTAGTAGAAATTGAGTACAAATATTTTTTTTAATTCTTAAAAAAACAAACAAAAATGGTCCACTTTAGACATTCTGCTAACTATGCATAACTACATATCGACTAACTCTCATTAGAGTATCAGCAGACTGTAGTAGACTGTAAGGTTAGGGTTTGGGTTAGTAGAATAAGTTGACAACTTGACATGTAGTTATAAATTACTTTATATTCAATAGAATGTCTCTTAAGGGACCATCAAAATAAAGTGTTAGAAGATATTAAGCAGACAGTCTACTAATACTCTAATGAGAGTTAGTTGACATGTAGTTGCAAAGTTAATTATAGTTAGTAGGATCATCGAAATAAAGGGTTATCCATCATGAACAACTGGAAAAGTTTTATTGGTTACTGGCAATTTATTGGTAAAAAGAGTGGGATCCCTGAAGAATATTTAAGAGTTAAAACTTCTGGAACTCTGAAACGTATTCTTTTCTTCTAATTATTATTATGTTTTAAATCTATGAATTATATCCTAGTTTCTGTAAATGAAAAAGTTCATCCCCAAAATTGAAAATTCTAAAATGTTATCCCAAACCTATATGACTTTCTTTCTTCTATGAAACACAAAAGGAGAAATTCAGTAAAATGTCTGAGCTGCTCATTTCCAAACAATTCATTTGAATGATGATGAGGGCGGTTGAGCTTAAACAAACAAACAAACAAAAACAACAATCTACAGGTCCTTCTAAAAAAATTAGCATATTGTGATAAAAGTTCATTATTTTCCATAATGTAATGATACAATTAAAATGTCATATATTTTAGATTCATTGCACACCAACTGAAATATTTCAGGTCTTTTATTGTTTTAATACTGATGATTTTGGCATACAGCTCATGAAAACCCAAAATTCCTATCTCAAAAAATGTGCATACCATGAAAAGGTTCTCTAAACGAGCTATAAACCTAATCATCTGAATCAACTAATTAGCTCTAAACACCTGCAAAAGATTCCTGAGGCTTTTAAAAACTCCCAGCCTGGTTCATTACTCAAAACCGCAATCATGTGTAAGACTGCCGACCTGACTGTTGTCCAGAAGGCCATCATTGACACCCTCAAGCGAGAGGGTAAGACACAGAAAGAAATTTCTGAACGAATAGGCTGTTCCCAGAGTGCTGTATCAAGGCACCTCAGTGGGAAGTCTGTGGGAAGGAAAAAGTGTGGCAAAAAACGCTGCACAACGAGAAGAGGTGACCGGACCCTGAGGAAGATTGTGGAGAAGGACCGATTCCAGACCTTGGGGGACCTGCGGAAGCAGTGGACTGAGTCTGGAGTAGAAACATCCAGACCCACAGTCAGTGATGGTCTGGGGTGCCATGTCAGCTGCTGGTGTTGGTCCACTGTGTTTTATCAAGGGCAGGGTCAATGGAGCTAGCTATCAGGAGATTTTGGAGCACTTCATGCTTCCATCTGCTGAAAAGCTTTATGGAGATGAAGATTTTGTTTTTCAGCACGACCTGGCACCTGCTCACAGTGCCAAAACCACTGGTAAATGGTTTACTGACCATGGTATTACTGTGCTCAATTGGCCTGCCAACTCTTCTGACCTGAACCCCATAGAGAATCTGTGGGATATTGTGAAGAGAAAGTTGAGAGACGCAAGACCCAACACTCTGGATGAGCTTAAGGCCGCTATCGAAGCATCCTGGGCCTCCATAACACCTCAGCAGTGCCACAGGCTGATTGCCTCCATGCCACGCCGCATTGAAGCAGTCATTTCTGCAAAAGGATTCCCGACCAAGTATTGAGTGCATAACTGAACATAATTATTTGAAGGTTTACTTTTTTTGTATTAAAAATATATATTTTATTGGTCGGATGAAATATGCTAATTTTTAAAGATTTTTAAGGAATTTGGGGTTTTCATGAGCTGTATGCCAAAATCATCAGTATTAAAACAATAAAAGACCAGAAATATATCAGTTGGTGTGCAATGAATCTAAAATATATTAAATTATAATTTTATCATTACATTATGGAAAATAATGAACTTTTTTTGTCACAATATGGTAATTTTTTGAGAAAGACCTGTACACAATACAACATTTAAATAAAAAATTGCTGAAATTCTTCTACCATAACATCTGAAATGTAGCGCACAAGCAGTATGGACAACTTTTATGATATTTTAATAGTGGCCTGACAGCCCTGGTCTCTTTACTCACACCATAAGGAAAACGATGGCTCAAATGAGCAAAGGAGATTTTTTTTCTCCATTGATCTAACTATTTATTTCACACAGGGCACTCACAGTGGCTGTAGATTTCAACATGGTTCTGCACCAGTGCTGGGCCTCCACAGTGCAGGGCCTCATGGTCTCTGTGCGGCCATGGAAGAAGCGGCGTGTGGTGGCCGTCTCATAACAACTACCAGGCCTGAGAAGGACAGAGAGAAAGATGCCAAACTTAGCAAGGACTGAAACGTCTTGATTATTTGGTCACATAGTAATCTAACACACTTACTTTCTGTGTAGCTTGTAATATGCTAACTGAAGAGCCAACTGTACAAATGTGTCAGGATGAAGCTTCCTCTTTTTAATGGCTGCTTTTCCAAAAGAGGTAAAGGCATAACTGACAACCTGCAGGTCCTGAGACTGTTGATACAGGCACACTGAGATGAGCTTTTCATTATGTCATTATGTTTACTAAAAACTCTGTATTCAGTTTGCATTAATGCACTATGTGATTGTATAATAATGATTGGTTAATAGTGTTTAGAAGTCAATGAGAGTACTGTGTGTGTGTGTGTGTGTGTGTGTGTGTGTGTGTGTGTGTGTGTGTGTGTGTGTGTGTGTGTGTGTGTGTGTGTGTGTGTGTGTGTGTGTGTGTGTGTGTGTGTGTGTACTTACACTTTTGTTGTACTGTTCTTTAGCCAAGACAATGTCTCTCCTCACTTGTTCGTCCACTGTGAAAATTAGCTCCTCTGGCACAGGCATCTCACGCACAACCTCTGAACCCTGGGAGTCATACGATAATTTCAACATGACAGTCACGCACATAAAATTATATAAACAAATATTCATACCTTCCACACTCCACCACAGGCCTGCATTTTTTGATCTACGTAGTATCCATTAGACACCAAAACCATGGCATCATATGGGGCATGCTTTAAACAAACAAATACATACATAATGATGACAAAAATATGTGATTAATATTCAAATTATGCATTTGTATCATACATATATGATAAACATAGACATGGACTGCAATAATCTGATTACTGGTAACATTTAAGCCTTTATTTCAACTAGAAAATTATTTAGAAAAATATGTTTTCTGATCGGATGAATTAAAATACAGCACTGTTCAAAAAGTTTAGGGTCAGTAAGAATTTGTTTTATGTTTTTGAAAGTCTCGTATGCTCAAAAAAAAAAAGTCTTTATTTGATCAAAAATACAGTAATATAGTGAAATATTATTACAGTTTAACTATTTTAATATGTAATTAATTCCTGTGATGGCAAAGCTGAATTTTCAGCAACCATTACTCCAGCCTTCAGTGTCACATGATCCTTCAGAAATCATTCTAATATGTTGATGGTCCTAAGGAAACATTTATTAATAATATCGATGCTGCTGTATATACATCAATCAGGCATAACATTATGACCTCTGACAGGTGACTTATCGTCTCTTCATCACGGCACCTGTTAGTGGGCGGGATATATTAGGCAGCAAGTGAACATTTTGTCCTCAAAGTTGATTTGTTCAAAGCAGAAAAACAGGCAAGTGTAAGGATTTGAGCGTGAGTCAAACTGTGATGGCTAGACAACCGGGTCAGGGCATCTCCAAAGCTGCAGCTCTTGTGGGGTGTCCCCGGTCTGCAGTGGTCAGTATCTATCAAAAGTGGTCCAAGGAAGGAACAGAGGTGAACCGACGACAGAGTCATGGGCGGCCAAGGCTCATTGATGCACGTGGGGAGCAAAGGCTGGCCTGTGTGGTCCGATCAAACAGACAAGCTACTGTAGCTTAAATAGTTCAAGAATTTAATGCTGGGTCTGACAGAAAGGTGTCAGAATACACAGTTCATCACAGTTTTGTTGCGTATGGGACTGCATAGAATTTCATTGTAACGGTATTCCCTGGTGGTTTTGGCCTCTTTCAGCACGACAACGCACCCTGCCACAAAGCAAAAATGGTTCAGGAATGGTTCGAGGAGCACAACAATGAGTTTGAGGTGTTAACTTGGCCTCCAAGTTCCCCAGATCTCAATCCAATCGGGCATCTGTGACGTGCTGAACATACAAGTCTGATCCATGGAGGCCCCACCTCACAACTTACAGGACTTAAAGGATCTGCTGCTAACATCTTGGTGCCAGATAGCACAGCACACCTTCAGGGGTCTACTGGAGTCCATGCCTCGACCGGGTCAGGGCTGTTTTTGCAGCAAAAGGGGGACCAACACAATATTAGGATATGCATAATGTTATGCCTGATCGGTGTATCTGAGTCAATATTCTTTGATGAATAGAAAGCTCAAAAGAACAACATTTATTTGAAATAGAACATTTTGTAACAATGATAACATTTTTACTGACAATTTAATGCATTTTTGCTGAATAAAAGTATACATTTTTATCTCGAACAAATCTTACTGATCTCAAACGTTTAAACGATAGTGCATGTAAAAATATGCATAAACTGTAATAATGTTGCCATAATCAATAATTGTATTTACATCACAGTTAGAAGCGAAGGTCCCATTAGAGAAGCAGATCAAATTGTAAGATTTATCACCCCAGCGGATCGTGGGGTCACCAGTTAAAGCCAGCTGGGTCAACTATCATGAGAGAGAGAGAGAGAGAGAGAAATCATAATTTCATACCCGGAACATATACAAAATCTGAGTGACATTTATGACTGTCAGCATACAAGTCTGTATGTATTGTGCTCAACCTGTGTGTAGTTTTCAGGGGTGGCGTAGGGCTTGGCATCATCTAGTGCGACCACAAATAAAGAACTCTGAATGGTTTCTAGTATGGTCTTATTCACAGGATCAATGGAGATCAGATACTCCCGAGCCTGAAGAGACAAATGGGGAGAAAAAAATCTCATCATGATAAACCTGGAATATACTTGTAGATTTCAGCACAGATTTAGAAACTGTGGGTGGAACTTTGCTAAAGATTAGAATTCACCCATATCCATGATGAATTTCAGGTGGAGTTCATTTGCCTACTGTACTGTGATTGGTTGTGGTGCTCCAGCAGAGGGCGTGGCTTTACCTTTGCCCAGCGGGTCCTTTCCTCAGTGGTGAGAGCGCTCACTCCGTCCCCCTCAGGCTCTCCATCACAGCATTCTTTAATGTAAGTGAGCTGCCTACATGTGGAATACTTTAATATTTCAGCAGTTTACAGTATGCTTACTGTGTAAAATATGATGGACACTACCATTCAAAAGTTTGTGAACGATAAGGTTGTATCATGTTTTTAAACTCTCTTGCTCACCAAGGCTGCATTTATTTGATCAATGAAAATGCTGTAAAAACAGTAATATTGAAAAATATCACTACAATTCTGTTTTGTTAAAACATATCATAATACATTTTAAAATATAATTTATCCCTGTTATGGTAAATCTGAATTTTCAGCAGCCATTACTCCAGTCTTCAGGGTCACATGATCTTTCCGAAATCATTCTAATAAGCTGATTCGGTGCCACTGGCAGAATTTAACATGTAACATGATGAGTTTGCGTGATAAATGTGAAACATTTATCATAGATAAAATGTTTGAAGACATACATTATGACAAATTACACAGGATCAAAAAAAACAACCCACTGAATCAAAGAAAACTTGGCACCATACCTCAACAGCTCTGGGGGAGTGAGGATACGGCCATCACAAAGAGCATCAAATGTGAATACCCTCCCACGACACATCACTATCATGTGAGAAGGGCAGGGTCCTTCGCTCTCTACAACACGGAGAGATCCCACATGCAGCATCATGAAACATATGGACACATGTATGCATACAAAACAAGCATGCATATGACCTGACCTGTTTTGAAGAAGTTGAGGATGGTGTCTTTAGTGATGCCAGGCACTTTGCAGGTGCAGAAGAGCATGCGGAACTGATCCATGTCAAAGGGTATCGTTCCTGCTTTATGAACAGCCAGCCTCTCCCTGATCAATATCAGCAAATACAAACAAAAAACCATATTACTTACATAATACATTACTGATGAAGACAAAAACAAGCCAGTCACAAACAGAAATATACAGAGATTAGACACTTTTGAAAAGCATTGACTACCTTGGATGTTTCTTTGTTTACAAAAGTAATCACATACGTGCGGATAAGGTCCCAGTACTGGAGGGTGAGCCACAAATTCATGCTGGACCTCTCCAGCTGTGTGCCCTCACGCAGAGGCCAGCAGTGCTCCAGGTAGGCTGTAGGTCCCCCAAAATTCACATTCAGCTGAGAGGGAATGCGCACCTCTAGATACGCTGTGTCCAGCCACCATTCCTCAAGCTGAAGAAGAAAAAACAGCAGGTTCAAATAAAGTCTATAAACTACATACATTAAAAATGCATGTCTTTTATTAGTTATGCAAGTGATTCATTATTGTGGCTCAAAAAGAGAAATACAAAAAATGTGTGTACCCAGTTACGCCTGCTCTTGGCTCTCTGCAAAAGCTTCTGGTGCAGCTGTTGTCCGAGCCCCTCTTCAAAGCGTTTCACAATGGCCTCTGTGGCCCCAAACTCCTCCTCAGATGCAAAAGGTTTTACTGGAAAAATAATAATATAATAATAATACATTTTCTTTCTAATAATAATTAAATTTTATTATTTTTTAAAAACACAATCAAATTTATTTTCTGCATTTTCCCCAGATCCAATACACAGTTTGTATTGGATCTGATCCAACTACATAATTGTGCTACAGGCTGCAGAGGAGTGTCTTCTGAACAAGTATATGTCTCTGCAGGTTAGTAATAGGAGTTACCTCATCAGTGGGTGTGGCCATAAACAGAGGGACGGTTTCAACTGTGTCACCTGATTTGCCCACGTCACAATGTGGGTAGGGTTTAGGGGTGGGGTCGGGTGAAGGGGATCATTTTCATTGCGTCATTTATAAACACCCATCAGTTTGAAAATACCCACTAATGTAGAAACACCCACTCTTGTTCAGCAGAGACCTCATACTCCTTCTGAACGCTGGGTTTTGATGGGCGTGCCGCACTGGAGACTTGGAAGTAAACGCCCACAGCTGGGATTGGATAAGATTTGCATATTTAATGAGCTTCAGCTCCCCTGTCAGTTCAGTTCACATTAAGGAGGGATCGTTTTGAAAGCGGCAACCGGAATGATTCTCTCAATCACAGGGCTCGTAAACGTCTTTATCAAACAAACACAATGATTTATTTCTCATCCACCCGAGATTGAGTGGAATATTATTTCTGTATTACATGGCCCGCCCGATCGGTCGATAAGCACTAACCGCATGCGTGCGCACACACACACACACACACACACACACACACACGTGCGCGCGCCCAGATCAAGAAAGGAATATTATTTCACTGTTTGAGATTCATAGGCCTGCCGATGGGCTTACGTTTTGGTAGCCCGTAGCCCCGGGACTACCATTACATATAAAAAGATGTTTTACTCACATAAGTTTGTTGCACCATTCCTGTCAAATCCAATATAGGCACCAGTGGCGATTTCTTTAAGACTGCAAGGGAAGCTCGGCTTCCCTTATAATGTCACTAAATTAATGGTCAAATTATGTACTATTGTATTAACATTTTATTGACTAAAAATGCGTTAGAAAACGTTCATCTCAAAGACGAGTTCGTTCAGAATTAGTTACATATAGCAGGTCGGCTGACTCGATTTCCTTCTCATACATTCCCGCGGCGTTACAGTGCATTTCCCTATTGAAGACCAGCGTCCATTGACTTCAATGGGGCTGCTTTGAACGTTTTTTCAGCGCTTCGAAACTAGACGGTCATTGGATAAACGCTGCGATTATGTCCCGCCCACGGACGCTCATTGTCTCTGGGAGTGAATGGGGAGTGGGCTGGCCCGGACTCCGAGCTTCTGCGTGATGATTGGCGGGTCTGTCGAAAGATCTCCTTTTGACTGACAGTGATTCTGTACTATAAGGAATCACTGAAGCTATTCGCGCTCAGTCCCATCGCGGATTTCTCAAGTTCAGTCGAAATAAAAACTGCTGCAACCTATTTCTTTGATATTTGCTTGGCGAAATTGCTTGATTTTCATCATACATTTCACACAATTATACACCACATTCCTTGTTTCAGTTTTACAGACTTTAATATTTTTTTTTAGATCGTTCATTCATTCATTCATTCATTCATTCATTCATATAACGTTAGTAGGCTTTTACTTTTAAATAAATAGACAATTTTATGATGTAGGCCGAAAATGAGCTTCCCCTCTCTGACAGACCAGTAGCCGCCACTGGAAGGCACAACACTGTGTCTGCAAATCCAGCACCTGAGACTTGTTTACAAACGGTCCCGCAGTTAAATGAAGCATACACTCGTACATGTCTTCCCCACGTGAGCTGGAACTTCATTAAAAATAAAGTTCAACCACTCATTCCTAATAGTAGCATCCGAAGGAAGCTTATGCAGCGACTGTGTTCTTCCACAACCTGGCACAGAGCAATATATTACTTTGCTTGCCATGATCACTGCCCTGTAAACCTGTAGCTCCTCATCTCTGTGGGCGGGGCTTCAGAAGCACTCATACATATTCATCAGTTGGTTGCGTTTTTGTCTTCCCATGACGTCATTGGATTCCAGCTGTCAGGTTCTGGGCCTGGTGTCAGTAAAAGCTTTTCTTTGACTAACATGAACGTTTTCAGCTCTGAAACTTACAGAATATTCTTATATCATGATGAACTTTGATATATCAAAGGTTTATCACCCCCTTTAATGTAATATGTTTTAATGTTTATATATGTTTATAGTTTAAGGTTTTGGTTTTTAGATTTATATATAGCTTTGTTTATTTTTTATTACAATTTAGTTTGTGTCATTTTAGTATAGTTTTAGTTAACAACCACATTGACAAAGTCAGACATCATCTTCCAAAAGGAAAAACTGAAATTAAACATCTAGTCTCTATTACTATTAAAAATGTTAACATGAAATCAGTAAAACCTTTCGTTTATTTATAGTCAAGTCAACATCTTCGTGTAAAATACATCAACTCTTTTAGACCCTTCAAACTCAAACTCAAAAGTAACATTTGGTCACAAATGTTAGCGAAATGAAATAGTTTAATGATACTCCTATCCCCATGTAATTGCAAACAATAGCCAGCAGAATGCATGCGTTGAATGACCTCTCACCTGAATACAGGTATTTGTTCAGTGTGTCCTGTAGAGCGGGCACAGGTAGAGGAGGGAGGCTGCCCTGATACTGAAATGTCCGCTCTGCAGTGGACTCGAACACCTGATTATCCATTATTACTGAACTGCTTATTACAACTGCGAATCAAATCAAATCAATAGTCAGTAAGGCTCAGTGATGGCAGCATGCCCAGTCATATCATATTACAAATAACGTTACGCTTCTGCATAATCTGTTTGTGTTTACTCCCCGTAGAGACGTGCGCTTGACGCAGTCACTTTTAATGCAGGGTTCACTTTGGATTTAATGCAGAGTAATGCATGAATAAATCACAGAAATAACTTAATCAGGCATATTAATAAATAAACAGAAAAGCTTAAATACATAACTTATGTTGGTCGCGATGAATACGCATAAGTTAATGCAAACGGAAACATTATCGAAGTGACTTACCTCAGTAAGACAAGAGACTTTATTAATCCAGAAACGGATGTGAAGCTGCACGTGTGAAACGGAGAGTCTTGATACTCTACTGAAGAACCTCGTTGTGTACATTCAGCGCTAGATCGAGATTCGTCCCCGTTACCTTTGCCCTAATTAGATGTGAAGTCAAAAACAACAACGATGACTCAATCAACATGGCCAACTGCCTGAACATATTTCAAAATACAGGTTCTGCAGGAACGTTACGCGAAGGAATAAATAACAGGTTGTGTGATCTTTTAGGCTCAATAAAATATTTTCAGACGTTGTTGAACATTTTCTAAGAAGATTTTGATATAATTGCGTTATAACGGCATAGTTTCATTATTCGAATAATTTTTCGAAAACGTTTTTCATTCATTCATTCATTCATTCATTCATTCATTCATTCATTCATTCATTCGTTCGTTCGTTCGTTCATTCATTCATTCATTCATTCACAATTCACAAATATCAAAAGTCATGAATATTTTTTTTCCTTAGTTTACTAAAATTTACCTAAAAAACGTAAATTTTCATAGTTAAACTTATAAAATTGTTCTTATTATTTGTATAATCTCTAGACACCACCAAGAGATTTTGGAATTAAGGTAATATGAAAATTGTTCATCGTGTGATTTACCTTTTTAATGTAAGTTTGAATAACTTAATGATTCAAACCGAAATGTAATTTTCCTGTCACTGATAGATCTATATATATATATAAAAGATTTATATATTTGTAAATTTTGAAGGGGGAGGGAGATTTTTTTACCTAATGATTTTTCCAATTTAGCAACTGTACAAAAGGCCAGGCCTTGCATTCTGCTTGCATCCGATCCAATGGGGTGTTGTGATGACTACGCTTCAGTGACCACAGAGAGGACAAAGAAGGTCTTTGTGTGTAAGAGCACAATTACTGGTCCTCGAGTTTGAGGACCCATCTTAATACTAATGAAGCAATACATAAAAGGATTTTTGCTAGGATATTGAAAATAAAGAGGACAGCATTACCATGATATTTGACAGCTTTATTCAATTACTCTTTTTTTATATAAAACAAAAACAAGATTATACACCAACATCTTTAGGTCACATCTGATTGGTAATGATAGATTATCAGGTGGTATCACTATACCAGGGGAATTATCTTTTAATCTGTTAATCTATATTACATAATAAAAAAAGATTAAATAAAGAACGTTATTGTTTCAATCTTGCAGCTTTTGAATAGTTTTATAAACTTACAAAACTAAAATAAGTTTATTATAAAACTATAAAACTATTATATCTACATTAAAGGAGATGTTTTTTTCCCGATCACATTCCATACTTTTCAACGACTTCCTTGGCCAGAGAAATATAGGCATTCATGGCATCTTCATTTGACATTCCTGTTGGAGAAAAGAGTGAAGATTATATGAATCAAGCCATCATCAGAAACATCTGAAGGATCTCATAATCTTAGCGGAGTACAAATCTGAATACAACTTACATATTATATACAAACAAATGCAGTGAGGAAAACTGTGCAAAGTATGACAATCTGTCAATTGCAAAACAATCTTAACTACTTAAAAGTAATGAATATTTTGACTGGGAAAAAAAGCAAAATCTATTTTCTTACCTTTCTTTAAATTCCATGCATTCCATTTGGCTTTCCCTTTTATATCCAATAATCCTGGTTTATCTGCACAAAACAGATCATATTTGCAATTATTAAATCTGTCAAGCTCAGAGTATGGTTTAACAATAAAAAAGCAATATATGCTTGGTACAACAATTACCAATATTAATGTCCCCATCGGTGGCTTGCTTGTAGAGGCCGTACAAATCCCGCATCTCAGAGTCTGTAGGTCTGGCCTTCATTTTCATTACATGATCTGCACATTGCTCAAATTCAGCCTATAGGAAAATACATCATGACTTATTTTTTTCCTGCAATCCTATAATAATAAAATTAAGCTCTAATGTGTATTTACTTACACCTGAAAAAGGCGTCACATAGTCATTATGCCCCACTATCTCTTTTAATCACTGTGTGCATATGCATTATTTATTCCCGGACTGTATGCAGACATATTGTTGAATCACAACGAACTAACAGCTGTGCTTTCTAACATGAATGGTCTTTGTGCCTATATAAACATACAAGCTATCACTATGCCACTTTATTATCTATCAGTTACAAGACTTTCATATGAAAAAAGTTTGTGGATAGTCTATACATTTTTAATACACATCCAGAAGCTGTAGAAGATAGCCTTAGCGCACGAGCAAAATAGCACTAAGTTAGCTTTTGTGTATACAGCGCAAAATAATCAGCATTATAGTAATACAGTGTTCGTATCTTTAACATTATACCTATATATACACAGGCACAGGTGCTGACTTAAAGGTAGCTTTTATCCAAAGGGCTGAAACAGTGCAGTTAAATACCTTCAAAGACATTTTCTTAGACGAGTATGGTGCGGTTGGGCGCGTCAGCTAGAAGGAGGTAGATGAACTGATTGAATACAGTTTACGATGACACCGCGCGGAACTACAGTGCGCTCGCGGGAAGCTAAGCGCTGATTGGCTGATGGAACATCCGCGGGCAAGTATCGCTCACTGCAGAGCCAAATGACGTCCAGCTCAACCTCTCTGGATGTCAGGGGTTGAGCTTGACCTAGTCCAGCGACATCTCTGATATAATGGGTGGGTGGGGATAGAGTTATGGGTAGGGTTAAGCCGTGGTTGGATATTCAAGCTCCACCCATTACACCCAATTTACATTCAGAGAGGGGGAGCTGGACTTCACACTCCACCCATGGCTCTGCAGTGAGCAGCCTCTCTTCGGGGGTGAAACCTGATGTTTATTCCAGCTTATTCTATTTCTAAAACATTAATTCCATTATTGTGCTTTTAGATTTCTCACATGCAGCTTTGCGTAACATCAAATCCAGAGTTTACAGAAAAAAGCATATAAATGGAAAAATGATTCATTGACATCACCAACTGGAAGGTAGGCTATTCACTGTTTGCAAGTTCTGTAGGCATTTACTTTAGATAACAGTGTTGTTCCACTCAGTGTGGATGGCTTCCTCTGTTCATGAGTATACTAGTTGAAACAATTATCCTAGTTTGTTTGAGTTTAATGTGAGACCAAATATTCACTATAGGGTTCAAATCTGGACTCTGACCAGGCCAAAACATAAACCTGATGGACTTGTTCTCAAGCCACTTCTTGGTTGTCTTTGCAGTTTGGGCAGGGGGGTATTCCAGAAAGCAGGTTATGTGACATACCTGGCCTGGGTATGTTTAAGAGTAAGTAAGTGGATAACATCAACTTTCAATTCCAAAAACGGAGGTAACTTTCAGGTTATATAAATAGCCAACTCACTCACTGAACAAAATATATAACACTGGCCTAGTGGTTTTTTGGATATTTTACTTAAAAAAATCCTGCATTTTGCACCTTTAAGGCTTGGGAGACCATGTAATGACAATGCTAATGTTTTTGGGAAGCAAGTCATTCTGCAATTAATATATGCTTAAATTTAGCTAATTTCCGGACCAATAATTTGTAGTTAAGGGTAGACAAAGCTCAGTGTTTAACCATTTTGCCTTTTTTTTTGCCCAGGAGTGTTAATAAGTATAAAGCAAGATTTATTTTGCCAGAATAAAACAAAGTGCTCAATAATATTAGGGGAAAAAAACAACAAAACAACAACAACAACAACAACAACAACAACAAAAAACTTACTAATGAAGTCTTACATGGGCATTACCAAAAAAAAAAAAACCCAATAGTGGTCAGGAAGTAAATCACAAAAACACAATTTACATCATCAATAGTTTCTATTGTGTAGCAGAGTAATTTCTTTTTATCTTTTTATATAATATTCCCTTAGATTAGTTTCTAATCAGATTACATTTAAATAAGCCTACATAACTGGCCCACCAGTGAAAATAGTTTTGTTTATATTAATAATTAATATAAATAATAAATAAATAACAATATAAAGTATTTATTTTTGTTTCATTTTCTTCTTTTAGTTTAATGGCGGGTTACAGACCACCATTAAAGGTGCATACCGCCATATTGGAGTGTGAAAAATCATGGCTTGATTATAACTTATTAAATTCTTCTAACTACTCCAGTTTCATGCAAAAACTTCATTAAAACTACAACAACTTCACTTTGGGAATTTTCTATACCTAGAATACCTTTCATGTCCCATTCCCTCCCTAATTTGATAACACATTCTTTATATTTTCTACATTAAATTTTCTACGTTTTCTTTGCAATCACATACCTCACATTTATCGGTGTTTATTTTACTTATAAGAAATAATGTATTTTTAAGTCTAGTAGGCTATGTCCTAACCATCTTGTATATTATTTGCTCATTTAATAGTAGAAACAATTATTTGTTTCTACTATTAAATGTTAATCAAATTTGAATAGATTTTTGAATTCTGTAATATTCTCCCCCTTTATTATCTGAATCCCACATTTTTTGCCATTGTTTTGTCAATTTTACTTTTAATTAAAGATTTACCTTCATTTTTCCAAAGGAATCTCTATTTTATCAGAATTATTAAGTGCATTTTTCGCTAATTTATCAACTTCTTCATTCCCTAAGATTCCTATATGTGCGGGAATCCAACAAAACTGAACATATATTTGCAATCCTTCTAAATTTAACAATACTGAGTAAATTTCTATTAAAACATCATAGTTGTTTTAGTGTTGAGACTAATATTGCTGCAGAGCAGAGTCTGAATAGACCACTCTATCCGGTTTGACTTCCTCCACCCATTGTAAACCCAAAGATACTGCAACTAGTTAGATGTATATATGTGGCGAGGTGGACGAACGAGCGACATGGGAGGAGCGAGTGGAGACCGGTGCGTGATTGTTAATGAACGTCACCTGTATTAATTGTATTAATTGACAAGTAGCCAAATATTAATATAAATTTAAACATGCATTCATAACTCTTTTAAACGTGTATTCATTTGAGCTCTTTGTGACGCTATAATTATTAGGCATATTTGATTCACATCATGCATTGATAAAGTCAGATATTCTTTCAGCTGCCTTCTCAAACTTCTGCTGCAGCAGCAGTTTATTCCTGCTTTGTAAATGCATTTAATTTCATGATAATTTTCAAAACAATCTCTCAATCTTTAGAAGAGAAGTAAATTGCACGATCTCTCTTGTGAGAAGTGAATCAAACGGACACTGTGATTGGCTGTTTGCCGCACGTGTCACGATTTCAGGTGTACGCGCTTCAGAGTTAATCGCAAACTCTGGATTAAACCTGAGTTGACAGAGAAAGTTTATACCAAGCTTTGAGAAACCATTGAACTTGATCTAAACCAGGTTGGATTTATCTGGATTTGTCAACTCTAAACCTACTCTGAAACTCAGAGTTTGTTCAGCTAGCTTCATGCAACAGGCCTCAGGCCTGGTCCTCTCTCGTCCTTTCCTGATCTCGCCCGTCCTTTTATGTCTCCGAGCTCCCTCATGAGAGGACTTCGAGACCGGTGTGCCTCGCTACAGGTGACGTTCATTAACAGTCACGCACCGGTCTCCACTCGCTCCTCCCATGTCGCTCGTTCGTCCACCTCGCCACATATATAGACACATGATTGGATATTGTTTTACTGAATCTTAGGCCTACTTTAAATTCTGGAATAGCAATACCCACACCCACGTGCCCATTACCAGGATCTTTAGAACCATCTGTGTAAATTTCAAAATATCCATAATTTTTTTAAACTAAATTACAAATATG
Organism: Gobiocypris rarus; assembly: GCA_023029165.1. Taxonomy (NCBI): domain Eukaryota; kingdom Metazoa; phylum Chordata; class Actinopteri; order Cypriniformes; family Gobionidae; genus Gobiocypris; species Gobiocypris rarus. Next base: position 25,230,073 of record CM040926.1, on the reverse strand, counting down.
TTCCTTTTAAAATATATTGAATGTGAGAAATTAGCTATAGGCTATTAGTAAAAAGGCCTGACGATGATATCTAGCCGGCTTATGACTGAACAGCTCTGTGTCCAGTGGAGGCTACAGAAAGTCAGTCGCTAGATGGCAGTGTTAACGTTAACCTATTGTGTGATCACAGAAAGAGACCTGTAAAAACAACATAATACCCTAACTAACATCCCTAAGTAGTAGTAATAGCCTACTATTGTTTCCTTCATGTCATGGTGCCGGGCTCCGTAGTAGGCTAAACATATTTTGTTGATATTGAAAATAAAGAGGACAGCATTACCATGATATTTGACAGCTTTATTCAATGACTCTTTTTTCCTAAAACAAAAACAAGATTATACACCAACATCTTTAGCTCACATCTGATTTGTAATGATAGATTATCAGGTGGTAGGCATATTACTATGATACCAGGTGAACATATTTTTTAATGTTAAAGATTAAAAGAAAAAAAGTTAATTGTTTCAATCTTGCAGCTTTTTAATAGTTCAACTTTTACATAAAACTAATTAGGAGATGTTTTATTTTCCAATCACATTCCATACTTTTTAATGACTTCCTTGGCCAGAGAAATATAGGCATTCATGGCATCTTCATTTGACATTCCTGTTGGAGAAAAGAGTGAAGATTATATGAATCAAGCCATCATCAGAAACATCTGAAGGATCTCATAATCTTAGCTGAGTACAAATCTGAATACAACTTACATATTATATACAAACAAAACTGCAAAGTAGGCCTATGACATTCTGGAAAAAAGCAGGATCTATATTTTTCTTACCTTTCCTTGAATTCCATGCCCCCCATTTGGCTTTCCCTTTCACATCTATCATTCCAGGTTCATCTGCACACATTTGCGATCATTAGATGAAACATTAGAGTTTCAATAATAATAATAATAATGAACATATATATAATGTTCATTATTATTATTCTTTTTTTGTTTGTTTGTTGGTTTTTGTTAACAACAATTACCAATATTAATGTCCCCAACGACAGCTTGCTTGTAGAGGCCGTACAAATCAAGCAGCTCCAAGTCTGTAGGTCTGGTCTTCACTTTCTTGACATCCTCTGCATACTGCTGAAATTCAGCCTATATAGCAAAAGACATCATGACTTAATTATTCCCTGCAATCCTATTAAGGTATAATCAAGCTCTAATGTGTATCTGCTTTCCTGTAGCTCAAACAGTAGAGCATGGTGCGAGCAACGCCTTTGATTCCCAGGGAAAGCAAGAACTGACAAATTGTAAAATGTCAGTTGTCGCTTTGGATAAAAGCGTCTGCAAATACATAAATATAAATCTGCTTATGCCTGAAAAAGGCGTCACATAGTCTGACCCATTATGCCCCACTAAGCACTTATCTTAATCACTAGGCATGCATTATTCCCAGACTGTAAGCATGCTATTGTTTAATCACAGCGAACTAATAGTTGTGTTTTCCTAAATGAATGGTATTTGTGTGCCTATATAAACATACAAGCTATCGGTTGCCACTTTAAGTATTATCTATCAATTACAAGACTTAGGCTAGGCTCAACACGATCTCACGAAAATGCGTATAAATAGTACGAGTGTGCAATCTCGTAGAATGTATACGCCAAAACTCATTTTGGCGTGCATATGGTACGCCGTTTTTGGCGTGCCTATGATACGCACTTTATGGCGTATTATATGTACGAACCCCCCACACCCCCACCCTCACCCTCACCCTCACCCTACCCAAAAGCGTGTCATATACACGCCATAAAGTGCGTATCATATGCACGCCAAAAACGGCGTACCATAAGCATGCCAAAATGAGTTTTGCCGTATACATTCTACGAGATTGCACACTCGTAGCCTACTATTTATACGCATTGTCATAGGCTACATATGAAAAAACAAACAAACAAACAAAAAAGATGAAATGCAGGACGCGTATGCCTTAACACAAGACTTCTGTGTAGCGGAATATAATCAGCA